>PCDO01000020.1:0-55839 GCA_002778035.1 Ambrosiella xylebori
TACATGCATATATATATAATACAAGAAAAAAAAAACAAAGACCAGCCCAACCCAATACAAAAAGGAAACGCCCGCTATAATACACACAAAAGAAAAAAAGACCAAAGACCCGATCCCCTCACACATTATACGCATAGTGACTATCCGACAGCTCCAAAAACCCAAACTCAATCCCGGCATCCATCAACGGATAATATACCCCAAAAATATCAAACGATGCTCTACCACCACATAGCCCCAACCCTAATATATTAGTTATAATTATATACACCCTAAAGAAATACTAAGAGACAAGACAATATTGCTACAAAATTTGCGCTTACTGCGTTCTAAACTTGCGGTTAAACTCCTCCACTGCAATGCCAATCATCTTGTACAAAAATGCCCTTCCACTCTCATCTGCCACTGGGATAAACGGGCCATTAGCGCCTCCCCTTAACACGACGCTCATCCCCGTTCTCTCCTTGGATATGGTCTGGATTTCCTTGAGGGGAATATCCCACTCTGAATTCAACTTGCGCGCCCAAACAACCAAGATACGCGAAAATGTCACCATGACTACGAGGTCCTCGCGCGGCAACTCGAGATGAGCGATGTACTGCTCATCAAAGAAGCGCCCATTGTCGACTTGCTTCAGCCAGTACTGGCCCAAGGCTTCCCGTGGGTTGTATGGCCGGACGACGCCGTCGGCGGGAATGAACCTGGGCTTGCGCACCTGGTCAAGTTCGCTTCCGTCAAATACTGTTGTTGTGTTCCGGATACCTTCCGACACATTGGATGCCAGATCCAGCACACCAATCGCCGGCTTCGTCGCCAAGCCAATGACTCCTTTTCCGACCCCCTTCAGGAAACCCAGCGCACCCTCAGCCTCTGCACCCTCCCACGGTTTCTTGGCTAAGCCACCAACACCAGATGCCACCGATGTGATTAGCGAGTTAGCACCAGCCGTAACGCCGTAGAGTGCGTGCTTAGGCCGGTTCCGGGCGCGGGTAATGCGCCGACGATCCTGGAACTGCTTGTCAAGCGTGGCGAGAGCCAAGCCTTTGGCAACGGAGCCAGTGACCTTGGAGAAGGAATCTGAGAAACCGTAGACCGACTTCTTGATAAACGACGTAGCGCCCTTGGCCAGACCAATCGTAAACTCCTCGGGATTGTCGCTGAGAATGAGCCCCTGGTACGGCTCGTAGAAGATGTCGGTGATGCCGGATGAGATGTTGTTGAACAGGCCGACGGGGTTGCCGAGGAAATCGGCCGAGCCGAGAATCTTGTGGACCTGGTAGAGCGCTTCCTGGCT
The DNA here is from genome assembly GCA_002778035.1 of Ambrosiella xylebori. Taxonomy (NCBI): domain Eukaryota; kingdom Fungi; phylum Ascomycota; class Sordariomycetes; order Microascales; family Ceratocystidaceae; genus Ambrosiella; species Ambrosiella xylebori. Next base: position 1,295 of record PCDO01000020.1, read on the forward strand.
GTAGTGACTGGTAATGTTTTGCAGGAGAACTGGCACTGAGACGCGTACATTCTCTAGCAGCAATGCATTGAATCGAATCGGCGCATCGTTGACGTTGCCAATAGTCATGGCCATCATGTTGATGAAGAACATGAGCGGATTGCGCGAGCCCAGCTCCGAGTCCGAGTTGACGACGGCCGTTCGCATAAACGAGATGTTGAGCTGCATCGGCTGGATGTTGAGTACCTCAAAGTACATATCGCTACCCGCCTGCTCCATCTGTGGCTGCGGAATGTCGAGGTTCTCGTCACAGAGCCGCACCTGTCCCACAGCCATGGGATTATTGGCAGTGGCAGCGGCAGCAGCCCCAATGTTAGTCCCGGTTGCGTTAGCCGCCGTTGAGCCACCCGATAGGAAGGCTGTGCCACTGTTGGCAAACTCAATAAGCGCAAACAAAAAGTCTTCGTCCAGCTCAATTGTCATCTCCTGGAGAAGCACTGTGGCGTACTTGACATACAAGAGCCCGTACGACTCGTCCTTGACCCGTGTCACCATCATGTGTAGCGACGGGTGCGCCTCAATCTCACGCGCCTTCTTGGGCACCACGCTGGGGAACAGCAGCATCGGGAAGACGCCGCCGTAAAGCTGGTTGTCTACCTGGATCCACTTGACTGCAAGACTGGCAGTCTGGTACAGGGCACTATCTGTGTACCGGAGCTGCACGTCACGAAACGTCATGTACACCAGCTCCTTGTGCGACGCGTTGATGAACGAGATACCGATGCCCGATAGCGAGATGTTGGCGGCGAATAGCGGAGTGCCGTCGGTTGCACTGCGGTCAAACTCGAAACCCGAAGAGCCAGAGGCGCTCGAAGAGTTGGTCGATGTGCGCATCAGGGAATGGCCGGCATCAAATCTCGCGGCAGCAATGGCACGGTCTCTAGGCGAGTCGCGGCGGCGATACATGCTTCGGCTGGGCTTGTAGTTGGACAGAATCAGCGTCTGCGTCGGACCGTCGGCAGCAACCGAGATGTCGATGATGCGTTGCTGGCTGTTGACGAGGCTAAACTTCATGGGCAGCTGAGTGCCAATCTCGGAGAGCTGGACATGACGGTCGAGGTTGCGAGATGAGCCAGAACCGGAGCCGGAGCTGAGGCCGGCAACATTCTGCGGTTGGATAATGACTTCACGGACATTGGCAGCTGGGAAGTCCCAGGCATACGGCATGATGCTGCGCGGCGGCAGACGGTACTTGATAGGCTTCCAGCCCGACTGCATCTCGATGCCGTCCTCATCAATATAAGGGTTAGCCTGCCAAAAGGTGAACTCGACAGAGCTCTCGTTGCGCATGGAGAAGGGCCAATTGCCCGTCTCGTGAACTAAGTGGATGAAGATGGTGGCGCCTTCCATAAGGATCTCGATGCGGATCAGCTGCTGGCGTTGGCCAGCCTTGTGGATCTTGATGTGGTTGGTACCGAGATCGGCTAGGTTGAAGGGCGATGACCACGGGTTGTTAAGCCCCGGGAACCCAAGGCACAGCTGCTTCGTCGCTGCCTTGCCCATGAACCGCAGCGGTTCCAGCATCTTGGGCTTGAGCATGAGCAAGCCCGATGAGCTCGGCTCGCGCGCCTGGAGATCCTCATTGAGTTTATTGATGACAATAAAGCGCGGCGAAATGGTCACAATTTTGGTCAGTTGGTATTTGCCCACGCCGCTTTCCACGGCCACGCCAATCGAAATCTCCGAGTTCTTGCCAGCAATGGCCGCCGAGTTGCTATGCGCGCCCGTGATGGAGCCCAGGCTGCCGCCGTCCATGACCGTGGCGGCCGGCAACACGACCTCGGTGCTGCTCCCAATAGCATCGAAGCTCTGTGGCTTGCTCCAGTCAGAGCTGCCAAGCTTCAAAAAGGCCCGGTTCCGGTGATCATCGTTTCCAAACGAGAACATGAGCGGCTGCGCCTTCATGTCGGTCTGTGTCAACGAGTGGGCGTCACCGAGCCCGCGAGCCTGCAGTTGATCGGTGCGCAGACTCTGGCCGGCAGCCACCTTGGCGCTCTGCATGAAGCCACGGGCACGGATCAGCAGCTCCATGCCCGTCTTATTGAGGATGACATACGGCGTGTACACGGTGACCTTGAAGGCTCCACCGCCGTCGGGGATCTTTTCATACAGCAAGTTGAGTGTCAGGTTCAGGCCCTTGATGTCACGGCACACCAGGCGGTGTTCCTGGCTGAAGTTGCTAGCCGAGGTGCCCGTGTTTATGATGGCAAAATCGCTGGGCTTGAAGACGCTCTCCTGCATGTCGATGTTGAGCAGCAGCAAGTGCGACAGCTCGACCACGTGGACGGGGCTGATGCCGCCCTTACGCAGGAAGTTGCTCCAGTCGCGCTGCGTGTTTTTGTCGTAGATACGGTACTTGAAGTCGTGGGGCAGCAGGTTCTCGAGAGTGATGGGTGGTGAAATTTTGACTGTCATATAAGGGTAGTTTCTGCAATAGTGCGGAGTTAGTGATAGTTACACAAAGATACAACATCTAGGGTTAGAGCCCTCATACCTCGTCAGCGGATTCGCCTTATCATACTGTGCGGCGACCTGAAAGTAAAAGGAATCGTCATTCTCGCCCTTGCATACAATGGTGCGCATTGGCTTGTTCATCATGTCCCGCCAGCCAATAGTAGTCGTAGACCACTCGTAGCCAAAACCGGCATCCGGCCGCAGCAGCATGCTCTTGCTAAAGGCTGCTCCCACCGGTGCCGGGCTCCGGACGCCGGGCGCAACCTTTTCAATCTTGAGCAGGTTGCCTGTCGTTGAGTCGAAGACGCCAATCTCGAGTGGAATCTGTGTGTTGTTCTCAAACACTAGTGGCGAGCGGATCGTCACATACTTGACATAGTCGGCCTCGAGCACTACCTCTACCATCAGGCGATGCAGCACGTTCTCCATGCGCGGACGCAGCGCAAACAGGAATTCGCCCTCGCGGTTCAGCGCCACGTTCCGGATTGGCTCGAAGCCGCTGCCCTCGAGCAAGATGGTGACAGTGGCCGAGCGCTCATCGCCCGAGACCGTCTCGCGCATCTTCTCCCACGGCTCGAAGCTCCATGGCGTCTCCTGGCCGTCGTTGAGCCGCGCCTGGATGGGCTCTGACGATGACGATGACGATGGGCTGGAACGCTGCGAGACAACTGTGATGTCGAAGCCCGTGTAGTTGCGGATGCGGTACGGTGACTCGCCGCCGCGCGGCTTCTCGACCTGGGTGTCGTAGCGGTTGAGGACGCCCATTGATGCCATGGCCAGCTGGACCGTAGCCGTCGTGATGGTGACATCAAAAGTCTTGTCCGACGCCATGCGCACGCTCAGCGGACCGCCGGCGCCCTGTCGGTCGACGACAAGGGAGCCGAGCCACGGCTCGATGAGCGGCTCCCAGGCCGACTTGGAGAAGTTGTAAACGTTGGCATACGTCTGGATGTTGACTGCGGCCCGGAGATCTGTCGACCAGTCATCGATCCGGACCTTGAACGACTTGAGACCCGTGTCGAGCGTCGGCAGCTCGTGACCCTCGCCAATCAGCACAAGACGCACTTCACTAAACGATGCGCGTAGATGCTCCTCGACAGCCTTGGCCACGGCAGATGATACCGATGTCGATGCCGATGCCGACAGGCTATGGTGGCCACCAGAAGTAGAACCAGACTTGACGCTATCACTGGCCTTGGTAGAAGAAGCGCGCATGTCGGTACTGGCGGCGGCAGAAACCTGGCGTTTATTGGATGAAGCCGACACGGCACTAAAACTTTCATCGGTTTCGCCATCGGCAATGGCACTGGCACCGGTACTGCCAGCCGAATTGTTGTTAAGCTCAGAAGCCCGAGACAGAATCTGGAGAATGAGGTAGATGTCGCGGAAGGATAGGCGCAGAATTAGCGGATCCACCGACAAGTCAATGTCCATGACGCCGGGCTTGGACACATCTACGGCCATCTGGATAGAGAAGTCGTCGAGCACACGCAGCTTCGACGAGTCAAACTTGTCCATCTTGCACAGGAACATGCTGACTTCCGACACCTGGAAGGTAATGGCATTCTGCTTCGACAGCAGAACTTGCCGCGTGCCCAAGACAATGGCCTCGGAGCTGGAGCTCAGCGGATCGGCAATAAGAATAACCTGAGAGTCAATGACGTTGACGCGGAAGACCATTTTCATGTTGCTCCGGGGCGCCTCCTTTTTGACAGCAGGAACTTCAGACGCCGCCACCGCTACTGCTACTGTAGTTGACGACACCGCACCACTAACTGGCACCGAATCTCTCTCGGACTGTATCGTCCACTGCGTAGTCTGTGTGTGCGGGTGGCTCAATTGAACCGTAGTGGAGACGGACTCGACGTCCGAGTCGTCCTTGGGGTCTAGCGCAAGCGTCGCCGCCTTCATGTTGGCATCCAGAGCAGTGGCCGGCGGTTCCAAGCTCACCATGACAAAGTCGCGCAGAGCAAACAGATAGTCGAGATTGAAGATGAGCCGCGGGCTGTCCAACGTCACCACGACAATCATGTTGCGCTCCGAGTCTATGTTGTCGGGGTCGCCGCCCGAGATGGTCACCGTAGACATGAACTGCTTGACCGACTTGGAACGGGCCGTCATGATGCGCTGGAACTTGTTCTTGTCCTGTGCCCGCAGGTCATGGATGGTGAAGGATTGAATGAGCAGTTCGGCCTCCATCGACGTGTCCGACACCATTTTGAACTTGACTTCGCTCTCGTCCAGCGAAAAGCGCGACAGTGATGCAGCCTTGACGTCACCAACTGGCGTGTCTGGAGCCGCCATGATCAGGTCCAGACCAATGGTGTTGACGCAGAAGACCAGGTCCAGCCGCGTCCACGCTGAGTCATCGGTACGGAGCTCCGGACCCAAGCTGGGCTGTGCCTGTAGCTGCGGCAGCTGTTGAGTCTTAGGGATGGGAATGGCAGTCGAGACATTTCCAGCAGGAACAGCAATGTCGTCGTCATCTTCATTATTGTGATCAGGCTTAGCATGGGCCCGGAAGCTAGGACGGGCCGGCAGAGGCGGCAGTGGTGGACCGTCATCGCCGCCCGAAGCGACACCGAGGTGGAGCCGACCAAAATTATCACTCCTAGGCGACCGCACAGTACGAGACGAACCGCTATCATTATCGACAACATTGGCCTGGGAATTGGCGCTGGAGCTGAAGCCAGAACCGTCAAACTTTTTATCTTCAGTATTAGCATCAGCTGGAATCGCCGACGTAAAAGCCGCCGGAACTGCCCGGGACATCTCCAACAAGAACTGGATTTGATACGGAGTTAGCCTCAGGTTGAAGTCAGACATGCTGCCTTCCACCTCGAGATCCGGCCGCAGAGACCCTGGCTTATGCTCAACAGACGTGACCCGGAAGCGGATATCGACATGGTCAATCATTTCCAGCTCCTCGTTCCGCCCGCCCGTGTAGCTCAGATCCGATATGAGCCGGATGTTGCGGATGCCAGCGTTAATGACGGTCACCACGTCCGTAGAGCCCTTACTCACAGGCACAAAGCTGTTTTGTGCAAAAATTTCACCCAGGTGGGCCGTTAGCATGTCGCGGCGCTCGCAGCCGGGCGTGATGGGCCGGGGGAAGGCAACAATGGGGGTCGAGATGAGCACATCGTATTTCATGCGGCTGTTGCTCTGCTGAATCTGCGTGGCCTGCGACGCTGCCGCCTGTCTCGCGGCATTATAGAGCGCCTGCATCTGACCAAACTTAACAAGGAACCCGACAATGTTGCAGAAAGGCTCCTCGCTAAAGGTGACCTTAATAGAACCGGCGCGGAAGTAGACCGAAGAGTCGTAGCCCGGGTAATTAGCGATATTGTTAACATTAAACGTCTCGTAGCGGAAATCGGCAAGTTCGTCGCCGTGAACCGAGACTAGGCGGCGCAGAGGCGATTGCTCGGAGACACTCGTGTTGACGTCATCAATTAGGCTAAAGTCCTCAAGCTTAGCGCGCAGACGCATCACAGGGCCGGACATGACAAGGCTGACATCGGCCCGATCCAGCGACAGCGTAGCTAGGCGGACGCCATCATTATTGAGGATCAGGCGGACAGACTTGAGCTCCGCCTTGATGCGTATGGACCCCTGAGGGGGGGCAGAAGGAGAGCCTGGCTGCACCAGACCACCCGGGGCCACTGTGTGACTTGCTCCAGCAGCTGGAGAACCTGCAATGACATCGCTAGAGCCGGACATGATGCTGAGTCTCCTAAGACTCAATCTTCGGGAGCTCGGACGAGCCGTCGTCGATGGATGAGGATGTGACATGGATGGCTGAATAATGTTGTTGTTATTATTTGCCATAGGATCCGTAAATGTAGCCAGGATGAAATCGAGAAGTGTCAACAGCGTCGTGCGGGTAACAACCAAGTTGATTGTCGATACCGATGCCGTCAAGTGAGTCTCGATTCCCTCGTAAACACTGTCAAACTCGGGCGACTCCCGACTGACCCGCGTGAACTTGACCTGCACGAGACTGCGATTCTGCAAAAGATCCTCGTTATCTCCTGAAGAAACGATAGCCTTGAACTGTGCCGGCGTATCCTCCACCACAAAGTCATCTAGAGTGACAGAGCCCAGAGACACCTGCGCCACCATGTCGTACGGACGATTGTAGAAGAGAATATTGAAGTCTTCGGCCGTCATCTCTACCAACAAACGATCGGGCTCGACTCCGTTCGGGTCACTGCGGCAGAGCGAGCCCTTGAGATAGTCGACCTTGAAGGTGAACTGGAAGTTTCGTTGCTGCAGCTTGAGCTGGTCCGACACATCATGACTCATGTCATCCGCCGTCTTGGTGGAAGCCCGGGACTCTGAGATGGAGGATCGGGGGGACAACATCACGCTCTCGTGGTCATCCTCACCATCCAGGTGCAAATCATCTTCCATAATCACCGGTGCCGGGACCGACAAAAAGAGCGACGGCCGCCTCTTCGATTCTGGCGGCAACGGCTGCTCAAGTGCTGACATGAACGACGAGTGGCTACCCCTTCTGCTAGATGCACGGTTGCCATAGTCACCACCATCATCGCCATCACCGGCCGCCTTTGTCCACGTATCGGCAGCCCCGTCTAGTGACTGGCCTGCAGCCGGTGGACTGCCCAGCCTAGGGATGGCCACGTCGATGGCCTTCATCAGCGTCTTGTACTTTTGATCCGAGATGGTAGCGTGGAGCATGGGCAGATGGCCAGAAACTTTCATCTTTGTGAGATTGGGGGCTTTGGGCAGAATCGAAATCTCAACGGTAAAATCAATATTGATGCGGTCGACAATATGGAGCTTCAAGGCATTGGTCTCGTCGGCGAGCTGCTGCTTGGAAACCTCAATGCTGGGGCCGATAAGCACTTGTGTCGAGGACAGACGGACTGAGAACGAGTCATACATGACCGACTCGAGACGTCGGAGATCTTCGTCGGTGTAGGCCTGCCGCTGCTTGGCCTGGATCAACGACATAGTCTCTTTGTCGACCAGTTTGGACGCCACATTGATGTGACCAGCATCGACAATCAGGCACTGTGACGACGGCTTGGAGATGTCGAGTGGGATGATGATGAGCGGCGCCTGCAGATCGAGCTTGGCGTTGATGGCCTTGTGCTCCTCAAGCGCAAACTCTAGGCTGGCGCGCGTCTGCTCGCGGAAGGTCTCGACCGTTGCTCCGGCTGACTCCATGAGGGCGCTAATTGACTCCATGTGACGTTCCGGCGGCCGGAAGAAGTCTAACACGCCGACAATGAGATTGGGATTCCAGATAATCTCGAGCGGCTTCAGCTTCATCACTAGCGCAACATCGCCTTCGCGCTCAATGGGATTGTTCTCAACCTCGAGGTAGAAGAAGGCATCGGACGCCGTCTTTTCCAGATCAAGCGACGTGGCCTGCTGCTTGTCAATAGTAGCCGTCACTTTGGCATCCTTGACGCGGACAATCTCGGGATACAGCGAGTAAGCCGTGGTTCCATCGTTGACACGAAAGCCGCCAAGGGTGACTTGCGCCAGGAAGGAGTCGGGCCTCTGCAGCATGCGGGCCTTGAACGCATCAAAGTGTAGACTCATAAGTTCCTTGAATTTTGACGTGGTCCGATCCCGACGCCGCAGGGTGAAGCTTCCCGTGCGCAGCGAAGACTCAATGGCAAGCTTGACCGAGTCTCGCGGGGTGTCAATGGCCTCGGTCATAGCCGTGTGCTCATCCCAATCAATAGCTTCGTACAACTCCTTCCGCTGCTCCTCGGTCATCTGAGTGTTCTCCTGCTCCAACAGATCCGAGTCGCCCTGCTGCTGCTGCTGCTCTACTGGCCTTGTGCCCCAAACCCAAGAGATCCAGCCCTGTTGTTGGGGAGCAGCTGCCTGTTGATTATGGGCCGGCTCCGTCGCTATCCGTTCTAGACCCCTCTGGCGTTGCTCTTTGCGCAGCTGGTTTCTGGCCAGAGTTCTCCAGAAACGCAAGTCCTCATAGCCTAATTTCTTCTCCAAGGCCTCGAGATCGGCCTTGTCGGACGAGTCCAGAGGGGTAGTGTCGGCTTGCTTGGCCATCTTGAAGAGTTCAATGTAGCGCAACCGGTCATCTCGGCGTTCGCAGAAAAAGTCCCAGGACCAACGGCGATTGCGCTCGTGGATTTTGCGCAAGACGGCCTCACCGGCAAAGCGGAACCAAGCCCGAGGATCCTGGCGCACGGGAACCTTGGGCTGGTAGCGCAGGTATTCCTGGTGGCGGACAAAGTAGTGGAACAGGTCAATCATCATAAGGCCATCGCGATACTGGTCATCGTCAAGCATGAGACCAATCTCGTCAAAGAGGAGATCGGCGTGGAAGCGGGGGATAGTGGAGTCGGCCGTCTTATTGAGCTTGAGCTTGGCCTGTCCAGTAACGGGGCGCAGAATGTATTGGTGGTTGAGACTCTCAGCGTTGTCGTGGTTGGCGATCATCAACTTACAACGTTCGACAAAAGTGAGGTAGGGGAGGAGATTGTCACGGTCCGAGTCCAGATCACGGCCGGTGCCGAGAAGCTCCGCATCGGTATCCCAGTAGACTGTCAAGGCTTCCAATGAAGCCAGCTTGTGGGTGGTATCGTGGGAGTCCTGGACAAACATGGGCTTCCAGCTCTCATCCGTGGTAACGGCACTGAACTCCTGCAGCGTGATGCCGAGGGCAAAGGGATGAGCGGGCGTGGAGATAGAGTCCTCGTAGCGGATATGAATGTTTTTGATCTGGATCTGGAGGTTGTCCATGATCTTAGTGATTAGACTCTGTGTGAAGCTCTGCGTCTTTTGCTCTTCCTCCTGGCTCATACCCTCACGGTTACGCTGGCGTAACATTTCTGTAGATTCTAGCCTTTCCATCTTGAGGCGCTGTTGGCGGCGGTCTTCCTCGTCGGGGTCGTAGGTACTTTGTTCCTTGGGCGATGCCAGCAAGAAGACATCTTCAATCATGACCTTGACGGGCGCACCGCGCAGATTTGACCAGGGAATGACCAAGGTGAGCTCGCCAAGATGGCCGGCAAAGACATTGATGGGGAGCTTTAGTTGGTCAAGCGCTTCTCTGCGGAGCTCGAGATCTCGGAGCTTGACATCACCGGACCAGATGCCGACTTTGAGCTGGCCGGGGTCGAAGTCCTTTACATACATTCCCAGAAACCGGTTCAAAACACCGGCGACGAGACCCTCTAGCATTGTGTGGCGGTGGCGGTCCCGTTATAGCCCCGGGATGGCTTGGGACGCTGGAGATAACCGGTTTGGTGTGCAAGGCACGGCAATTGCCAGTATTGGTGTAGTGTTGGCTTGTCGAGAGATTCTGCGTTCGAACAAGAAGTTATGTTCGAGGCAGCATTGAGGCGAAAGCCGAGCTTGTTGGAAGGTATGTAGGGTTCAGAACGGGATGTGGTTTGTAGCGTCGCCAGCAACGTCAAGAGCTATTGTACACAACACAAATATAGACACACACAGATAGTTTCCTATAATAAGCATTAGCTAAGAGTCCCTGTTTATTTTTCTTTATTTTTTGACCATAAGAGGGGGGTTTTATTCCCTAAGGGACACGGCTGTCGGTAGCGGAGTGCCGATGACGTCGCTGCTTTCGGCTAATGGCCCGCTCCCGCTTTCTACAGACTGGGGATTATGGATTCGTCTTACAGAAAAAAACAGAACAATGAAACACGGAGATAAGAAAATGCGCAATACTCGGGATCGGATCACACAGAGGCTGGCGTTTTGAAAGAGTCCGCAGTCGGACGCCTAGTCTATATAAGGCGTAGTGGGGGTGGAGTAGGCGGGATGGAGTTCCGTGGAGACAATTGACAACAATGATGATTTATGATGATAGTACAATGTCCAATCAAACATCAGACTGTGTGAATATGAAGCTATATAGTCTCCGGAGAAAACAAACAGCACGATGATAGAAAACAGAGAAACGGGGCGAATGGTGAGAGAAGGCTTTTTTTGTGGTAATGTACGGTCGTGGGACCACGAGACTGAAATATTACTTGCAAAGGAAAGCGCGGATTGTCAGAATTTTTCTGCTTGATTCTTTGAAATTTCCTGGGCAGGTAAAAAACGGTTCAAAAGGGAAAGAGCACATGCATATGGCAATTGCAACTTGCAGCCTAACCAAACCAACCTGAAACGGCAAAACGTATATATTTGTATACGTCCGGTATATTGGGGGGGCCAAGGTGAGGAAGGACAAAGAGACAATTATGACGTAGTTGTTGTCCGCTTGTTCCTATTTATGATACATACAATCAATTTTGAATAGAGATTTGCCAGGAGAACTAAAATTGGTGATGCTCTCAAGCTCAAATCTATGCTCACTCTTTCCCAGATTGGTGAAGTCATAGTTGGCATTCTGCCATCTTGACCGCCTTTTCTATACCGCCCCACATTCTATCATGTACCGTAGTAGGCTCTCTCTAACGATAATTTCTGCCAAGACTATAAGTTTGATCTTGAAGTCCTTGCACAGAATGAAAAAAAAATATGTACTCAAGAGCTACCCCGACATAAATGTTGTGTTTCCCTAGAAATATGCTGCCCAAGTTGCTTACATTTCACTAACAATAATGCATGACTATCTCCCTCCTCTCACAGCTGAGCAGCAAGCCGAAATCGACGCCATGGTAGTGCAATTCCGCACCCAGCCGGAAGATCCCGGCTCTAAGGAATGGGCTCCAACCAAGGTCAAGACTTATGACACCGTTCCGCGCCCCGTCCGGTAAGTCCTGCTGCCGCCGCCCAACCACTCATAAGATTGTCGAATCCAGCTGACACTTGCAAGCCAGCCTCTTTTTCCCCCAAAACTACAACGTTGCTTCAGGCGGAAAGCCCCTGCCCCTCATGTTCACCATTCATGGCGGCGGCTGGGTCATCGGCAGCCCCACCGATGACGACCACTGGAACCACGTCTTTGCCGACGCCACCGGCATTCTCGTGGCCTCCCTTGGCTACCGACTGGCCCCGGAACACCCGTTCCCGCAGGGTCTTGAGGACCTGGTCAGAGGATATCTAAGTGTTGTCAACGACGAGACCCTACCCATTGACCACGACCGGGTGGCGATCGGCGGCTTTAGCGCTGGGGGCAACTTAGCCCTCGCTGTGTGCCAGGACGCCGAGATCCGCAAGCACAAGGCGGCGCCCATGGCCTGCATCCCGTTGTATGCGTCCTTTGATATGCGGACCACGTACGCTGAAAAGACCAGCTCCCGGACGTACAAGGCGGGGAAGCTCCCCGGGATCCGCGGGGCCGACAGCGGTGACCTGTTTGGGGAGAACATGATGCAAACGTTCTTCTATTCGTACATTCCTAAGGACCAAAAGCTGACGGATCCACGATTGTCGCCGCTGCTAGCGAAGCGAGAGGATCTCCCGGCGCATATCTTTGCCATCTCAGCCGAGCTCGACTTTCTAGCGTATGAGAGCATTGAGTTCTTTTACCGAATGACGGGCCGGAGATCTGTGCCAGTTAAGTTCCCAGGATCCACGGAGCCCAAGGAGCCGAAAAGGCTAGATCTGGTAGATCCTCGGTACAACCTAAACGACGACGAGGGTGGGATGCGCTGGCTGCTGGTCCCGGACACTATTCATGGGTTTGATTTTCACATCGGCCATCAGTTTCTGGACGAGGAAGGCATTGTGGATGCGATCGCGAAGACGCACCAGTACATTGACGAGATTAAGAAGTGGTTGGCCCAGATCTGGTAAGCGGAGGCATCCATGTAGTCAGATAGATAGAGTCTATCTATATTAGAGATTTTGGTGAAATGATCATCAGCATTCAGCCGCATTCTAAACTCGCGAAGACTTAGAAAAGTCTCCAGCTCCAACCCTGCCGATCACCCGTCCCGTTCCTGTTGCTCGTTTCAGAGTTTCTCTCTTTTCCCGTCATAGCGTTGACGAACTGCTCAGAAGAAAGAAAAAAAGCATGCGCCAGGACCCTGTCAGGCAATCAGAAAATGCAATATCACAACTATTTAAGTTTTGGTGGTTGTCTGAAAGAAAGACAGCAAAAGGACAAGAATCAAAGTGATGGATAGGTCTTATCATTTCGTTGTCATGTGATTGATATTTGAAGAAAAAAAAGAAAACATGTCACGTGGGGAAGGTAAAAAAAAAGGGTAGTTTTCTTGTCACCGAAGAACAGGAATATCATTTGTACGACGTGATAAACATAAGCTTCCTTCCCGATTGACATACGCAATCACGATAACAATAATTACAAAAATGGACAAGTGCGCAGACACAATAACATACATAACCTCGGTAGATTATTTATTTCAACAATGTCTTATTACCAAAAAGCCCTTTGCATGTTATTTATATATATATCTATTTACATGGTCAAAACTTGCTGAAATCTGGTACCAACCAACCAAAAAGAAATCCCCATCTTGTTTCGAAAATGCGCTAACGTCGGATATTCTCCGAAAACTACTACCACCGGCAAGGACCCTGATACCATAATCGCCGAAAGCGGGGCTTCCTTACGTTGTACCTTTCTCCTTCTCCTTCCTGTTCTTCTACTTCTGTTGTCAACTGTTTCATAAGTCCTCAGACACTTAACCTTTCATTTTGAATCCCGGAGAAGGGAAAAACATCAGACGACGCGTAATGGATTCTCGGTGCATGTCCTTTAATAATCTCCGCAAGTGGCGATGATGAGAGATATGACATGGAGAAGATGGTACGTTTGCCTTTAGTCCGCATCTATGGTTAAAGCGGAGGGGGAGAAAAGTCAAGACACTAGAAGCTTAAATAGTTGTAGTCAGTCCACCACATGGTCTGATGATGTTGGCTTCTGACTTCCTCAACTCTATCCGTCACGAGTTTCCTTTCCTTTCCTTTCTTTTCATCTCTCTGCCTCCGTCATTATAGTTGTCTTCTTCTTTTTAAACACGCTAGTTCGTGTGTATATACAGCTTCAGTGCGTTCTTTATCCTTATTCACTTACATTCATTTTTTAGTCGACTTTCCATTCTTTTGCTTCTCTTTTTGTTATTGCTTGACGCAATTTTTACTCCCAACCAACCGGCCGGCCCTTGTTTTTCATTACCGTCTTGCATACTTTCCTTTTTTTATCTTTTTTTCGCAACACTACTCATTCTCAAACCATGAAGAGCTCATTGACTCTCACCATCTTTGCCTTGATCCGCTTTGCGGCTGCCGCTGGCACTGCCGTTTCTGGCTCAGCCGAAGGCTTTGCCAAGGGTGTCACGGGTGGCGGCTCTGCTACCACCGTCTACCCCACTACCACCGACGAACTCGTCAGCTATCTGGGAGACTCGACCGCCCGCAACATTGTCCTCACCAAGACCTTTGACTTTACCAGGACCGAAGGCACCGCGACCGAAACCGGTTGTGCGCCGTGGGGTACCGGGTCCACGTGCCAGACGGCCATCAACAAGGACAATTGGTGCACCAACTACCAGCCTAGTGCGGCCAAGGTGTCAGTGACGTATGACAAGGCGGGCATCAGCGGCATCAAAGTTGCCTCCAACAAGAGCATTGTCGGCCAGGGCAGCGCAGGCATCATCAAGGGCAAAGGCTTGCGGATTGCTGGGACGTCCAACGTGATTATCCAAAACATCCACATCACCAATCTCAACCCGCAGTACGTGTGGGGCGGCGACGCCATCACGCTTGACGGGGCCGACATGGTATGGGTGGACCACGTCAAGACGTCGCTGATTGGCCGGCAGCACTACGTTTTTGGCAACTCGGCATCGAACCGGGTGACTGTGTCCAACTCAGAGCTTGACGGCAAGTCATCGTGGTCGGCCACATGCGACAGTCACCACTACTGGGCCATGTACTTTACCGGGTCCAGCGACCTCATAACCATCAAGAACAACTACATCCACGATGTCTCGGGACGCGCACCTAAGGTGGCCGGCAACACACTCCTCCACTATGTCAACAACTACATGTCCGCTAACACCGGCCACGCCTTTGAAAGCGAGAGCGGGGCCCAGATCCTAGTCGAGGGAAACGTGTTTGACAGTGTCGCAGCCACTATTGACACGGACACGGGCAAGATGTTTGCGGCTCCGTCAACGAGCGCCAATGTAGTGTGCAACGCAGCACTGGGGAGGAACTGTGAGGTGAATTCGTATATTTCGGCGCCGTCGCTGACAGAAAGCGACTCGAGCTTCTTGAGCTCCTTTGGCGGGAAGAATGTGGCGTCTGCAGCAGCGGCTAGTAACGTTACAGCGATCAAGACGAGTGCTGGCTTCGGCAAGATTTGAAGAAGGAGAAAGAGAGGGGGGCTTTTTTGTATTTCTTTCTTAATCATGTGTTTCAACGATAGATTCTTTTTTTGTTGTGATTTAGATAACTTGATATTTTGTGTATGCTTTTGGTCACGTGACCTTTTGTTATAATGCCAAATGCGGCAAACAACAGATGTGGAAAGTATAGATGGTAATGTCTGTAGATAATGCAGAATTTCTCATTTTTTCTTTTCGATAACGGCATGAGTAGAGTACTATCGGACTTGAATCATGCAACTATTTTGTTTTTTGTTTTTTTTTAGTTCTGCTAATCAAAAATATTTCATCAAACTTCTTGCTGGTAGTACCTTTTGTTGAACTCTACGTCAAAAATCGTAAAGTTTGGTGATGTCATGTCGAAGCTATGGCTAAGGTTATATAACCCTTAGTAAAACAGCGGTCTCCGGCGGAGATGTTTATAATTGTGGGGGCATTTTAGCGATTATTAGTGGGGCAGTGGGGAGTCTGGCAGGGCTAACAAAGTTACTAGACGTGGGATTGCAGAGGTATAAAGAGAGTGCGACGACAATTCTTGAGCCTTGTGTTTTCCTATTCTTTTCTTTATATTCACTTTTTATTCTTCATTATCATCTTTTGGATGACATGTTGTCTTTTTTTTTAGGTTCAAGATTACATGATAGGATGATGCAAGTGGTAATTTGCGATTGGGCGATACACACACAAAGAGAGAGCAAGACCGGAGAGACAGACATGACAAAGATAAGCATGACAACACCAAGGCTTGGGAACGCATGAAATTCGAAGTGAGACGATAAGGACAGGGCGCAAATGTCCGATGATGGTGGTGGGGCTTTTTTTTCGGTTTCCTTGATTCACAAGGATTTACGACTGATGATTTTACGGCCTTTATCATTTTTTTCTCTTAATAATAGACCGGGTCCGCAGAGAAAAGAGGCCGGTCCGTGTGTATGTGTGTATAAGTATGTCGGTGTTGGCCCTTTTTTCCCCCTAGTGGTCACATGATAGGAAGGAAGGAAGAAAGGAAGCAAGCAGATGGCTGGGAAGGAAAGGAAATCATCGGGATACACACAGAAAGACGCTGTTTTTGTCACTGTCATCGTTGTGGCCGTTATGGTCGAGAAAAGCGGGATTCAGTTGTTCTACTAGACGCAAAGAATCAGATTTCGATTTTGAGGGATTTTTTTATACATGTCTTGATGCTTTCTTTGAAGAGGAAGAGACGATTATTATCGTGGCGACGATGACAATTGCATGGCCACAACAGATGGATGCAGTTGCCGAGTTTAAATGACACACATCTCTCTTAAGTGTGTATCTCCCGATGACTGCCTCTTTGCTTTTTCTACTGTGTGCGTGTGGTCGATGTGCTGTAAGATATAATCGAGACTTGTCTCTCGACTTCTCGGTTCCTGCGTGTCAAGTGTCACGAGAGGGGAAAAGGAAAAAAAGAAGAAAAAGGAGGATTAAATAAAAATGACTATCAATCTCTTATCACACATCCCTCCATCTCGTTACAATACCAAGTTGCTACTTCTTGCGTATATATCTTTGAGATATCAAAACGGAACGTGCACACGCCGGTGTCCGTAGGACGTCCCTATCTCCATCAATCATTGTTGTAGGACAAAAGGGGCACTATATAGTGATTATGTATAATGTATTTTCGAGGGTTACATTGCGGGGGCATGATGCAAGATATCGGGGTTTATGGTATCTTAGATTTTTGGAGTGGTCTTGGGGAAAAGGGTAACATTTGCAATGATGACATTGAGGTTTGTGTTTGTGGGAACTTGGAGGTTAGTGATGTATACATTTATGGGTATGTATACGAGATAAAGACAGTGGGATAGAGGAAGCCGAGTACCAAGTCTGGTACTACACAAACCAGCGCGCAGCCCTCTCTTCCTTTCCGACCGGCTAGACCGATGTCTCGATTTCCTTTTCCACATTTGTACCACGTGATGCAGGGTTCCCAGAAGCACATGTTAGGGTTATATACGTCAGGAAAGTGCAAGGTTAATGTTGGCTTAGAGAAGGTAAATTGTCTTGTCACCAGCACCTAACATTGAAAAAAACTAGTACGAGTAGATGGGGTGGATGAATCTAAAGCCGTGGGACAGTACGGGCAGTGGATTTTGTTTTGTTAAAAAGGAATGCTTTTTGTCACGTGATTATATAATTATGATGTCCACTTAAAATAACTCTGGCAGGAGTGTTGCCTAGAGAGAGAGAGAGACAGACAGATGGAAGGTGATGGCCACATTTTAATTGGTTGCATTGTCTGCAGAAATGAGACACATTACGCAGAGCTAGGAAAGAGGCATAGAAAGGGTAGGAACTTTTTTTGTGTCAGTCCTTTCCTTTTTGGAATGTTGAGATGGTGTTAACTGAGCCGGGGAGAAGCTGAGAAAGGGCAAAATATTGGTTGGATACATGTTCTGGATATCAATATCCAAAATACATATCAATCAGCCGAACCATGGCTTATCAGAGTGTATGCCTAAGTGTGTATTTACTCATTATATATAGTTCACATATGTCATTGTGATAAGCATACCGCCCCTAAGCACATATCGTCCCTCGGCATGGTCTCTCGGCCGTGGTCTTGTACAGAGAGAGAAACCCTCAGATATGCATTATTGTCCTCCTCTTCCTCGACAGATATACACAGAATGATTTGATATTTTTTTTTTGTTTCTTGAGCCTGAACACACGCGACTTTTGCCCTTTAATCTGCCCACCAGTTAGCAGTCATCAGTTTCTCTGTTGCCACTTTGCCTCTACATTTTTACTTTTTTTTATTTTATTTCCCTTGGCAAAAAATAAATCTAGAATAAAACCGCAACTACGTACATCATCACACACACGCCTGACCTTTCCCTTTTTAGCCCTCTTGCTTCGACTTTTGTTTTTTTTTCTTTTCTTTATCAACCTTATCTCTCTTTCTCTCCCCCACATATTCCAAAAACGGCAAGTATCGGGAACAAAAAGAAGAGAAAAAATTTCAAGCGCCCGCAAAAGTTCAGAAAATAAAAGAGAAAAGAAGGAAAAAAATGGAGATGTTTATATCACTTCACATGTAAATAAAATAAAAATAAAATAAAAAATGAAGCCTTTTTTTCCCTTGATAACACCAACACCATACGATACAAAAAGACAAGCATCAGACTTGTTTTTTTTATTCCTTTTATTTTGATTTCTTCTTTTTTCCTTCGCTTTTATTCTTCGGCTGTTCGCCACATTGTTTTCCTCACATTTACACACACATTCTTCCCTTTCTTCTCTTTCTCCTCCCTTCACGGGGATCACACCTCTCTCCAGTGTCGACTAGAAAACTCATCTCCAAGAATATCCTCTTCTTCCTACCTTAACTAAGCTCCTGTGTTGTTTACTAACATCTCTTGACCAACCCAACAATAATAATCATGGCCGATCCCTCCTCCGTTGCAATTCCGGCCCCGGCCCCGGCAGTAGTAGACATCAAGCCTCCACCCTCTATCTCCTCCCACCAAGCCGGCTCCATCTCCAATGACCGCGACTGCGATCCCGAAAAGGCCGCCGGAGCTACCGCCACCACCTCTGACATTCATCCCGGACACATGTCGGCCCCCATATCCACCGACCCCGGCACTGGCTTTGCCGCCTTGCCACTCCACCACCGGCCAGCACCGTACGATGACGGCTGGCTCATTGCCTTTCACCGCCGCCACCGCTGGGTGTGCCACCTCTTTGTCGTCATGCTTTTCACCGGCTGGTGGATCGCCACCCTTGTCGTCCACCGCCATGACAAGAACTGGGTCGTGCCTTTCCTCCTGTGGCTTGCCATCATGCTGCGCATCGTCTTCTTCTACGTACCGTCGTCGCTGCTCGTCCGCCCCATCAAGTGGTTGTGGCTGCGCTCGGCGGTCCGCGTTCACGAGCACATTCCCGAGCGCCTCCGCACACCCGCCGGCGCCCTCGTGACTATCGCCGCCATCCTCGTCGGCACCTTTGTCACCGACGAGTGGGAGGACAACAACCGCGAGAACCGTGCCGTCTCACTCTTTGGCCTCGCCGTCATGATTACCCTGCTGTGGGCCACGTCGGTCGCCCGCGCCGCCATCGAGTGGCGCACCGTTATCGGCGGCATTCTTGCCCAGTACATTATTGCCCTCTTTGTCCTACGCACCGGCGTCGGCTACGACATCTTCAAGTTCATCGCCGACCGCGCCGGCGACCTGCTTGGCTTCTCCAAGCTCGGCGTCGCCTTCCTGACTACTGATGACATCGCCGCCGAGTCCTGGTTCCTGCTAACCGTCCTGCCCGCCATTATCTTCTTCATCTCGCTCGTCCAGGTGCTCTGGTTTATCGGCATCCTGCAATGGTTCGTCAACAAGTTTGCCACCTTTGTCTTTTGGGCTCTGCGCGTCTCAGGCGCCGAGGCCGTCGTTGCCGCCGCCACCCCCTTCATCGGTCAGGGCGAGTCCGCCATGCTCGTCCGCCCCTTTGTGCCCCACATGACCCGTGCCGAAATCCACCAGATCATGACATGCGGCTTCGCTACCATCTCCGGCTCCGTCCTCGTTGCCTACATCGGGCTCGGTCTCAACGCTCAAGCCATGGTCTCCGCCTGCATCATGTCCATCCCCGCCTCGTTAGCCATCTCTAAGCTGCGCTACCCGGAGACCCAAGAGACCCTGACCGCCGGCAACGTCGTCATCCCCCCGGACGAGGAGCAGGATGCTCAGAATGCTCTGCACGCCTTTGCCAACGGCGCCTATTTTGGCATCAAGATTGCCGGCACGATTATGGCTTCTATCATGTGCATCCTGGCCTTTGTCGGTCTTGTCGACGGTCTGCTCGGTTGGTGGGGCTCCTACATGAACATCAATCACCCCAAGCTTTCGCTGGAACTGATTGTCAGTTACATTTGCTATCCCGTGGCTTTTCTCCTTGGCGTGCCCCGTGATCACTCGCTCTACACTATCGCCAAGATTATTGCCACCAAGATCATCAAGGCAAGTTTTTCTTTGTTCTTGCACTTTTGCATTTAGATCAAAATCACGCGATAATGTTTTATGCATCGATAACCCCCAAGAAACAAGAAACAAGACTAACCCTTAAATTCTCCTCCAGAACGAATACGTCGCCTTCACCAACTTGGTGGCTGCCACCGAACTCTCGCCCCGTGCCAAACTCATTGGCACCTATGCCATCTGCGGGTTCGGCAACATTGGCTCTCTCGGTATCCAGATTGGTATATTGACCCAGCTGGCTCCTAGCCGCGGCGGTGATGTTGCCTCTATCGCCTTCTCTGCCTTCCTGTCCGGTATCCTGTCCACCTTGACTAGTGCCGCCGTTGCCGGCTTGGTTGTATCTAACCAGAGTACAAATGATGTCATGAGATTGATGACTATGTGAGTTGAGAATCAAGGTCCCCGTATCAAAACGGGGGGTTGGAGGAGGGGAAGAACTGAGTGTAAGAAAGAGGAGTGATCTTCTAATCACTGAGTTGTCTTTTTTTTCGTTTTTATTGTTATGGGTTAGGGTTATGGGTTGGCAAGGTGTCTTTTGCTTCTTTGATATTCTGTTGTTGGTTATATTTATCGGTCGGGTTATGTTATTGGAATAAAATGACGACTAATCCTGAATAGATCCTTGCGATAACTATTTGGAGATATTTCAAAACAAGATAAAAACAAAAAGTCCCTTTTCTACATATTCATGATACTTAGCCAATCCACTTCCCTGTTCTTTAGCCTTTTTAGGGGTTCACTCATCATCTGTAAATTTCCTATTTCGGCTTATAGACTACCGTTTTCATATCCGGTAACACCAAAGCAAGGGAAGGTACCAACGGTAATTCTTCAGCCCACAACTTAATTTCTGCCTTTTTTCCTTTTGCTTCTACCTAATTCCTTAGGGCCTTTCCGGAAGCATATAATCACATTCAATTCAAGTCATCTTTTTCATTCAATTCCACCATCAGTCAACCCGACAAGCTGAAGATCTGAAAATTGTTCCATCCAACACGTTTTATCCTATCCGTTTTCCGACGTTCACTTGCCTCATCACGACCCACAATCGCTCAGTATTTCGAATTATCACCATCATCACCATCCAAGCTCGATCTTGCTTTGTTTACCTTGCTATTTTCTTTTCATCATAAACTCTCACCCCCTTGCTTTCCCATCGCCGAGTCCCCAAACAGGTCGATTCGCTTTTCGGCCTCGTCATTTCTCGCTCTGTCTCTCTTTTTCTCTTTCCATCTTTCAAGAGTATACTTGCCTATCGCGCCATCCTATCTTGAAGAGAGGAGAAAACAACTTATACTGAGTCTCATCTTAAGAAACTTGGAACCGACAGTTCTCGACGTTGCCCAACAATACCAACATTGTCAAGGAAGAAGTTTACAAAAGAATCCTTGATCAATTAGAGGAGAGGATTATAAAGTGTCCCGAAAATGACAGGACGTCCACTGGCCTGCAAATTTCAAAAAGACATAGTGTCACCCCCAACCGGCTCCTTGTTTCGGAAGTCACGACACCACCTCCTCAGTCTCCACTGTCATTCCAGGCCGTGTTGCAAGATCCCCAAAATCAGCAGCTTAAAACTGACCTTCTTAGGCGAGATGCCTCATTTGTCACTGATAAGAGGCAACGTCTACTAGACTATTATGTTGCTGTGCGATATGATGAAAACAGACAGCCGATTCCTTGGAAGGTTACAGACATATCTGAGAGCTGTCGCCAGTTCTGTTATTACTTTAACTTGTCAAAGACACCGTTGAAATCTTTTTTGCCAGATATCAATGATTCTTACAAGAGAAAGCGCTGTGATTCTGGTGAGGTTCTAACTAGCAAACACAATGACGCTGTTAAAGATAAAGTGAGTGCTGGTTGATCCATATACACGCACCCTTTATATTGTGTATTCACTAACAAAGAAATATGTTTAGGTACGTAATCGAGATAACTTCTACGTCGGTACATGCAGCCAAAGCTTGGGATATTGCCCACATTATTCCTTATTCCGTTGGCAGCGACCCTGATCGTACAAAGAGCTTCTTTGTAACCTTGGAGGTCTACGCTGATGCTAGGATCTTGGACATTGTGCGCAACGCTCTGGGCCAAGGCACTGAGGTCACAGAGAATATACTGTGTCTAGATGCATCAACTCACCGAATGTGGGATGAAGGCATTATCGTTTTCGAGGTGTTATACCAGGAGCGTGACCTAAGAAATACTAATATTATTGACAAATTAGTCCGTATTCATACGTTGAAAGATGTGGACCTTAGAATTGTCCATGCCAATAATTACAAGGTTAAAGATGGTGATATAGTGAGTTGGGAGCACAACACTGATTACGCACCTGCACCAGATCCAAATCTAATGAATATTCGATTCTTGGTGTTTGAGATCATGCGTCTTAAAGTCGCAACTGAGACTAGAATTGAGTGATAATGACGAGGATATTAAGATTACTTCCGGTCCCCGGGTCGAAGACAGCCCATTATCTAACAGTATCGACGATAAGAGTTTCACCATTGACCCTTTCGAAGCCCCAACGAAATAGTTTGTCGATGGAGCTGAAGAGCAGGCAATGAAACGCTTGTTCCCCGTGGAGAGGCAACAAGCGACAGAGATATAATAGCCCAAAATGATGGCTAAGATGAGCACCCAAGGTCAAGGTAGTCAGTAGCTGAAGATAAATATACGCATTTCAAGATACGAGAACAGCCGTCCTCTGGAGTTTAGGCCGAGCGCGCAAAATGAACCGAATCAACCATTTTCTATTATTCAAAATCTTTATTCACAGTACAAGAACAATTTATTTCTAAATCAAAACATAGCTAAGTACCATTAAACAATCTGCACCTGCACAACCTCTCCCTTTTCCTCTCCCCTTTCTCCGTGACGTTCCATCTATTGAACACCTTGTCTCCATCTCTCAACAACATCAATCCGGCCCCCGAGAGGCATTCCGTACCCTGGAGGATTCATCTGCATCCCCATTCCATATCCAGTCCCGGTCCCAGTCCCCAGATTCAGGTTCCCTTGGCTCCTTGACGCCGCCGCCGTCATCATACCTCCGTACGGACTACTTGTACCGCTTGTCCCGTTGAGCCCTATCGCTAAGTTTCCATTTGACATGGACGCCCGAATGCCCCCCGTATTATATACTCCACCGCGGAATCCACCTGCCATATGGCCACCAATACTGCTGCTTCTGTTACTCGGTGCCTGATAAAAGGGGGATGCCTTGGCTACCGGGTGCGCTGCAAGCAATGTACTCAGTCTTGGGTCTACAGTGGTACTCCGATGTCCGGAAAACCCGGCACCGGAAGCAGAAGCAACTTCCCGTTCAGCCTGAAGGCGCTTTCTACGCTGACCCAATGTCTCTTCTTCTTCTTGTTTGTCTTCCTTGAATGGGGCATTCGTGGCCTTCTTACTATCTGCTTGCGCAAACATCTGTGACTTTTTCTTCTCATCGTTATTGTTACCATCAGCCTTGGCCGCAAACTGTGCTAACAACTCCCCAGCAAAGCCCGAAGAACCCGGCCGATCATCCACACTAGCCGAGCCAGCAAAGGACATAGTCTTGGACTTTTCACCCTTTAACCGAGCTCTCCGCGCCGCCAAGGGCTCATCTTCTTCTTCCTCTTCCTCTGCTTGCTGATGCTGCAAGACAGGATTCGTCTGGCTCCTAGTCGGAACGTCACCGCCCATAAGTCTCTGTCTTCGCGCACCAAGAGTCTCCTTTTCCTCAAGTTCGCGCATCTCCATGAGACCCATGGGCCGGACCAGCTCGGCAACAGCAACACCAAGATTCTTGGTGCCAGCTTTCTTGGTGGCGTAAAGGACACCGAGCGGGACATCTTCATCCTCACTCTCAGCCAGCTCCGTGTCAGCCCCTTCTTCCCAAGCGAGATTTACCTTGCCGTGGAGACGGTTTTGCCGTTGTTTCTCGGCCACGGCGTCAAGCTCCAACAGAGTCGAATGCAGACCGTCGGCCAATCGGTTCTTGGTCCGGAGCTTTTGCTGCTGCTTCCGCAGCTGGAGTTCTGCTAACAATGTCGTAGGAGGGCCGTAGTATTGATCAGCAGCATCATAATCCGATCCTCCCTCGTCGTCGTCGTCGTCGTCGACCTCGCCAGCCGGATTCAAAGCACTGCGTTCATTGTCTTCACCCTCTGACTCCGAGCCGTCTGATCCATCTAAGTCCAACCGTCGGTTCGTCCTCCGGACCCTCTGGATGCCATCTTCCTCCTCACCTTCGGAATTTTCCACCGATGCCCGGCCCTGGGCTGCGAGGGCGTTCATAGACATTTGAGATCCGCGCTTCTTGAGCTTCTTGGGCTTGCGGACACCAAAGACCTCGATTCCACCGCCAGAGGAGTGGTCAATCTTGCTGGTGCGTGGACGATAGTCGGGCACGACCGACTTGCGATTGCGACCATAGACTTCGACCCCCAAATTTCTAACGACGAGGTGATCGGTAAAGGCAGACACCGGGGCTGTAGCCGAAGCATCTAACAGCTCGTTGAGCGTCTCTGATGCCGACCCGTTCTGGATTTTGATGTCGGTGGTCGTCGAAGGCATCTCGAAGAAGACGGTGGCACGGAGCTGAGGTGGCAGTTTGGATGCGCGCTTCTTGTGACGGTGGACAACTGGAGGCGCGGGTCCGTGGCCGTCAGAGTCGACCGAAGAGCGCAAGGCCGGGGAATCTGAGGACGGTGATAGCATTCCGCCTGAGGTCACCGGTGATGCCAAGCTCTCGGGCTTCAGAGGGGCAAGACGATCCGAAGAAGCGGACAATGAAGCCGGCTCATTGTCGGGCAATAAGCCATCGGTCAGGGCTGCTGGACCGTAGTTGGCAGCGCTGTCGATACCAGCCAAGGGATTACCGAGGAAATCAACATGCTCGGGCTCCTCTTCCTCAGGTTCATATGTCTCGAGACGAGTGGGGTTGTTGAGCCACGGGGCAGCCTCCTTGTTGATGGTGGGCATCATGCTGAGCACAGCGCTCTGCTTGGCGTTGCGTTCACGAGCCTTTGGCTTCTTGGAGAGTTTTTGGGGCAGATTAAGCATCATGGGGACGCGAGCGGGGTAGAATTCCATGGGTTGGCCCGTCATAGGATCCATGTAACTCTGGGGCCGAGCGGGCGGGAGCGAGGAGGGCAGCATGCTCTGGCGGAGCGGGGCCGGGCCAGGGTTCATGGGTGGAGGTTGTTTGGGGCCGGGCACAGCAGTAGTAACAGCAGCGGATGAAGACGAGGACGGCTCATTATCATTGTCAGCAGCAACGGCAGCGTTGGAGCTTCCTGGATCGAGGGAAAGATCAACGGGTGGAGCAAAGTTGATAGTTTCCGACATTTCCAAGGGGGCCATGCCTGAGATGGTGCCGGTGTCGTCCATGTCTATGTCAATGTCCATGTAGGGGTCACAGTGGACACCATCAAAGTCGTCAAAGATGTCTTTACTTTGGGTAGAGGTGATGGAGATGGTGGAGGGACGTCTGCTGGGGTCGGCTGTGTGTGGTTGTGGTTGAAGTTGAGCGGAAGCTGAGTGACTATAGTAGTGAGGTTGTTCTTCTTGTTGCTGATGTTGTTGGTGCTGGCGGCGCTGATGGTAGTTCTGCTGCTGCTGCTGCTGCTGCTGCTGTTGTTGTTGTTGTTGTTGATCTAGGCCGTAAAGGGATTGCCTAAATTGCAGCTTTTGTTGGTGTTGCTTCATGGCGGCCTCGAGTTGTTCCTGCTGCATCTTTTGCAAGTCGGTAGAATAGCGGTTGGTGTTTCCACTGCCATTTCCGGTGAAAGCAGCTGGAGATTTTTGGCTCACAGAAGCCCAAACGGTGTTACCTAGACTGGTTGTCTCACTGCCGTTGTGACCGTCGGTGCCGCTAACTGCGAAAGATTGAGTTTTCTTATGAGCACTATTATCACGTCCACCATCACTATCGCCTATGATACTACTACTAACACTACAAAGTTTGTTATCGTTGTTGTTATAAGTTTTAGACACTGGATCCATTTCCATGATGTTGGCAGTGGTGAAAGAAACGACCATGTTGTCGGCTGATGATACGAGTTTCAAAGCCTCCGTCTCCTGGATTCCAGCCAAGGATCTCGATTGGCTACTGCGCACCGAACTCTTTCCGGGGCCAGATCTCGACAGGGCGGGGGTGGGCGCGGAAGCATCCGAGTCAAAACTCTTTGCTCTGAGACGATTGTTGTTATTGGAAGTGGAAACGTGGATGGAGGAGCGGCGCGAATCAGATCGCTTAAGTTCGGAATGCAAATCGCGGATGGCGTCGTCAATGGAGCTGGTCATAGACAGGCGCACGGCGGTTGCCTCAAGGGTGGCGATGTTGGAGGCGGTGGAGGAGCTAGAGGGGATATCGGGAACAGGGTGGCGGATAAGAAGGGGACCGCTGTGAGAGGAGGTAGTGCGGACGAGAGGGGGCAAGGGGGTGGGGGAGGTAGAGATTGTGGACTGCAGGTGTTGAATGGCAGATGAAGAGGATAAGGAGGAGAAGGGGGGGTATTTTTGTTGTTGTTGTTGTTGTTGTTGTTGTTGTTGTTGTTGTGGCGGTGATGGTGAAGGAGGAGAGGCTGATTGTTGCTGCAAAAGCAGCAAAGATTGCTGTTGGATGGCTTGGTAGTCGACGGCGTCGTGGTTCAAGTCTCGGTTGAGATGGAGGTTTACGGGGGAAATTGGAGAAAAGTCGCCGAGGCTGGCGAGAGACGAGAGGTGAGTGCCGATGTCGAGGTTTTGATTTCTAGTGTAGTTTGTGGTCGAGGATGATGGTTGTTCTGTAGTAGTGGTGGTGGTGGTGGTGGTCGTCGTCGTTGTATTTGAGCGTGTGCGTGTTGTCGTTGACTTTGGAAGTGACGGTTCTGATGTTGGATTTTGAACTTTCGAGATTAGCAAGTGCTTTTCTTTGATATTTTTTTTATTCTCCCCTCCCTCTTTCCGTTCTGTATGTCTGTATCTCGTTCTTGAATTCCAATAAGTAAGCTCAACAGTTCACAGGTTACCAGCGAAACTGTTGTTTCTATTGTTGTTGCCAAAGGCTAACCAACTTTTTTTTTCTTTCAAAGGAAGAGACTAATAGTACCAAGGTTAAAAAATCCTTTTGAATACGAGAAACAACAAGAGACAGATATATGTAAACATGTACATATATCTCTTTTTTTTGTCCTTCTCGGGCCAGGTCAGGTCAGGTCAGGTCAGGTCAGGTACGCACCAGATGGGTTGCAGTTGGACTGGGGACCAGGATCACGCTGAGCCTTGCACTTGCATATATATATAGTACATAAATAGTTGATGGAAGGAGACCAAGATTGCTAACAATGAAAATAGCACTGATGCTCTTTTGCTCGGTCTTTTTTTCTTCCTGTCTTTACTAGATACAGACAGACAGAAACTGAATGATCAAAATAGGGCTGAACCAAATCAGAACTGAAGCTAGCTGATGGACCGACCCCACCGCTTGGTTGGTTGGTTGGTTGGTAGGTTGGTAGGTAGGTAGGTAGGTATATATAGTGTACACAGACACACAGTCTCCAACAGTCCAAGTCTTTCTTCTTCTTGCTTTTCTCACTGAGCAAACAGTGAATTAAAAAACTTACCAGCTACTTCATCCCCTACCACCCTCTCCCTCTCCCTCTCCGTCCTCCTCACCCGCTCTCTCTCCCTTTCTCTCTCCACCCTCTCGGCTTCGTCAATCTCCTGAGCTGTCCGTGTCTCCAGTCCCTTGACAATGACGGACACAGGGGGCCGGTCAGCCTTGGCCAGACTAGCAGAGAGGACCTTTTTGTGGCTGCTGCTGCTACTGTTATCATTTCCTCCAGCAGCAGCGACAGTGATGCCGGCGACAGAGCGGTGGCAAGGCGGTTTTGTTGGAGGATTTGGAGTTGGTAAGGTTGTCCCGGAGGAGTGGGAATGGGGTGATAATGGTGATGGAGAGAGGGCATTGTTAGTGGTGGTATCGATGTTGTTTATTTTGTTTACTTCCGAGCGAGGAAGGACGGCGGCATGTTTGGAGTCAGTGATGACTGAAGAGGCAGAGGCGGATGTGAGGAGGGTGTCGGGGTCGGGTGACGGTGTTAGAGGGAATGATGGAGCCATTTTTGTCGGGGGGAGGGGGCAGAAGGGGTGAAAGTGGAAAAAGATAAGAAAAAAGGTCCGTCTATTTAGCTTGGTTGGTCTAGTGGATATAATAATAAGAAGAATAATCGAAAGTAGAAACTATTAGAGT
The DNA here is from genome assembly GCA_002778035.1 of Ambrosiella xylebori. Lineage (NCBI taxonomy): Eukaryota > Fungi > Ascomycota > Sordariomycetes > Microascales > Ceratocystidaceae > Ambrosiella > Ambrosiella xylebori. The sequence continues at coordinate 29,296 of PCDO01000020.1, forward strand.
GAAAGACTATAGTGTATGGTGGATAAAAAATAAAGCAATAAAAAGATTAGACAGTGTGTTGTTAAAAAGCGATTAAAGTAATTATGGCGATAACAGTCGAGTATATGATAACAATGCGCTCGTTGGCCGTCTCTAGCTTATCACAGAAAACAAAAGACCGTGCTTTACTTAGGGGCTTATAGAGTTGAAAACGATGCAATAGGGAGCAATATCTATAATAAAAATAGATCAAAAATAAAGGGAAGGTTGTCCATGTTCTCACCACGTTATGCAGGAGGATTGTTGTGGCGTGGGAACAAGTAAATATGTATGTAGTTGCCGTTTGTCACTGGCGTTTGCGTCAAGTTTAGAAGAAGCACGTACGACTTTTAATTGGTGATTTATAAAAGAAGAAGAAGAAGAGCAGAAGCAGAGATTGAGAGGTTGGTTGTTGATTTATTGTATTGCAGTATTGTGTAGTGTAGTGTTGCAGCAGATTGAGGAGATAAGAAGGAAAGAAACCAAAACAATCAAGCAAGCAGTAGGGAGTGGGGGAGAAAGAGGAGATTATATGTGAATTTATTATTTTGTGGGACGAAAAAAAAAAAAAAAACAATAATGTCTCTATACAAGCAAGGTCTACTAAAAAAGGGTAGAGAATCACTTGAAGGTTTCTTCTTATATATTTAAATATCTCCAGAATGAGATGAGTTTACAGGGCCAAGGGGCAAAGAACGTGCTTTTTTTTCTTCTTCTCTTCTTCGTCGATTGACCATAGGTTCCTTTCGGCTTATTTGGCAAGCAAGTTATTTATATGTATATATACCTATCTGTTTATGCAAGTGTATCTGGGCCGGCCCCAAAGTGTCATCACCACAAAATCATATATCAATAGACACAATTCTCTTGATAACTTGTCATGGTTGACCTCTTTTTGTAAGTTGCAACAAGCAGATAAACAAGATAAACATGTATATATTTAGGACTAGGGGCTGGTTGTATGGAATGGATCATTGGCTGGAAATGATGAGAGCAAGGGTTACAATTTGGGCCTGGAATGAAGAAAGGGAAAAGATAAGAAGGGGGGAGATCTTTTGATTCTTTGATTCATCTCCATATCCAGGGTGGCGATAGGTTTCTTCATTGTCTTTCTTTTCTTTTCTTTTTCTTGTGCTGATGCATCCAATCTTTCTTCCTCATCCCCTCCCCTCCCCTTCTGGCACATTAGGGTTAGGCTTTCTATGATTAGGGTATATAATCGGCAGTGTCTAAGGCTGGAGGGTTTAGAGCCCTTTCCTTTGATGTAATTTTCCTTTTAGTCCTTCTAGAACAGGAAGAAGAAAGGGAGTGATAAGTTATTTTTTTTCTCTTATACTATATATAAAATGTATGTCTTTTAGGAAAACAGTCTCAAATATATTGTACATGTCCATATATCTAACAAGGCAAGACAACAAACTATATACTGGCAATTACCAAAATCGACTCTAACACACTTACAACTAACTACAATCTGCACCTACTGTCCCTGTTCCTTCTCTTTCCCTTGCCTTCTCATCCTTCCATTTAGTCACTGTCCCTTTTTTTCCCTTTCCTTCCCTTTGTAAATACATAAATATCTTAGTCCTACCACCTCGCATTGCCCCGCCTCCTTCACCCTCCCCTGGTTTGTGTGTGTGTGTGCCTGCCCCTCTGCTCTTTCCTTTGTACTTTGTGCTGTCTCTCTCTCTCTCTTTCTATACTCTTCTTGCCTTTGTTTTCTATATATACTCTGCAGACTATCTGTACAAGACAACATTTATATTTGCCAAGAGAGAATAAGACTAGATGATGAATTCTACGCTTGCCTCCGTTGCCATTTATTTTCTGTTATTACCGTTTTTTTTTTTGCTCCCCTTTGATATAGATCACATTATTTAATCTAGACCCAGTGAATCAATACATTTGTATACACACTAGTTGGGTTGGTAGTATACTTGAATACTTGCCTCTGATTCCTCTCGGGTTGGGCTCTTATAATACACATATAATAACCATCTCCTTTTTAATAAAATAAATCTTGACATAAACAGTGTCGTCGTCGTCCCTCGTCTGCCTCTTTCCACCACAAGGCCAGAACTGAATTTTCGCTTCTTTCTCTTCTTGCTTCTTTCCTCGTTGCTTCCTTCCTTCTGTTTTTACTCTGATTCTATAGTATTCTTTAGTTTTTAAAGGCAACTGTCTCCTATCCCATCTATCTCTCTGCTCCTTCCCCTTATTGTTCTTTTTCGGTTCTTTCCTTTCTTTTACTTTTTCTGATGCATTACACAATATGGAAAATCTTTGAAAATAAAAAATAAAAATAATTGTGTGTGTGTGTGTGCCCTTTCACTCTTTTCTTTGCTTTCCCCCTCCCTCCGTTTCGAATTATCGTGAATTCTTTTTCTCCTCTTCTACGAGGGGGCCCTGGGCTTCTTTTTTTGTTATCGCCAACTATTGAGAGAACAAAACCTTTTTCCCTCTTTAATCTCATCCGACTCGAGATTCTCCACTGCACATGACATCAAAACAACAGGCAAGACAAAAACAAAAAAGAAAATGACAATCCAGCCACGCCATCAATGTCCATCGGCCACGGCCATGGCCACAGCCCGACGACGCTTCGCTCCGATCCCCATAGAAACCACCTACGAACGAGTCCGACCCTCCATCTCCACCAAGAACCCCGCTGCTGCTACAACTACCGTATCCGCCTCAATCCTGATGATGCCGCAAATCCCCACAACCGTCCCCACCCCGGACCTCACCCCGCTCCCTTCGCCTTCCCGCGGCACCACCGAGCATGTCGAAGACCCCATCGCAAACCCCGAGCCTGCCATCAAGCCCCGTCGCCGCTTCGCCCCCCAGCTCATCGAGTCCACCCGCCGCACCCGCCGGGCCGGAGATGCTGGTCCCGCCACCAAGCCTACCGACAAGACCGACATCACTCCCTACACCAATCACATCTACCAGCCGCAGCCGCACCACATCCGCCTACGCAAGCGCGATGCCGAAAAGGACGCGAACCCCATTATAATTGCCGGTAAGGTCTGGACCTCGGCCCGCACCCGCCGCGAGACCGAGGACGTGGCATTTTCTGACTATCTTCTGCGCCTGGCTGCCCGCGATGCCGAGCGCCGGCTGCGTGAGTCTGCTCTGGCTGTGTTCCCCAACGCCGTGGGCGCTGAGCCGGTGGCCCATTTCTATTATCGGGATTCGGAAGAGGAGGAAGAAGCAGCAGAAGCAGTAGCTGTCATAACAGCAATGCCCCGGGAGCCAGTGACCCGCGGCCGGCGCCGCAAGAGCTCTGACCTCGGCTGGTGGCACAAGCAGATGCAGGACCACGCGCTGGCCAAAGCCCAGCAGGACACTGACAAGGACACCGACATGGCCGATTGCGCCGTCGATGACGACTTTGACGAGTTTGACGACGACGATGTAGACATGGCTCCACCAGACCCGATGTGGCTGACGAGTGCCCGGGGCTCGCTCTCCGAGGAGGAGGAGGACGACGACGATGACATCTTTATAGACGTGCCACACTTCCAAAACCACCATCACCACCACCGCGCACCACCACAGCCACCGCCACCCGTCAACCCGTTTGACGGCTTCCGCCGATTTGGCGTTCCAGTGGACCCCTTTCGCAAGATTGGCCCATCACCGCCGATGCTCGGCAGCGAAATCAAGTTCCGCACGTGTCCGTCGCCCCAGCATACGCTCAGCAACGGTGTTGTGACCCACAAGATGGCCGCCGCCCTGCACCACCCGAATCCGGACGACGACTCGCGCCCGGGCACCTCTAAGGGTTTGTGGCGCGGTACCTGTTTGCGGCGGTCATCAAAGGAGGGCACAACCTACGTGCCCGAGGGCGCCCCAGCATATGTAGCAACGCCGAGCGAGCCGCTGAGCCCCGGGGACCCGTTTGCCGCGGCTTTTGGCAGCATGCTGTCGTCGCCTACCCACACCAGTCCTGGCGGCAGCGGCAACAATGTACCAAAAGACGCATATTTCCTGGCACAGAGGGCCCGGCGGGAGGCCCGGGCCGCCAAGGAAAGAAAAGTGCGCGAGGCCTTTGATGACCTCTTTGTCACTCAAGTCTTCAACTACCTGAGCCTCGGGTACCCGCCGACTGCCCGGGACTTTGATGAAGAGCTGAGCAAAATTACCGGCGTGGGCATCGATGAGCTACGGAGCAGCGACGCTGAGAGGTTGGCAGGCCGCAAAACGTTTGACTCGGAGGAGCATGGCGTGCCCGAGGACCAGCGGTGTGCGCGGTGGAAGGCCTTGCGCGAGTATGTTTATGAATGGGGGCGGCAGTGTCCGGATCTGGATAGCTATGGGCCAGTGGGATGGGCAATGCGGGAGAGGCAGCGGAGTAAAGGGGGTATAGTGTGAGCGAGTGAGTGGGGCCGGAGACCGGGTGGAGGGTCCGGCAGGGGGAGTTGGCCATTTGTTTATCTTTTTTTCTTCACATATATTGGGTACGGTGTTTGGGCGTTTTTTTCTGTCTTTTTCTTTTTTAAATTTGTCCATGATGCATCCAATAGTCATGATTGCCCATATGCTTCTCTGAATCTAATGAAAGTCCTTGTTACGCCCGTTTGTCCCCGTTCCTAGTCAATCACATGCCAATTCTCATGACATGGAAAGAGACTAGGGGTTATCTAAACCCTTATGACACGTCAGCATATGGGTAGGGTTTAGTCGCGTCACTAGAAGCAATCACACACAAATCTCCCCAACATCAATATTCGTCCGTCATTTATATATGCATCTGGCACTTGTCTTCAACTCAGCGGTTATACATTATTTTCTCACCGCCTCCCATTCCCTTTATTCTACTCTTTTTCTCCGTCCCACAGACTCTTGCCCCACACCCCGTGCCTGCTCCAAACCAAACCGAAAACCATGGACCCCTCCCCCCTCACCCGCCAATCCCTCCCCATCCTCCCCAAAATCCACACCCACTACACCCTCCTCTTTGGCACCTCCGCAACGCCCCCTGATGCCCCCTCCGATATTACCAACTCTGTCTGGTCTGAAATCTTCCTCCTGCCGCCCGACCGGAAAACCCTCGCCGGCCTCCTCAACGCTCTGGGCCCCGCCGACGTCTTGGCGCGTCAAGACTTCACGCAGGAAGTCGTCTATCGCGCTTGGGACGTGTTGCGTGCGAGCGTCGGCGGATCCCACGTGGCAGGGGCCCTGAGTCGTAATGTGAGTCCGATGCCGCAGCCGGAGGGGCGGGGGTCCGGGTCTCCGTCGTCGCCGTCGCAAGCGACCGTCTTGAATACGCTGACGACGTTGTCAGTGTTGTTTACTTGTCTTTTATCGAAAAAGTACTCGTCGTCTTCGGACCCGCTCGTCATCTTGGCCCCGTTAGACAACATTGACGAGGTAATCACGGGGCTGACGGGGGCCCTCGAGGGGCTCGTGCGAGGTGGCAAGGCAAACAATGTGCGAGCGGCAGCGGTTGAGGTGTTGATGGCATTAGCAGTGGGCAGCTGGGGGGGCACTGTGGGGACGTATCTGATTCAGCGGGATTTGTTCCCGGGGGTCATGAAGGTAGGTGTGGTTCGGTGATGTGGGGCCGGACCTGGGCCCCGCCGTCCCCCGGATTTTTTTTTTTAAAAAAGGAAAAGAGGATATACTAACCCGGACTGCAACATGTCAACAAAAAAGTACATCTACGACATCACCTCATCGTCACCACGAGAATCGCTGCCGCCGTTCCTGCTCATCAGTCTCCTCGCCAACTACAACAAATTTGAGTTTCGCAACCCGTACACCCTCCGCCTCACCGACTTCATCAATGAAACCACCATCTCCGTCATCATCCGCACCATTGGCACCACCTGCCAGGCCCTCCGCGCCTCATACATCGCTGTGCAAGACGACATCCCTGAAGGCTGGAGCTTCGCTAGCACCCTGAATCTCGCCAGCACCCTGAGCCTCCTGACGCGCCGCAAGAAGGAACTCGATGACGAAGCCAAGAAGCGCTTGTGGGCCGAGCTTCCTGGCGGCCACGCCGGCATCCTGCTTGGCACCTACGACTTTGCTGTCGTCAACAAGCTCTTTTGCTCGTCGCTGGTTACACTCGGCCCAGCTTCCTCCGACAGCCCCCCGGGGCCCACTGCCAAAGAAGCCCCGTTTGCCGCCTACCTCTCGTTCACGTCGTACCTCCTCCAACACGCGCACCTCTCGGCCCGCGCCGCGCAGTATGCGACACTCCCGCTCATGACAATCCGCCTCCTGATCGAGGACCCGCCCATCTGCAAGCGTCTGTGCACTTCGGAGTCGCTGACTACGGTCCGCCTGTGCCGGCAGCGCCCGCCGCATCTTCCGGCTGTGTCGACACCACGTGTGCTCGCCTGCCACATCCTCGACCTATGCATCACGGCGCTGACGCACAACCTCCGCAAGCGCCTTGATATTCCCTTCTACAACCTAGCCCTCGGCATTATCCTCCGGCTTCTCTCGCACCTCTCGCGCACGCGCACGCGTCTCACCTATCACTACGCCGAGCTCTGGGCCGCCCTCATCACCCTTATTAAGTTCCTAACCCAGTACTCGACCCCACTACTCGCTCTCCCGCACATCTCGGCTCTCGCCGAGCTCGCCGCCACCATCCTTACCCTCGCCCTGTCTACCGGCGAATCCTTCCTCCCCACCCCCGCCGCTTACGACGACCTCTTCTACAAACTGCTTACCGCCGCCGAGACCCTCGCCGCCTTCCGAACCGCCTACAGCCTTCCGGCCTCGTCCTCGGTCGCCACCCTGCTCTCCGTCACCTCGCACTACCAGTCGTTACTCTCCGAGTCCTCGGGGCCCTCGGGTACCCTGACGCCGGCTGCTGTGTCCGAGACCATCCGTAAAGGCTACGAGACGCTGAGAATCCAGGCGCGCGATGGCTTGGATGGCTGGGAAAAGTACCGGGAGGGCGATGAGCGCGGGCTGCTGAAACGCATGGGCCGGACCGTGGTAGCCGACTTGCGTGGCGTGCTAGAGGCCAAGAATGCAGCTGGCAAGGCTTGAGAGAGCCGAGGCCCCACGCACAGTAGTATATACAAGATAAAGCTGTACCGTAATTTGTAATATAGAAAACATTTGATTCGTACACATGTCCAAATGTCAAGCAAAACAAAGAACCTGTATAAAACTCGAGAAACCAAAAACCAAAAACCAAGTTTAAACCACAGACCCTAACTAAACCCTAGACAACAACCTCGTCGTCCCCGTCCTCCAGGCTCGTCCTTCGCTTGGCCTCTCGCGCTCGACTGACCATCCCACCGTCCTCGCCCATGACCACCACTTCATCCTCCCTATCCACCGTTGACACCTTGATCTTGTCATTCTCTCCTTGTTCTCCCTCTATGTCAGTTTGCTTAGCCTCCCCCAGACTCCCCGACGACGGCGGTGACCCCACTGCGAACCCCCCTTGTCCGCCAAACGGCCACAGACTGCCGAGTCCTTTGCTCCCTGGATGCACTGCCAAAGGCCTCAGGATCCCAACGCCGACTTTGGTCGTGCCTTCAGGACTCCCCGTCGGACTCTTGGGTGGCTCCTCTGGCACCGCAAACTCACCAAACTCGTCATCCCCGAGATCATCCGAGTCGTCTCCATCGTCATCGCCGCCCTTTAGTGCCTCCCGCCACCAGCTACCCCGCCCGGCATCCTCAGTCCACGCCGTCGACGCTTCATCGTCTGAGAGGTCGTCAACTTCATCGGCATCGTCATCAAACGGGTTGCGCGCTGGGATCGAGCTGCCCGACGCTGACGACGACGGCCCAAAGGCATCTTCAACATCCTCGGGGGCTGCCTCCTCGGCCTCCTTTTGCTTCTGATGCATCGCTAGCCGTGCTTGCAGTTGTAGCCGGGCCCGACTCGGTGCAATGTTCAACGGCGGCGGCGGTGGTGGCGGAGGCGGCGGCAGAACACTTGGCGGGTTGCTGTTGTCAAGGCTGTTATTCAGCGGGTCCGTGTACGCCCGGAACTAGCGGTTAAACAAAGGTGTCAGCCCAAAATACATGTTTCTTGCTGTGATTATCTAATAAAATTCCAAGGCTTACTTACCTCGTTAGCAACGTCTTCATCGTTAGTCTCATCGTCGTCATCGTCCTCGTCTGATGAACTGCCGAACCCCGACATCAGCGTCCCCGTGCTAATCGTAAACGGACCCAGCCCCGACCCGGAATCTTGTCCCAGCTCTAGACCGCTGCCGCCTGTCAACCCGGCCGATGCTAGGGCATTCGAGCCCGTGTTGCTCAGGCCCATGCTGTCCGGGCCGTAGTCCATACTCATGTTAGCCCGCTGACTGATGGCATCCTCGGGTCGCACGCCGCCCAAGATGGCATTGTCGCGGTCTCGCGTCTCCGCCAACGGCCCATCGACATAGTTGACCCATTCCTGGCTCATAACCCGGTCGAGTACCAACTCCGACAATAGATCGGGCGGATGACGCTCCGTGAACTTGACCACTTCCTCTGCAATTAGCGTTAGGTGGCCCATGTACCCCATGCGTGTCTTTGTGCGTGCCTGCGACTCGTCGCTGGCCGCCTGGCCGCGGATGATTGCCGTGGTGATATCGGCTGATTCGAATAGCGATATCGCCAGCGTCGGGTTGAAGCCCCGGTCCATCGGCCCGTTGAACACCTGCTGCACAATATCGTAGACCACATTGTGCAAAAAATTGTTCCACGGGTACGCAAAGAAGAAAGACAGGATAGTCGGCACCACGTTGTACTCAGCAAATTGCATCTTCAGCAGGTCACCGACTACCGGTGCCGGTGGACAGGGCGCCGCCGGCGTGTCCGATCGCTCTATAGCTGACGAGTCCCCAATGTGCGATGCCGACTGCTCGGGCAGCACGCTGGCATCCAGCCGCGAGTCGCCCAGCCCAGTCGAGAAGGCTGACGAGTTCTCCGGTTCCGAGACCTGCGACGTGTTGTTCTTCATGTCGATGATGGATCCCTCGGGTGTCGTTGTTTCGAGGGATTCGCGGCTAATTTCGGCGTCATCGGCCTCGGATACAATGGATACTTCGGGGACAACCTCGGATTCGGCTTCGGTCTCTGTTCTAGCTTCAGCTGCGGCTTTGATCTTGGACTCAGCAGGAGCATCGGACTTGATGGTCGCTGTAGTCTGGTCACTGGCAGCATTTTCAGTAGTAGAGGTTTCGATGGAGACATTAGGAGTCGTCGACTCTTCAACAGTCGAAATGCTTGCCTGTTGGCCCTGGACATTCGCCGCAACGCTCTCATCAACCGACACGGCGGTAACAGTGACTCCAGGATTGGCACAAGTCTCGACAGAAGCTGGAGCCTCCGCTGTAGAAGTAACCGTGGCACCAGCCTCTGCAACAGGTTTCTTGTTCGTCACCGTCTTCTCCTCCTTCTCGGCCACCTTGACTTCCTTGACCTCCTTCTTGCCCTCGTCGGCAACATCTTCAACCTGCTCAACCTGCTCAACTTCCTTATCATCATCAATGTCATCCCCGTGCAACGACACCTCCCCGAGCCTCTCGGCAATCTCCTTCTCTTCCACTGACGCCGAAGTCTCCTCATCCTCGCCCGTGTCCATCATGGAAATTTCGCCCATACTGCCCTCCTTAAAGGACAGAGACAAGTCATCATCATCGGCAGTGACAACGGCAGCAGCCGGGAGGTCACTCTGAGAAACCTCGTTGGCGTTTTCGTCGTCAATCCCGCGAATGTGTAATCTCGGCGAGCTCAGAGGCTCGTCGACAAAGTCGTCGTCGTCCTTATCCATAAATGACCCCGAACCATTGCCGGTAGAAGAAGTGGCGGGGTCACCGGCAGTGGCACTGACAGAGGCTGACGGCAGACCGTCCTCTTCGGCTCGAACAAAGTCCTCGGTAGAATTCTCCACCTCTTCAAAGTCATCGTCGCGGTTGGTGACCTCAAGTCTCCGCGACTCCTCGTGATGATGGAGACTCCGCATCGTCAAATCATCGGCCGGCATCGACATGTCATCGCCCATGTACTGTGGGTACAAGCGGCCCTCGGCCCGGAGTCTGTGTCTCTCAGCATCGCGGGCTGCAATCAATTCTTCGGCACCGGGCTCGTTGAGCAGGCCCATGTTGCTACAATGGAGCAGTTCGGCCATCAACTCGCACGTCTTAAACCGGTCAAAGCCTAAGGGCTCCAGCTTCTCACCAAAGGTCGAGCCGACAGCGTTGCCCTCGCATGGGGCCTTCATTATCAGGCGCATGAACTCGGGCACATTCTCGGCAAATAAGCGTAGCAGCGTGCCAAGGTATATGGGGTCCCGGCTCGTAGGCGGAGTGCCGACGTCGCTGCCGACATCCGGGTCGTAGTCTGAGTTGTTCTTGCGGATAACCTCAATGACGATGCCAACACCGACGGTGAGAGGGTTGCCGCCGCCAAGCATGTAGTCAATGAGCTGCTGGACACAGGGCCGCGAGACAAGCTGGCGGGTGAGCTCGTTGGGTCCGATGCACTGCTGGTCGTTTTGCGAGGCATTGGCGGAGATGGTGATGATGGCCTTGAGGAAGTCGCCGGCGGCGGTTTGCACGACCCAATTACGATCGGGGGAAAGACAGAAAACGAGGGAGGGGATGATGTCTTGGGAGTAGAGCCACTGAGGGAGAGAGGGGGGGAAGGTGGTTAGTAATCGAACTACGTTTATAGAAGGTACGAAAAATCAATCAGATCTCGTCACGTGATTGAACATGAAGATATGGAATATGTGATATCAAGAGGATCAAAGACTAAGGTAAAAGACAAAAAAACAATAAAAAAACTCACCTCAACAATGCCATGGCCCCCATCTTTCCGATCCAGAGCGATTATTTTGAGCAGTAAATCCATTATCATCGGACTCTCCACATGCGCCAACAAGTTGGCTACCGCCCCGTCCAGCCCTTTGAGCACCTCAACCATCTGCTCCGTCTTCTTGTCGAATAAGGCCTCGTTTACCTTGGTAAAGTAGCCAGCCTGTAACGGATCCAGCGGTCCTTTTCTCTTGAGAAAAGCCCAGAACTCGGAAAACAGGTGCGCGTTCTCCATGAAGGCTTCGACAATGGACCAGGTGTCAGACGAGAGGATCTCGGAGGAGACGTAGGCATAGCGGTTGCGTTTCTGGTCGGGAGAGTCTGGGGGGGCTTCTTCGTCACCGGGGATAGAGGCGAGCGAGATAGAACGGGGCCGGGAAAAGACAAGAGTGGGGTGTTTAGGCGAGGCCTCGTTTTCGGGGTCAGGGTCAGAGCCATCTGCTCTATTATTTCTGATGTCTTGTTCTGACTCTTCAGTCTGCTCCATTTTGCTTTGCTCCATTTCCTGTCCTTGCTTCTCCTTGTCCTCCTCCGCTTCCCGCTTCTTCTTCTCCACCTCGGTTCCGTCGCCCCCCGCTAGCTTTTTCGACTCGTCCTCTATCTTGGGTGCCACCACATATCGCATCAACTTCTCCAGCTGAGCATCTTCCCTCAAAAATTCAATCAGCCTCGTGTTGTGCTGCTTCAATTCCTGTATCAAGTCAGCTTCTTCGAGCAGATCCTCGAGCGTAAAGTCCTGTTTGTCTAGGATGGCGTCGATCGTCGATACCGACGAGTAGCCGCCGAACCGCCAGAACATGGCGCTTCTTTAGGGGAGAGGGTGTCGTTGTTATCGTGAGTATGTGTGAGTATATTGCGTAGTGCTAGCGAGGAGAAATAAAGACGAGTCCTCTTGCTGGTAGATAGTTCGTGTGTGGATGTGTATATATGTTAGTGTCTCCCTGTGTGTCTGTGTGGTAGATAAAAGGATATGCAAAGATTGCTAAGAATGAATCAAGATCAAAACAAGAAGAAAGAAAGAAACAAAAGCTCTCTAAGATGATCGGGCCAGCCAGTACGATTGCAATGCGCTACGCGTCTAGCGTAATCGTATATATCCTGTTTTTCTTCTTGTTCTCGAGCCGAGAGCACCGCGTAAATCGTTCTTGGCGCCGTAAATGGTCAAAATCAGATTAGCAATGGCGGGTGATGATGCTAATAAAAGGACAGAGGTGTCTATGTCTGTTCTGCCCGTCTGACATGTGCTCTGTTCTTGTGTCTTTGTATATGTGTGTGTGTAGGTGTGACTAGATGCAAATCTGAGTATGTGATTTGGTTGATTCAAACCCTAAATCAAAATTGGTGAGGGGCTCTATTTTTTACAGTGGTGCTCCCCCTCTATATTTCCTGTATTCTCAGCGCCTTTAGCGGAGCCCGGGTGCGGGGAAAAATCCAAGCCAGGGCCAATGGGATCATGGGAATGACGTATTTGTTGGGCCAGACGAGGGTTGCCTAGGTGGGGTTTTTGGGTGTTGCTGACTAAGCGATGCTAGGCCCTTGCAGCCTCTTGCTCTTCTTTGCTTTGCTTAAAAGCTTATGCGTACGTGAGGCGAAGCGGGGCCAGAACCAAAAAAAGGCGAGGCGGTGTGTTCATGTGTTGGTTTGGTGGAAATTAGGGGGACATAGAGAGGCGGTGGCGGCGATGTTCCAATACTATGGAAAGGGAAAATCAAGAAAAGAACATAAGACTGATTGGTGGATTTACACGCTTTCTTCTATGTCTGCTAAGAGGCTACATAAGTTGATTAATGCATGCAAAACGATATCGTCATTTTGACATATTCACCAAGTATTATTATTTGAGTTGCATGTATGTGAACTATTACTACTTGTGACTATAATAGTATAATAGGGTTCTCACCCTTGCTGATAACACACGTGGTCAACTTCCATGTTGGGATTGGTGAAAGAGTATAAGTGGTACCAAATAATGTGCTATATTCAACAAACTAAATCATACAAACATAAATATAAACATTAAAAGAAAAAATTATTGAGCAGGTCATCCCAAAGCAAAGACAAGCTGTCGCTTGAGTTTTAAATCTGGCCGTCTCATAGGCCGTTAGAGAGACCTGTCTTGTCGTAGATACATATAAGCCTGTATCACACTAGATCTCACAGCAGGAGACCTCTTCTCTTAGTCTCTTGCCTTAAGCAGAGACACCATTAAACGCCAACAAGTTAGGCGACCCGCTGCCGGGCCGGGTAACCTTGTTCGGGGTTCCGAGCTCCTTGAGTCTGTTCTGCACATCAGTAGGCGACGTAAGGCCCTCCAGCGCCTTAATGTACAGCGACAGCCCCGCCACGTGCGGGCAGGCCATTGAGGTCCCCGAGATCGTATCCGTCTCGTATGCCCCGCCAATCCACGCCGACTTGACGTCGACCCCTGGCGCGAAGATATCCAGAGACTGGCCATAGTTGGAGAACGACGGCTTGCGGTTCGACGAATCCACGGCGCCAACAGTAAAGGCGGTCGCCGCCGACGCCGGCGAGTAGTAGTCAGCGTTGGCATACGAGTTGCCTGCGGCCACCACGGTCAGGACGCCCTTGGCCGTCGCGGAGTCCACGGCCGCGTTGAACGCCGTTGACTTGGGGCCGCCTAGCGACATGGAGATGACCGACTTGTCGGCGCGGCCAGTGGTCCCGGTAATGTTGGCGACAGCCCACTCATAACCGTCCATGACAATCTCGGTAGTCGAGTCGCCTGTATCAAATACCTTGATGCCGTATACGGTGGCCTTCTTGCTCACGCCGTACGTCTTGCCAGCGATGGTCCCAGCGCAGTGGGTGCCATGGCCAAAGTTGTCGTCGTCGGTCGAGTCTGGGTAGGCGTTATGAACAAAGTGGGCGCGGCCCTCAAACTCGGAGTGGCCGGTGTAGACGCCGGTGTCGACGACGTAGGCGTAGGTGCCCTCACCGGCCGAGGAGTCGTACAGGTAAGTGGTGGAGCCCGGGTTGCGGTGAGAGATGGAACCGAGGCCCCAGGGGGCGCCGGTCTGGGTCTGGACGTCGTAGAGTTTCCAGACGTAGACGGGCTCGATAGCCTCGACCTGTGAGGAAAGGGTTAGTATGAGGGTTAAGAAACAGGGGGCTGTATTTTAGAGAGTCGTGTTTGTGTAACTTGGTGTAATCGTGTAATAGTGAGTCCAACTAACTTACCTCATCAGAATCACCAATAGTCTCCAGAGTCTCGGCATCAAACTCGCCCGAGTACCCCTTAAAATTCTCAGACCAAACTTTGTCAACCCCGGCAGTCGTCGATCGCTTTAGACTCCGCTTGTGTACATCGGCCGCCCACTCAAGGTGGCTTTCGAGGTCCCGCTTGGTGGCGGACTCCTTGAGGGTGATAATGAACTTGCCGGGGACGGTCTCGAAGCCCTGGGCGGTCGGGGTGATCGAGCCGGCGTCAGTGCGGGGGAACAAGGAGGAGGGGGCCGCAAAGGTGGGGATGGCGAGGGCCAGGAAGAGGGCGAGCTTAGAGAGGGGAGCCATGTTTGCAGGTTTGTGGAATGAGTGGTGATTGGAAGGACAGAGGGAAATGAGTAAGATCGGTGAGGATGAGAAGTAAAAAGTCTGATGAGAGAGACGCAAGGTGGGAAGAGTCTCTAGATCTTTATACTCGGATTTGATGATGGCTAACAGTAGTTTCCAGATAGTCTATCTCTTCGGAATCGCGGCATGATATCACCACTGCCAATCTCAAAATTTCGATATTGCCTCATCGCAATGGCCATGTCGCTTATTGTCTATCCCGTAAACTAGAAATCCCTGCCTACCATTGACCGTCCACCGGCTACAGTCTATGGTCGCGAGCTGCCTGTTTTGGCCAATGAGGTATGATTCAGACTAGTTGACTATTATCCTATATACATGTATAATGACCATCAAGGTGATTTTTTGCACATCGGCATCTTGAGCCGGGGAGTGTAGTACAGTGAGAGGGAGCGAGTTAGTGGGGGGTCCAAGCTTGTGGAAAGGAAAGGATGAGGTACGGGAATACTTGACAGGCAGGATGAGAAATATAGCCTGGTTGGTTAAATCATAACAGTAGGCGACGATAAAGCATCATATATCTGTGTTGATATCAGCGAGTTCCAAGTGTAGGGGTGTCTCTACTCCGAGTGGTCCCTAGTGGGTTGAACCCGTATCGTCATTTTCCTTATCTTATTGTCCGTCTATTTACAAGTCACCACAATCATCTCCCTTTAATCAGTCGTATGTAGATAGATATGCTTATCTATATATAAAGGTTACATATCGCCACCCACCCTCATCAACTCCATCCCGCTTGTCTAAATGTCCGTTCACCTAGGAATCACAATCCCCATTCTCCACCCTTAATGTAACCCTTTTGACTTTTTACCTTCCCTTTCTGTTCTTTCGTCTCTTGCCATCTTTGACCTAAGCTCTTTCCTTTTTTCCTCAATGCAACAACCAAAGCCGACCAGTCCGATTGCGCAAAAAGGGTAAGAGCGAGCAAAGTAAATATTTACAGTCACAAAGTCACAAAAATAGACAAACAACACAAAAAAAGTCATGAAGTTTTTGTTCGGTAGAAGCAGAGTTGACCAGTTTGACAGCTCCGGTACGGCAGATAAAGAGAGGACAATGTCAATTAAATACCAAAAAGGATTGCCCATTACCCATGTGCCGAAGACTTGACGTCAAAATAAACTTTTTTTTCTTTTCTTTTACAAATATTCCCACATCATGAAGATTCCCAATATACAAACAAACAATACACACGCTAATTTTTGGATCAATATTCTTCCATATTTTTTCTTCTTTCACACTCTTTCTACTCTCCATCCAGAAGGTCTCATCCAACTTGGTGTCCCTCTTGGCATCTTGGCATCCGTCTATTGATTTATCTCTTTATTTACCTCGTCTTTTTGCCAAGACCTTGCACTCGCTCACAAAAAGTCCCTTTTTTGTGCCTGTCGAGCAACAAACGTTACAATCGTTAGATATCGCATCATGATAAGCAAAACTAACCATGAGGATATCTCTCTATACACATAAAAATTATTCCCGTAACCCTAAACACACACAAGCATCAACAAAATCTAAACTCATTCATCTCCAGAGACTACCACCCTTCTACTGCCTTCTCCATTGTCACCAATCCCTTCACAAACTCCCCCCTCACCCTCTCCAACCCCTTGACCCCCCCCGGTACCACCTGCCTTTCCCACCACTCAAACCACTCAGCCACCTCGACCCAATTCACTTGCTTATCCCCCACCCACTGCGCCAGCTTCTCATGCCACATTGGAAACACTACGCTCACTAGCACCTCCCCAATGACGTCATCCCCGAGAATCCCCCTCCACTGGAACACGCCTGCCAGCATTGGCAGATACGGCCCTTGGTCTGATGGGTCCACCCGGAACTTCCCCAACAGGTACTTGTCCACTGCTGGCACCACGTGGCCCAGTAGCAGCGGCTTCCACTCGGCGCCCAGCACCGACTGCCACAGCGCAAACCCGGGGATAACGCCCTTAGAGAAATCCCACAACGCTAGCAAGCCCCGGAACTTTCTCTTGACGCTCGCCACCAGGCCGTTGCCCGTAGGCTCCCGGTCCACCTGGGCCAGATACGGCAACCACGGAAACACCCACGTATGCGGAAACCCTTTTGACCGCCGATGATTCCACTCGGCCAGCGTATCGTCCAGATGCCGCGTGATTGCCTCTATAACCTGGACCCTGATGAACTTCGGTAGCAACGGTTCCCACGCCGTATAGAGCCCCGTCATCAGATCGGCGTCATGGGCGTCCCAGGAGCGGACGGCTGAGAGGACCTTGGGCAGCCACAGCTTGTACATGAGCGATTCCCACGGCGTAGTTTCTTTGGCCTGCGGCAGACTGAGGTCGTCGGTATCGGCATGATGCGCAAACAAATGGTCCTCGGCCACTACTTTGCGGCCCTGTGTCAACGAGTCTCCTGATTTTCCCAGCAGAGTGTCTGCTAGCAAAGCTAGTTCTTTGGTAAACTTGGCTGGCTCCAGTAACGGATTCCACTCGGCTTCTTTCATTAGTGGATACACCACGGCCACAATCGCCTCGGCCGTTTGTTCCCGGTCGGCGCCGATATCCACCGCTCGCCGTAGACACTCCGTTGTGGCTTTCCACCCTTCAGCCTTGGGAACATCCTCTTCAATGATACTTTCCAGCTTCTCCAGCCTCTCAACGTCCGCCGCCAGATCTTTTGTCAATGCGTCCATCTCCTGTAGTTGCCGCTCGGCCCATATCTTGCGCTCTTGCAACGTATTCCACTCCTCACTCAGCGCAGCAACCTTGACGTGGGCTCGCTTAATGGCCCGCCTCTTTTCTTTGACTTGCTCGTCCTCTTGTTGGACAAACGGTTGTGCCTGCATCAGGCCCTTAACGCTCGACAGCTTGCCCATTTCCGGCCCCGTCATGTCGAGAATCTTAGTAAGGACTTCCGGCACCACTAGCCCCGGGGCCGTCCTCCGCAACTCTTCTTTGGTCATGAAGCGCCCCTTGGCCACCCGCTCCTTGGCTCTCTCAGTTGCTGAGCCTTGTTTCCTCGCCACCAGACCTTCCTTTTTTGCATGTTTCCCCGCATGTTTCTTCTTCCGTCGTTTTCTCTCTTCGTCGCTACTCTCCTCCAGCACCTCTCCCCTCAGCTCCGCCTGCCGTCTCTCCTCCCTCCGTTCCTGCTCCGTCTTTTCTTTCACTGCACCCAAACCGACACCCTGCGGCCGCAGATTGGCCTCGATAACCATGTTGCGTCCTTGGCCGTCGGCACCGAGACCTTGGCCCTCTTTGTAGCCCATTTTGGCCATCATGCGGGAGGCAAAAGACATGCCAGAATGGGACGATTTGCCGCTGGAGAACGCTGAGGGTTTCGGGACTGAGGGTACAGGCTTCGCCTCGAGAACTTCTTCCTTTAGGGTAGGGATGTAGGCGGAGGACGGGACGAAGGGAGTGGTGTTGTATTTTGAGGTAGACAGCTTAGAAGAGGCTTTAGAGGAGACAAATAAGCCCGGTGTAAAGAAGGGCTGATTGAAGACAGACGTTGACAAGGTCGTTTGGTCATCTTGTTCGTCCTCGTCATCTTCGGTCGAAGCCTTTTGAAACCCTAAGCCCAAGCCTGGTCGGAAGAAAGATCCCGGGTTCTCTTCTTCTTCCTCATCGTCCTCTTCCTCTTCCGCTACTCGTCTTATGACATCTTCCATGTCCGCCAAATCCTCATCTTCTTCTTTCTCACTTACATTTGTTTCCCCCGACACAAACGCTAACCCGCCCTTCCTCAAGTTCCTTCCATCCCACCTCCGGCCCTGTCCGTCCCGACCCTCTCCTTCGCTATCTTCTGCAAAGACTCCCAATGCGGCATCTTCCTTGCCCACACGGCGGCGTTTCCGGGGGTTATCATCTTGCGACTCGTTGTCGGAGGATGACGAGTAGTCGTTGACGCTGGCGGGGGCAAATGTAGGGGCACCGTACATGGTATGTGTCTGTGTCTTTATATATATACGTATATGCTTGTATGTATGTGTGTACCTGTAGATATGACAGTATATGCCAAAAAATGATAGTCGTCAAAAGAAACAAAAAATTGTTAGTCTTTGTAGCAACTTGATAGCAAATCATCCATCTACTACTGTCGCATTCGCAAGGGTAGGTTGAGGCTGTATAACAAGGCTGAGATCCACTATTAAGATACGTCATATCTCTCTGTCTTGTGCCTGCATTGATCCCTGCTCGTGCATCAAGGCTGAATTCTGTGGCAAACCCTAGTGCACATTTGTAGTTCGTCATCACGATAAATGCGAGACCAAGCAAGTGTCAATGCCCAGTGCAATGGGCACGTCTTTTTTTTCCCTTGAGGGGGAGGCAGTGCATGTCAGCAACAATCCTCTTTGTATATGTGTGAATTTGCTATGAGCTTTTCCTTTGGTTAACAAATATTTAACCATGTTATGGCAGCTGTCATAGTCGCCCACCCGCTGTGAACATCAGCCTTTGATCATAGTTCTTTTTTTTCTGTCCTGAATCCCCTTTTGTGATATGTGCATCGGAACAGAAATATCCAAGTCTTTGTTTCTTTGTTCGTAAGCGTTTGCCCGGCGAACATTGTGCTGGCTTACTCTGTTGACGACGGGGACCCTAGAAACCCCAAGCAAGAATTTGGCGCGCCCAGACTGGCATCCATCTAGTCTATTGGGACAAATCTCAAGATATAGCGTTTTTTTAAGAGATTCTTCTTTTCTTGATTTTTACGAAAAATCGTTCTCGAAAAAAACACGGCCGTGGCGATAAAAGAAAGGTGTCGTCCTCCCTTTGTTTAAATTTGCTCTTTCCTTTCTTGTCTTGTCCTACCTGACTTGGAAATTGCCCTGTTACGCGACCATGGCAGTCATAAGTATGTCATGTTTTTCGCCTTCCTATTTGCATTGTCGCACCTAACCACCCTTCCACAGATTCGTCAATCCCGCCACCGGACACCAGAGCTGCCATCCCGCCCACCCCTGATGCCTCTCTCCCCGAAGTCGTAGCGGCTACCTCCTCGGGTTATGCGTCACCAGATAACCTACATGATGCTTTTATTGATACGAATAAGTTTGCTGGCCCGATAGACATTACTGCAACGGCAATAGAGTTGCCCGTACCCGAAGTAACCCCGGATGCGGCGCCAAGCGTGGCGGCGACGCACACGGGGGGAACTTCATTGGCGACGACAGGGTCCATCGGAAAAAAAGGACCAAATGGAAATAGCGGACAGATACAGGAACAGGATGCGGTGGAGATGGAGGGAAGCCCCATGGCATCCGGATCCGGACCAATGAGTCCGCCGCCAGGATATGTGGGGAGTAACGAGCAAGCGGCAGGACTGCCGCCACCATCTCCTTTACAAGCTCAGACGGCTCCGCACAGGCAGCAAATACCAGCTGGATCGCCTCAGTCGCAGCCGCCTCATCAAGGGCATTCGGGGCAGCACTCGCCAGTTTCGTCCGCCGTCTTATCGCCCCTTCCGCAAGGCGCGCAGCCGCAAGGACCGAGACAAGCACAAGCACAACCGGCGAATCAAGCGCCCGTTTCGACGCCATTGACAATGCTAAAGAACAAGCCGGCAAATGTCCTGTGCCCCAACTGCGGACACTTTGGCCTGACACAGGTCATGACGGAAGTCGGTGGCTTCACCCACATGATTGCGGCGTTAGTCTGCTGCATGACAGCATGCGGGTGCATCCCTTATTTCATTCCGGGCCTCAAGGACAAACGACACACGTGCACCCAGTGTAATCTCTCGCTCGCTAAGTACCACCGGTCTGGCCGTACCGAAGTGCTGGTCCGGGTCATCCAGGGCGGGGTCCCGCTGCAGCAAGCTTACCAGGTGGGATATCAGCCGGCGGTGCCGATGCAGACGGCGGGTATGCAGTCACAGTATGGCCTGGGACAGCCGGGGATGCAAGTGCCAGTGGTCGGCGGTAGTCCAGGACCGTATCCAGCGGTTTCGCCACAGCAGCAACCACAACAACAAGGAGCTTATGTCCCTGGGGGGCAAACTAACCAATGGCATTGAGTGGGTTGACGGACATTTGGAGGTAATTTGTGATTTACATCGGCGTTTTGTTTTGGGTGTTGACTTGTCATTTTTGCCTATATTTATTGCATATATACCCTGTATAAAGTATAACTACTTTTAGTCTTTTTAATATAATCACATATTGATCTCGTTTGAATCATTGCTTGTCGCGGCTTATGCCAACACTGTCGTCGACGTTGATCTCCTGTCACGTATGTATATAAATCCTAACCCTAACAGGTTGGCATCTGCAACCTAGGAAAGTTGATAATGACCAAGTCACGACCTTTCTTCCATTTTTTATAAGTTTTCTCTTTTTTTTTTTCGATGAACCAAGCCAAAGCGTTATTTGCCACGAGTTAAACATAAAAAAAAGGACCCCTCGTTTGTTTATTTGACAGAACTCTCGCTTTTCCCCCTTAGCTTTATAGCTTTGATAGCTTCGAGAACTACTGTCACGAGCTTGTTGCCATTGTTCCGAGTAAGTAAATATTGACTTTTCAGGCTATTCGCAGAGAATCGGCAGAGAATTGATGGATTTGTGGCTCCCCTGAGTTGGATTGGATCTACAGCGTATCAGTGACTACAACAGACAGACATACAGAGAGAGACAGTCGCAATTGTTTTTTTTCTTTTTTCATATTGCTGAATTAGAATCATCGATTTGTTTCCAGATACTAACTATTTATTTTCCCATGCTTATCTAGTGTGTACATTGATTATTTGATATCCAGACCCACATATACAAAACAATAACACCCCACTCGATTATTACGAAGAAAAATAAACGAAGGCTAGAGCTTCGTTCACCATCTTCTCTCTCATAGACATCAGCTAAAATCCAAATCGACCAACGAATTGATTTATCAGACGACAAGTCTCATGGGAACACGGCATCCAAGGGCAACCCCGTGACTTTCTATTTTTCCTTTTTCTTGTTCTTGTTCCTTTTTTTTCTCGTAATTTATCGAGCAACGACATGAAATAATATAGGGATCAAGAAGACTACTACTCTTACAACTGTTACTGCTACGGCGACGACGACGAAGACGACGAAGAGCGACGTCATTTTCACCATCACCACCACCTCCACCAAAAGAGCAACTGCCTATTTTTACGTTCTTTCTCTCTTTCTCTCTCTCCCCGAGAGAATTTTTCTTTTTTTGTATTCATTTAACTTTTTTCTTTTATTTTTCTTCTCTTCTATTGTGTGTGCACGATACAATTTTCTTTTCTAATTTTTTAACGACTACGATTCCGATTGACGACGAGAAATAAGAGAGAAATAACTATATTTGTCTTCTCCTTTCTTTTTAATTCTTAATCCAACATGGCCGACGAGGAAGATTATAGCAATATTCCGTTACCGGATCGTTTCACACACAAAGTAAGCCGATAGACTTGCGATTCCACAATCACGTGACACAACCTGACACTAACTCTATGTCCTCAGGTCTGGAAAGTCCGCAAAGCTGCCTACGAAGAAGCTGCCAAAGCCTTTGAAAAGACCCCCGATGAGTCCGATCCATTTTTCCGGCCTTTCCTGATGGACTCGGGTCTCTGGAAACAAGCCGCTACCGATTCCAACGTCGCCGCCCAACAAGAAGGCATCGTCTGCCTCAACAACTTTCTCAAATATGGTGGCCGCGATGCCTGCCTGCGGTCCCGCGGCGCCGTCGTCACGGGGCTAGTCGAGAAGGCTCTGGCCTCGACGCGTGCTGCGACTAAGACGGGAGCTGTCGAGGCCCTCCTAATGTACGTTGAGCTAGATGTGGCCGCCCCAATTATCGAGGACCTGCTGCACGGCCTCTCCAACAAACAGCCCAAGATTGTCGCCGCGACTCTGGCCACTCTCACTCAAATATTCCACAACTATGGTTGCAAGATTGTCGATCCAAAGCCCGTGCTCAAGGCCCTGCCTAAGGTCTTTGGCCACGCCGACAAGAATGTCCGAGCCGAAGCCACTAATTTAACCGTCGAGTTCTACCGCTGGCTGCGCGAGGCCATGAAGCCCATGTTTTGGGGCGACCTCAAGCCAACGCAGCAAAACGACCTCGAGGCCTTGTTTGAAAAGATCAAAGCCGAGCCTGCACCAAAGCAAGAGCGCTTGTTGCGCACCCAGCAGGCCGAACGCGAGCGCGCACCTGCCGGCGGTGGCGATGACGACGATTACGGAGACGAGAACGATGAGGGCGGCGAAGTTGCTGGTGAGATCGATGCCTTTGATCTGGCAGAGCCACAGGATGTCTTTAAGAACATCCCGGCCAACTTTTACGAAGGTATCAATTCGTCAAAGTGGAAGGAGAGAAAAGAGGCCGTCGAGGGCCTGTACGCCGCACTCAACGTGCCCCGCATCAAGGATGGTGATTTCAATGAAATAAACCGCTGCCTGGCCAAATCTATGAAGGACGCCAACGTCGCCGTTGTCATCCAGGCTGCCCAGTGCATCGAGGTCCTGGCCAAGGGTCTGCGTGAGGGCTACGCCAAGCACCGGTCCACCGTCATACAGCCCATCATGGAGCGGCTGAAGGAGAAGAAGGCGTCGGTTGCCGATGCTCTCGGAGCTGCTCTCGATGCCGTCTTCCTCTCAACGAGCCTGACAGATTGTTTAGAGGATATCGTGGCGTTCTTGGCTCACAAGAACCCCCAGGTCAAGGAGGGCACCATCAAGTTCCTCATCCGCTGTCTCCGCACCACCAAGACTGTCCCCGCCAAGCCTGAGGTTGCCCAAATGGTAGAGTCTTCCAAGAAGCTGCTGTCCGAGTCTAGTGAGGGGCTTCGTTCTGGAGGTGCCGAGGCCCTCGGTACCATCATGAAGATTATTGGCGAGCGTGCAATGAACCCGCACATGGAGGGCCTCGATGATATTCGCAAAACCAAAATCAAGGAGTTCTTTGACACGGCCGAGGTTAAGGCCAAGGAGAAGCCTAAGCTGCCGCCGGCCGCAAAGGCTGTGCCTCCTGCTGTTCGCAAGGCAGCTCCTGGTGGTGCTCGAAAGGCTCCCGTAAAGAAGGCTACTCCGGCTGCCGCTGCCGCCCCCAGAATGCCCTCGCCTGATCCACCAGCTGCTACCCCTGCAGCCCGTCCGGCAGCAGGCCGGCTCGGTATGGCCAAGCCTGGTGTCAAGTCTCTGCGCGGTCGTCTCGGTGCTGGCCCTGGTGGTCTGGTTAGTCCCCGGAAGCCTGCGGCTGCGCCAATCATGCCAGATGAGGAGCTAGAAGATGAGCCGGCGCCACCACCGCCGCCAGCTGCGGCACCCAGGAGTATCAGAGGTGGTCTGGCGGGAAGATCACTAGCCAAGCCGGCTACAGCGCCAATAATGCCCCCAGATTCACCACCAGCCCACCAGCCAACACACCATGCACCGCCACCGCAACAACCATCGGGATTCAATGCCATTGAGCGGGCGGAGCTAGAGGAACTGCGGGTGGCTAACGAACGGCTGACGCGGTTAATCGACGACATGAAGCAGGATCGGAGCAAGCTGCTCTCGGAGATTCAGGAGCTCAAGAACCAGAACGCGCAACTTATTGAGGACCACACGCGCGATGTGCTGAGCATCAAGGCCAAGGAAACGCAACTGGTGCGGGCCAAGTCGGATGCGGAGGCGATGGAGCAGACGAATGAGCGGCTCCGGCGCGAGCTGGAAAGACTGAAGCGGGCGCTTTCACGGGCCGAAGGCCTCGGGGCCGGAGGAGGCGCCGCCAGCCCTGTCAGTGGTGAGTGCGCTGGCGAAGCTGCCCCTGTGACAATGACGATGAAGAAACGACCCCATGAATCGGCGTTTGGCCCTACTGACCTGGAACCTCCTTCTCCTTCAAAAATAGACCGTGAACGGGAACGCGAGCGAGAACGCGAGCTGCAGCGCGAGAACATGCGCTCCCCGACCCTGACAATTGACGACAATAATTACGGCCACGGACTCGGCAACGGAAATGGAAACGGATACCGTGATGACGGACATAACCAACAAAGCGATAGACAACAGCAGCACCAACCGGGGCCGAGGGCCCAGAGTGTTTTGGCATACGGACGGCCCGCGTCACAGGCGAGTAGGGCGCCATCGGGCGGTGGGTTGAACCGTATAAGCTACGCCAGCCACAATTCTGAGGACAAGGATGGCGAGTCTGGGAGTCTTGCGTATGGCCGGTCGCGGCTGAGCCCAAGTCTTTCGGGCCACTACGGCAACTCAGCAGCTCCATCAGGACGGGGGTCGCCGGCAAGAGGATACCGGAACCAAATAACGATGCCAGGGTCGTCACTGCATCGGGAAAATACGGGAGATGACGAGACTGGCAGCCAGGGGAGCTATGGTGAGCAGCGGGAGAGTCGATATGGCAGTGGCGGTGGGATGAGTGCGATGGATCGGATGGGCAGCGGGGGGCAGGCTGGGGTGGGTGGGGTGCAGAGTTGGCGGAGGGCAGCGGAGGTGACGAGTCAGTTGAAAGCGAGGATTGAGCAGATGAAGGCGAATCAGGCGTTTAGGCAGCAGTGAGATATAGGGAGAATGATATCCGGTTATGGAAGATTGGCTTGTTTAATAAATGGAAGCTTTTGTGTTTTTGCGTTTATTTGGTCAAAAATTAATGATTCTTATTATTTGTAACAAAAAGGCAAAACAGAATGTGTCGACTGTATCGTACATATATCGATCCTTGTGAACATATATTCTGGTCCTAACAATCTAACAATGATAATACACAAGTGGGCTTGCAACAAAAAGCCTGCTTCTTGTCTCCATTTTTCCCTCTTACTCCGTCTTCTGTCCCTCCGGCTCCTTCCCCAAATACTCCTTCTCATACACCCCCTCCTCTACTGCCCCCTCAATCTCATTCTGCTCGCCAATCGTAAACTCCCCCCCCATCTTACCCCTACCCTCCTCTTCCACCACATGCCCCCGCTCCGCCAACAGATTCCTCGTCACCCTACTCAGCGGCCCCGGCGTCGCATAGTCCACGGCAATCTGCATCAGGTCTGCCGCCTCCTTGTCGCACACGGCTAGTTCCTCAGCTGGGATCTCGGGCAGCCCAAGGGCCTGGCGGTCTTCTCGATACCGCGCGCGAACGGCATCCGTCTGCATGACGAGCCAGCGGAGACGCCAGCCGCCAGGGCCTAATTCCTTGATGCGCCGTGGGGAGCTCTTGAGGAGATAGGCGTCGAGGGAGCCTTCTTTCTTGATGGTGCGGAAGACGCGAATTGTCATTTTGACCTTGATCCAGGCAGCGAGGGCGGTGCTATACATTTTCTTGAGGTGCACATTTGGTTTCCAGGTGCGGCGGGTCTTGTGGGCGTTGCGGCCCGGGGACACGTGGTTGCCGAAGCGGATACGCGAGAGGGAGTAAAGGCCGGTGTTGGATTGTTTGTAGATGGGGCGGTCGCCGTAGGGGTAGGGGGGGGGCAGGGTGGACGGGATGAGGTGAGCGGAGAGGGTTTTAACAGGGAGGGCAGTGGTGGTGGAAAAGGGGTGGGCGAAGGGAGGGATAAAGATGGCTGGGCGGGGAGTGGTGCGGAGGGCGATGAAGAACATTGTGCGTGTGGGAGCTTCGGAGTTCGGGGGAGTAATTGGTAGGTTGGTCGGCTCGTTGCCTGTGTGATTGTGCTTGTGCTTGTACGGCTAATTGATGTGACCTTTTGAAAAAGAATGGTCAAAAAGAAGCAAACAATAGGGAACTCAGCAATGGCTGTAACCGGGACTCGCTCTTCAATCAATTGACGTCGTTGTCGTCATTGGCATCGTCATACAAATTCCCACGTCGTACAACAAACAAGTGGGGCCAATCTACACCGCCCACT
Organism: Ambrosiella xylebori; assembly: GCA_002778035.1. Lineage (NCBI taxonomy): Eukaryota > Fungi > Ascomycota > Sordariomycetes > Microascales > Ceratocystidaceae > Ambrosiella > Ambrosiella xylebori. The sequence goes on from PCDO01000020.1 coordinate 55,493, forward strand.
ACCTCAAAAGTTCGGCAGAATCACACAGGCGGTATGTGAACAACCCAAAGGGGGGGGGGGGTTCACTTATATCTAAAATGGGAAATATTCAATTGGTTTTCTTTATTCGGCTTGTTTTTGTTTTTTCCAGCACTGCTTCAATTCTCTATCTGGAACGGAAAAAAAAAATGTTCCCGCCGGTTGAACCGAGGGTTTTAGAGGAGAACCCAGGCTTTGCAAAAGTCTATGAAGACATCACGGCCTCCCTCCTGAAGGGCGACTGCTCCCGCAAGATTGCCGAGACCGACGAGGTTCGCGCCGTCCACGAGGTAAGCCGCCCCATAATCTCCGTCAATGACCCCCCCCCC
>PCDO01000020.1:55959-132529 GCA_002778035.1 Ambrosiella xylebori
GCCGCCACATCCTCCTTTCCGCCCTCCAGACCACCACCTCCACCGCCCCCCCCCACCTCTCCCCCCTCCTCCTCCTCCTCATCCCCCTCCTTTCCCACGCCGTCTCCCCTTCCTCCGCCGCCCTCCTCCTGTCCACACCCCCCCTCTCCGACCTCCCCACCCACCTGCAAACGCTTTCCCCGTTACTCTCCACCACACTTGTCACGACGGCCCTCGGCGTCACGCGTGTCGCTAACCCGAATGTCCCCGGGGCTCGCTTGACGCGATCGGTTGCTGATTTGGCGAAAAGTTATGTCTCCTTGCAACAAGAGTTAGCAGTTGCCCGCGAGGACCTCGCTCATCTGCGCCGCGAGGTCGCCGAGATGACCGTTGACGTTCTCCGGAAGCGCACGGAAATTCTCACAAAGATGACGGTGGCGATAGAGTTCAAGGGGAGTGATGGGGCTGTGGGGAACATTCTCAAGGCGAACATGCTGGAGGCGGCAGCGCAAAAGGCGGCGTTGGAAGCGCGGATGGCCAAGATTACAACGGAGAAGATATTGTTTGACCCGGCGGTGAGGGCAGCGTTGGTGAATTACCGGAGGCATTTGTTGGATGCCAAGATGAGGTTGGAAGAGGCTATTAAGATGCGAGAGATGGAGGTGGCCGAGTATGGGGTGGGGGTGCCGGGGCAGGAAGGAAAGGTGGAGGTATTGCGGGAGTTGGCGAGGGCTACCAAAGAGCTTGAAGGAGCCGTAGGCAAAGTTTAAGGGGACTTGAGCGAGGCTGAGGCGATGAGCGATGATGATGAAGATAATGATGATACCGATAGTAATAATAATGTGTAATTATGATGATGTTGATGATGCGGGTCATGATTGATTATTCTTGTAGATAAATATTGCATTCTAAGAAGAAACTGGTATTCTTTCTGTCGCCCATTTCCTTCTCTCCATTATCCTCCTCCTTAACCCGCAACCTTAAAGATGGCCTCAGCCAATCTCCCCACATTCCCTGACGTAATCCCCGCCACCGAGATCCGCCCGTTCAACGTCGCATACACACTGTGCTCCTTGGCTAACTTTTGCATCTGCTCCTTGCTCAGCCCTGTGTACGCAAACATGCCAATCTGACTGGTAATGTGGCCCCAGTTCTTGCTCGAGCCCAGCTTCTCCAGGTTTCCCCGCAGCAGCGACCGCATTGAGATGATCCGGTCCGCCATGCCCTTGACCTCTGAAAGCCACTGCGCGTTCAGTTGCGGGTTGGTTAGGATCTCGGACGCAATGCGAGCGCCATGGATCGGTGGGTTGCTATAGAGAGGGCGAACGAGGATTTTGAGTTGCGAGTCAAGAATCTTCTTTTCTTCCAACGATGAGGCGACCAGTGAAAAGGCACCGACACGTTCACCATAGAGACCCTAAATTTGTATTGTACTTGGTTAGCGCTCCTTACTCTCAATTATTCCTTGTGACCACCACCAACTTACCATGTTCTTGGCAAACGACTGCGACAACGCAACATTGTGCCCATTTTCCACAAAGTACCTCAACGCAAAGGCATCTCGGTTCGTATCGCCTGACGCAAAGCCCTGGTACGCCATATCAAAAAATACAAAATGCCCCTTCTTCTTCACCTTGTGTTCAATCTCCTTCCACTGCTCCTGCGTCGGGTCCACGCCCGTCGGGTTGTGCGCGCACGCATGGAACAAGAAGATGCTGCCCGCGGGCGCCGCCTCGACGTCTGCAAGCAGACCCTCAAAGTCGAGGCCAATTGTCTTGTTGTCATAGTATCTATATGTCGCCACATCCAACCCCGAGTCCTGGAAGACGGCCGCGTGGTTCGCCCAGCTGGGATTGGGGAGGTACACCTTCTTGTTCCCTGGGTAGAATCTTTTCAAGAATGCACCGCCGATTCTCAGCGCGCCGGTACCAGAAATGGACTGGCTAATAGCTACATGGGGGAGAACCGAGGACTCGGGACCGTAGGCCAACTTGGCAGCGGCATCGGTAAAAGAAGGGAGGCCGGTAATGGCGGCGTATTCTTTGTTGAGTAGGGCAGCGTTGATCTTGTTTTCGGCAACGACAACAGATGGGAGGACAAAAGGCTTGCCGGAGTCATCACGGTAAGCACCGACACCTGAAACGACAGTTAGTAAGTATTATATTTGATTTGGCGTTTTGTAGAGATTTACTCACCAAGGTTGATCTTTTCGGAGTTAGGGTCGGCCTTGTAGGCTTCGGTGATACCAAGGATGGCCTACTGGTGATTAGTATACACATAGATACAATGCGACTGTGAAATGTTATGACGAGATTCATACATCCTATGACGAATAGTCAGCAAGTATTCAAATATTTCCCAATAATTCGTAATGCCACTTACAGGAGGACCCAGCTGGACAGCAGCCCAAGTCGATTGAGCGCGAACCGGCGCCGCTCTCAAGAGCCTGGAGGCAGAAGAACGAATAGTTGACGTTAACATCTTTTGTTAATTTCCTGAATCGAAGTGCTGGAAAGAGAGTAAAAAGAGATTCTCCGCCAGAAACACAAAAACAGAGGATTAATCGTCAGAGTATTACAAAGCGCAAGTTCTCTCCCCTTATATAAATATCTAAAGTTAGATATATCGTTCCAATGCGGACGTGCGGAATAGAGACCCCTCTCTTTTCACGTCAACTAACAACCCACACACACACACACACACACACACACACACAAATCCAGTTAATCTCAAACATAACCAATGCGCAAGGATTTCTATTTTAGCTCTGCTGTGTCACAAGCGGGAAGATACGGATATGTGTGGTACTGAGGACTTGCATCAATACCAAGATCCAGGCCAATCCAACGCTTAGAAAAAAAAAAAAAAAACAAGGGCTTGCTCTTCTAAAAGCGAAATGACAAAGGCGGTGACGATCCAGCAAAGCAAAAGTTGGAGATGCTGCGCTCAGTCGGTGATGATGCATCGTAAGTCACCGTAGCTACAGCTCATTACAACCTGAACGAGAGCGAGACTCAGGCTAAACCTACTCGCTGCAGTAATTATTGCATGGTTCGGAAGAATACGGCCTAGCCAGCAGAGAGAGACTAGATTATCCGTTTCATCACCCCAGGACTTTTCGATCACTGGAAATTCAGAGGAAGTAGGTGACTTAGCGCATACGGGCATGCACACAGACAACCACAACAGAATGAATCCTTTGCGCCAGGTCTCTTGTGAATCACGCCCAGTCTCTTACATCCTCACCATCTAGCGTAGGGGCCAAGATAGAATGAGTCGTCAGAACCAGGGGGTGGGTGGGGGTAGTGGAGATGGAGGGGGCCGGAGTTGATGGATAATGCCATTGGAAACCGGGCAGCAAAAAGGTAGATATGTATGCCAATGAGGGACAGGGATTTTATCCACTTACAGAGGCTTTATTTTCAAGAAGAGGTTTGGCGGAGAGGCGGTGATGATCTTGGCGGTTTCATTCGTGGGTGTGTGTGGTATGCAGGAGAGAATTACAAAATGTGTGACATTTCAATTCTATAATAGCTACCTGTATCTGTATATCATCATCGAATAAGCCAGTCACGAAATTTTTGCTTTTTTTTTTGACTATATCTCCCGCCCTCCCTCTTTTTGTTTTTTTTTTTGCTTTGTCATTATCACACGGCTTAAAGTAAATTACCCTCACCATTTAAGCCGAGTCTTAGTCACTATTTATTTAATTTTTTTTTTTTTCCCTTATGTCTATCTCTGTATGAAAATCCACCGGCGGGTTAAAGCTATATAATAAACAGCACAAAATTCTGAAGCTGGAAAATGCCAAATACTAGGGAATGAATACTCGGAGAATTCCGGAACTCCTCTGTCAGTCACAACCCTACAAGACCCTAAATGTTCAGGGTAGAGTACGGACCTTACACTGTATCCCAAATCGTTGGCGAGTGCGGGGCAGCAGTCAGAAGATGGATTCGAGATACTACGTAATATGGTTGTGCTTGAGACATGACGAGCTGAAACATATGGAATGTTGGCAATTTAACTTGGCATAAAAGATCTTGATGTGAATTGTGAAGTCTTTAACAGCTTCACAAAACTTACAACTACCTAAACAGAACCCTTGTACTACATCATCATAACAAAAATATCGCTAAACCACAAACCATGTCCTTCTTAACCTCGTCTCTTGACAAGTTATCTCTCCGCAAACCCCGGCACTCCCACGAACCGGATGCCGACGATGTCGGTGAGGAGATCTCCTCATCCACTGTCGCCGGCGGTGGCCGTTTATCGTCAGCCACTCAGTCACACCGAGCGGGTCTCCGTGTTTCGCAGCCCCTCCAGCAATTCCTCGTGGACCGTGGCGTCATCAGCACCGATGACGTCACCGAGGAAAACAAGCCTAATTCAGAAGGTCTCAAGAGAACGTTGAGCGCCAAATACTTTGAAATTCCGCGAGAATGGGTGGACATGGGTCATGCACTGCCCGAATACTTTGTGAGCTCGAGTCATAACACTTATCTGATGGCACATCAGCTGTACGGGACGTCGAGCGCATCGGCGTACGAGACGGCGTTGAGGACGGGGAGTCGTTGTGTGGAGATTGATGCGTGGGATAATGAGGACAACCTGGAGGAGCCCAAAGTGACCCACGGGTACACGCTTGTCTCGCACATTCCCATCCGGGCTGTCGCCGAAACCATTAAACAGGTCATGCAAACAGAGGAGTCCCGCAGCCCCATCTTCATCTCGCTAGAGAACCACTGTTCCCAGCGGGGCCAACAGGCCATTGTCCGCATATTTGAGGAGATCTTTGGTGACCTGTTGCTCAAGAAAGCCCTAGAAAGGGCGGGAAAGCTACTGCCCGACGAACACGTGACACTCTCTGAAATTGGTCACCGCGTACTCGTTATTGTCGAGTATCACCTTGCCAATGAAAAGGAGGAAAGCTCAGATTCTGGGTCTTCATCTGACGACTCGTCTGAAGATGAAGGGAAGAAGGTCCGCGAGGAGTACAAGAAGCGCAAGAAGGCGCAAAAGGAAAAAGGGATTATCCCTGAGTTGGCAGCCCTCGGCGTGTACGCACAGTCGGTCAAGCCGGTGGATAACTCGTGGTTCGACCCCGGGATCCTCCTGAATGGGCCGCATCATCATCTTATTAATATCTCGGAGACGGGGCTCGGTGGCCATATGCCGGCGGCCTCGGAGAAAATTGCCTGGCACAATGCAAAACACCTAATGCGCGTGTTCCCCAAGGGAACGCGCATCTCGTCTAAGAACTTAGAGCCCGTCAAATACTGGTCATTGGGTGCTCAGATCTGTGCGTTAAACTGGCAGACGTTCAACGGCGGCATGCAGCTCAACGAGGCCCTGTTCTCTGGAACTGACGGCTACGTCCTGAAGCCCATGGCCCTGCGTGCAGGTGGCTCCGGTAACGTCCTCTCGGGCAAGCGCCAGCGGCTTAAACTGCACATTGCAGGTTCGTCGAACCTCGTTCCACCCAAGGGGTACGGACCGAACACGGAGGGCGGCCCCGATTGGAAGCCGTACGTCACGTGTAACCTGGTGTCTCCGGGGAAATGCCATGGGTCCCGGAAGCAAAAGACATTGGCTTACCGCGCCGAGCACAAGTTTGCCTTTTTGCATCAGGAGGAACGGCCACCGGCAACGGATCCGATGTGGGATGAGACGTTGGAATGGGAATATGATGGGTCAGAGATGGTGTTTTTGCGGATTCTGGTCAAGGCGGACCTTAGCTGGAAGGTGAATCCCAATCTTCGGGTGGTGGCGGTTAGAGTGGGGAGTCTGATATTGAATGAGTGGAGGTTTTTGCATTTAACAGATTTCAAGGGCGCGGAGACGGAGGCGGTGATATTGGTGCGGTTTGAGGTGGAGGATCTGTGAGAATTGGCAAGATTGATGGCGGAGCTTAGAGTTATTGTGAGTGGTGAGGTTGTTTGTATATACATGTACATATATAAAATTGATGAAATAGACATTTGCAGATTGTATCAGAGAGCTTGGACACAACCCCCTATCATGTCTTCAGAAAGATGTGGCTACATATTACGTACAAACTAGCTTCTCTCCTAGTAGGTAGATATTAGTAGACAGCTGGGGATGAGACTGGCGGGGTTTATTGAGAATGAGTGGGGGCCCAGAAGAGTCATGGATAGCAAGTTGGCCGCGGACATTCTTTGATTGTATATTGAAGCTGTGTAGACAATGGCGAGGCTGAAATTTATTGTTGGAATTCTGCAGTCTTCTGTCATATTCAGAATTGCGTAGGTTCTTGCTGTTTTTTTTGAAATGTTGAAAAGCTTAGTCAGCAGGAATTCTACTAAAATATTGCTGTATCATATCAATCCTTCAGTTCATCTACGGCGGAAAATACGTCATTGATCAGTGCATTCTTGACAAACCCTTGAAATCGCAAAACAACCTCTGCGTGAACCATCAGAATCCAACCATCTCGAAAAGCACAATCAAATCTACAGACACTAAACAAAATGTCCTCCACTATCACCTTGCCCTCGGGCAAGGTCATCTCATACACCTACCACCTCGACGCCCCCACCGCGCCCACCCTCATCCTCGCCTCGCCCCTCGCGGCCCCCTTCACCATCTGGGACCCCATCGTCGACTCGTTCAAGAACTCCTTCTCCATCCTCCGCTACAACCAGCCCGGCCACGGCGCCTCTTCGGCCCGCAACCCAGACGCCACGACGTTTGACGAGATCGCCGACAACGTCAAGGGCCTTCTAGATGCCCTCGAGATCAAAAAGGTGCACGCGTGGATCGGCGTTTCGATGGGCGCGGCCACGGGAGTAGTCTTTGCGGGCAGGTACCCTGGGGTGATTGACCGGCTGGTGATCTGTGATACGGTGGAGGCAGCGCCGGGGAATCTCGGGGAGGAGAATGTGTTTGGGGCGCGGGTGGAGACGGCGCGGCGGGAGGGCAGTTTGAAGGGGACGGTAGTGGGGACGATGGAGCGGTGGTTTGGCAAGGAGTGGGTGGCGGGGAATTCGGAAGAAGCAGGGCGGATCCGGGCGGCGATGGAGACAACGAGTGTGGAGGGGTTTGCGGCATGCTGTGCGGCGTTGAGCTCGGGGTCGTTTGATTTGCGGCCGGTTTACCCAAAGTTGGCAGAGTCGGTGGGGTCGGTGTTGTGTGTGGTGGGGGAGAAAGATGGGCCGTTGCCTAATATTATGGAGGGGATGAGGGGGAAGATTGAGGAGGGATTTGCGGGGAAGAAGGTGGAGTTGAAGGTTATTCCGGGGGCGGGGCATGTATCGTTTGTGGATGGGAAGGAGGAGTGGTTGAAGGCTGTGGGGGAGTTTATCAGAACTTAGGGGTTTGAAGGTGTTGTTGTACAGTGGAGGTTATGGCATTAGTTTTGTATAATTCAGTCACGTGTTAACATTTTACGGGTGAATTGTATTGTATATTTGTGTAGTATCTATGTACGTTCAAGATATGTTACAAAGAAGAAAAGAAAAAGTCAATAACTTCCAAGTATCAAACTTGGTCATGAAAAAAATAAAAACTCCAGAGATACTTGTCCTAAACACAGATGTATATCCACTTATTTCTTCAGAGCCTGACGACGACGACGGCTCCGGCAGGCAGACGGCTTCGCGATAGCCGAGGAAGCAACCTCCGTCGTCGACTTGGCCACCGAAGTCAAAGCAGCAGACGATGTAGAGGCCACAGCAACAGCCTTAGTAGTGGCCGTTACAAAGGTAGTCAGGGCCGCACTAGTAGTTGATCCAGTGGGTGAAGCAGCCTTGCTGGTGCTGGTGCTACTACTGGCGACAGTAGTAGCCACTGACGACGAACTCACAACGCTAGAACTAGCAAAGCCAGAGCTAGAATTAGACGAAGAGGATCCAGAAGTAAAGTCCACACACGAAATATACGTTTGCTGCGCCTCATCTGAAAACCAAAACCACTGTAACACACAGTTCCCCGCCGTCCCGCACGTCTCCGGCAACGCCTCCGGCATTGTCACCTCGAAATCCGTATTATTTGCCGCCACCCCTGTCTTCGTCGACGCGTAATTCGTAAAGCTAATCAGCGGCTCACCCACTACTGTATTCCTCCCCGTCTCCACCACCGAGACATTCGCCGTCCCCGTATGCGGCGCCGTAATCGACACCTTAAAGGCAATCGTCTGCCCCGGGGAAAATGCCTGGATTGACGCGGCATCCTGGTCGGCGAACTGATACCCTTTGCAGAGAGAGAGGGGGCAGGCGGTGGCGTTGAAGGAGGTTCCGGCTTGCTGTTGGAGGGATTGGATGTTGCCGTTGGGGTCGGAAGATTCGGAGTTGAAGGCGGTGAGGCCGCAGACGGATTGGAAGGCGGGGCCAATAATGCGGGGGGTGGGGGAGAGGACACGGCCGTGGGCGGTGATGAGGGGGAGGAGGGGGAAGAGGGAGAGGAGAAGAGTAGTAGGGGTTTGCATTTTAGAGGAGGTGTAGTGGTTTAAGAGTAGAAGTTTTTAAAAAGATTGTAAAAGCTCGGCTAGCGAGATTGAGGAATAAAAGTGATGGTGGTAATGAAAAGAAAGACAATGAAAAGAAAGAGAAAGACAAGAGTGACTGACACTGCGTTGGACAAAGGAAAAAAAGCACGATACTTAGAGTTGGTGGACTTGAGAGGGAAAAAAACAAGATTCACCAAACACTAGTCCGGTGGAGTGGACTGATATTTATATTCTATCGTCTATCTACTCTATTCACACTCTGTCAATATATTTAGTCCTCATATCTGGCGTTAATACACCCGCTGATGGCTGCTATTCCGGACCCTTCCCCCGCCCCTGGGCCTGATACCACCATAAAACGCTCGAGATCCTTCTCGTCTGAAGTCACAGGGTCCAATGATGCCATATTTGGCAATGGAGAGAGAAAACATGGTTACAGTTTGGAGGTGACGATTTGATATCAGATGGGGAGAGGGGGGATGTTTGAGAAAGGGTAGGGTAGGAGGAGAGGGAGGGATCATGGTCTGTGGGTTGAGCTGTCAATTGATGTTGATGCTGTTAATGGCGAACATGATCAGCAATAGTTTGGACAAATGGAATATCATCGGCTTAGAATGGTAATCATAATGGTGATGTATATCTGACTGTCAGTCTTATCAAGTATCTGATGACGCTGTCTACATACATGTTGTTGGAAGTTATGTAAGCTTACTAAGCACCTTCCATATACATATATCCACCCAATTAAACCACTCACCCTTAATCCTCGCTTCCAAACTTTGATTTTTTTTGCTTCTTCTACAATATTAACCTCTTTACCTGCACATTTTGCCCTTCCTTTGTTCCTGAATCACGGGGTCGCGATATACTCGGTGGTGCGACAAACCCTGGACTCTTTTGTTTGAGGATCGCCGCCGATATTCACAGGGTCAGGATGCAAGGTCAGTCATGAATCAATCAAACGTTTGTTAAGGATAGCTGGCAGGCGGAGGCGGAGAGATTGAATGATGGCGGTCTAGAATTATGGTAGATTGGAAGAAGTCTATTTTGGCTTTGGCTGGTCACTTGTTGAGTGGATGACAAAGGATTGCTGGATCTCTAGCTAGGAAACTGGTACCAAAGCTAAATGTAATGCTCAGTGTTTGTTAGAGAACTTTTTAGTACCTCACTTTACTGTGGTTCTCATTCTATGTATTATTTTATATTCTTTTACTGTTGCCCCTCATATCATGCAACCATCATAACTAGGGTTAACAAATCAAGGCATACCCTAGATGAACACAAGCCCTAACAAACCCAAGTTTTCTCTATCTTTGAAACAGCTGCCACCTGATTGGCCCGGACATCTGCAAAAGTGGATCCTCGGCGATGAACCTCTGCTGAAAGCTCTCAAAGTGAAACCCGACCGAGAGAAGAACAACAGTCAACTTTCAAAAGAAAAACAAAGACACACACACACACACACTACACAACAAACTAACTAATCAACTAAGGGAATCCTATTGTTATCATACACTGACAAGATTACAAAAAGGAACGAGGAAACATAGGGTCTGCATTTGTCATCGCTGTACCCGACATTGTATTGATAGTATACCTACCTACTTATCTCGCTTTAGAACCTTGAATCTCTAATTTGAGTGCTTTTGTCGATAACGTCGCCACCTATTTTATTTCTTTTACTGCCATTGCTTCATCATTCACTATTGTCTTTCATCTTTGACCTTATACGTGGTCATCCATCTTATCTATTACCTTCAACCACACACACACACACACACACACACAATGATACCTCGTCTTGCACCCCGACGACTTCCCCCCCGCTCCCTCCCCTTCCTCTTCTCCCGCTCCTCTTCTTTCCAACCCTACCGCCTTACCCCCTTTTCTCTCGACACTACCACCCTCTCCCCTGCTGACGCCAAAAAGTTCGCCGCCAACCAATCCACCACTTCCGATCGCCAATCTGCATCTCCCCCCAAGTTCCCCGCGGCAGCCCCCCACAGACTACCGGCTTCTCCTTCGTCATCAACAATCTCATCCTCCCGGATTCAGGCCGCAGCGCAATCAGAACAATTGCTAAAGGCCTCAGCTGTCCCCACACCGGCTGAACAACAACCCGTGGAGCCCGCCAAGGAAACCATCGCCGCCACCATTCCCGCGCCCTTATCAAATTCCGTCAAACCCAAGCGCAAATCCCGCCTGAGAACCCCCCGCAAGGCCGCAATCACCCTTACTGCCCGGGCCGTCAAGCAACTGCGCGATCTGCTGGACCAGCCCGAGCCGAAGCTGATCCGCGTCGGGGTCAAGAACCGGGGGTGTTCGGGACTGTCGTACCACCTGGAGTATGTGGACAAGCCGGGGCCGTTTGACGAGAAGGTGGAACAGGATGGGGTGACGGTCTTGATTGACAGTAAGGCTTTGTTTAGTATTATTGGCAGCGAGATGGATTGGCAGGAGGACGAGTTGGTGGAGAAGTTTGTGTTTAAGAATCCGAATATCAGTGAGTATCAGGACAGAGACCAATGTTTGATGATCTAGGATAATGACTAACAGTATCCATCACAGAGGACCAATGCGGATGCGGAGAATCATTCTCAGTGTAAACAATCATATTATATCTCCTCATCTCCTCATCTCTCACTCTCTATGATGTTTCTTTTGTTCACCATCAAACATGACAAATAACTGCATTTCTGGGTCGGCGTTCCGGTTTCTCGACTTTGTGTTATCTATAGATAACTCTGCCATTCGTTGTTTCTTGTTTATACTGTGTTTCTTTTTTTTTTTTCATTTCATCACATCTTCTTCTTGTCTATACGCCTACATGTTGACTGAGACCGGCTGTGTTTTCGTTTGGGTAATGCGTTAATCCGAGGACTCGGAGATGATCATTGTAGGCTTAGCTATTTTTTTGTGGGTATCTATTACTTGGTGGAATGGGGTATATCAAATATATAGTTTTTGGTTCTTCTTGATATACTTGATGTCGCATTCTTTTACCCTTTATTTTCTGGGTCACAGCTTGAGGACATGTCGACGGAAGGCCGAAAGCCACAGTCCATTGAGTCGGTGGGTCGGTTCTGATGACGTCGCCGCCGATGCCCCGAGCGCCAAGTCAGTAATTTGCCGAGTCTAGGGTTGGATTATGAGGGTTTTGTGACACATGATTAATCATCAGACTTTAAGTGGTCGCGTCTCTGAGACGCGTTGTAGAGGTGGAAATGCGAATGACCGGGGGTGTAGAAATTTTAAGGTGTATGGCATGAATTTGGGTTGAAGATTTCAAGATTTCGTTACTGTTGTGGAAATTAGGTGAGTATCTACAGAATTGATTTTGATGCTGAAGTTGGGACTAATTGATTTTAGATTTTGTTTTTATTTCGAGTTTTAATTTGAGCCAAATTCAAGGGAGAACAAAAAAGTCACGATAGTTTGGGTTGCAACGACGTCATACAAACGATCATTCATTCTCGAGAGAGCTAGTGACCAACCAACCAATCAATCAATGAGCCTTACTGAAGCACACTGAGACACACTTTTATAAAGCTGCCACCAAAATGCCCGCCATAAACTGCCCTGCCTGCAACCAGCCCGTCCTCGAACCCTCCATAAACCTACACCTCGACTCCAACTGCACCACCCACATCTACAACTCATCCTCCTCCGCCACCTCCTCACAACCTGACAAAGAAAACTCCGGCCTACCATCTGCGGCCACCGGCAAACATGCCCCGGCCTCCTTCTTCGCTACCCCGATTGCCAAGCGACAGGCTACCTTGTCCGCCCGGCCCACGAGTACGAGCACCCCCATCCCCGCGACAGCCGAAAAATCCATGAGCCAGATTAGCAAAGGCATGGGAATGTCCGCCGCATTAACAACCGGGCAAAAACGCACCTTTTCGGACCGGGACTCCCCAGTCCCCCATGTTGATGACCGCGACCGCCCCGACCGGCGGATCGCCCCCGGCAAAAAAGCAAAAAGCACCAAAGGGATCCCCCTTGCCGAGCGCATGCGGCCCACAGACCTCGATGGGATCTTTGGGCAAGACCTTGTCGGCAAGGGCGGGGTCCTCCGGGCACTCATTGAGGCGGACCGAGTGCCGAGTATGATTTTGTGGGGGCCACCAGGCACGGGGAAGACGACGATTGCCCGATGCATTGCGCGAATGACGAGTTCGCGGTTTTTGGAAATTAACGCGACGACATCGGGGGTGCCCGAGGTGAAGAAGCTATTTGATGTCGCCGTGAACGAGGCGGCGTTGACGGGGAAGCGGACGATTATCTTTTGTGATGAGATTCATCGGTTCTCGCGGGCGCAACAGGAGGTTTTTTTGAAGCCAGTGGAGAGCGGCGGGGTGGTGTTGGTGGGGGCGACGACAGAGAATCCGAGTTTCAAGGTGGGTGGCAGCCTGCTGAGTCGGTGTCGGGTGTTTACACTGGGCAAACTGGACACTGCGGAAGTCAAGGGGATCCTCTCCCGAGCTGTCAACGAATGCGTCAGCGAAATGGAAACCGAAGAAAAAGACCACCCTGGCGCCTCCCCCGAAACATCCCCGATACCAATCCGCGACAAAGTAACCTCGGTCCTCGACGACGAAATGCTAACCTACCTCGCCAACTTTGCCTCGGGTGACGCCCGTACTGCCCTCAATCTTCTCGACCTCGCCCTCTCGCTCGCCGCGTCCCCCTCCGGCACCACCAAGCCCGCCGTCAAAGCCACCCTCACGCGTACCCTCGTCTACGACCGTGCCGGTGATGCCCACTATGACACTATCTCCGCCTTCCACAAGTCCGTCCGCGGCAACGACCCCCACGCCACCCTTTACTACCTCGCCCTTATGCTCGAGTCGGGCGAGGACCCTCTTTTTATCGCCCGGCGTATGGTCGTGATTGCTAGTGAGGACGTCGGTTTGGCCGATAACTCACTGCTCCCGCTCGCTACCGCTGCATACACGGCCACGCAGCAAATTGGTCTCCCGGAAGCCCGGATCCCCCTTGCACACTGCGCCACCGCGCTCGCGCTGGCCCCCAAATCGACGCGGGCGTACCGCGGGCTCAACAACGCCATGGCTGCCGTCAAGGAGAATGAGGGGGCCGCCGGCCGGGCGATACCGTTGCATTTGAGGAATGCGCCGACGAGGTTGATGACGGAGTTGGGATATGGGGTAGAGTACAAATATCCGCCGAATTATCGGGATGGCAAAGTGAAGCAGGAGTATTTGCCTGAGGGGTTGCGGGGGAGGGCGTTTTTGGAGGAGAGGGATCTAGGGGAGGAGGTGGATCCGGATTTGGAGGGGTAGGAGATGGAAACGATACATAGACTCATGTTGCACATGGCAAGGGTTAACCACAATATAGACAGACATCAAGCACCACGGCAAATACACGCACATATACCTAATCAATTATTACTTTTTTTTATATCGTAAAGCAACAAACTAGTCTCCTCGTCCACCTACGCTCCACCAGACTTCTCAAATCGGAGATCCCACCCAATCTGCGGCCCAATTTTAGGCAGCTCGTCCGCCACGCTCTGCACATCCTTGTCACCACGACCACTCACGCAAATCACCAGGTTCTGGTCCTTGCCCATCTTCTTGGCCAGCTCAATGCCTCCCCAGATGCCGTGTGCACTCTCCAGCGCCGGAATGATGCCTTCCTTCTGCGAAATCAGTCTGAAGGCCTCAAACGCCTGCGCATCCGTGCACGCAATGTACTCGGCCCGGCCTGAGTCTTTCCACGACGCCAGCTCGGGTCCGACACCGGGGTAGTCCAGACCCGCTGAGACAGAATGGGTATCCGTAATCTGTCCCTCTATATTCTGCAGAATGTATGTACGCACACCGTGAAGTACACCCTTGGAACCAGCCGTCAGGGTCGCTGAGTGTCTCAGCGTATTAACACCATCACCGGCTGCTTCAACACCAAGCAGCTTGACCGAAGGATCCTTGGAAAAGGGGTAGAACATGCCCACGGCATTGGAACCACCACCAACACAGGCCACAACGGCATCAGGCAGACGGCCTGTCTCCTTGAGCATCTGTTCCTTGGTCTCCTTACCAATGACCGACTGGAAGGTACGGACAATGGTCGGAAAGGGGTGAGGACCAATGGCAGAACCAATAATGTAGTGGGTGGTCTCAAGTTCAGTGACCCAGTTTCTCATGGCCTCGTTGACAGCGTCACGCAGCGTCTGCGTACCCGCAGTGACAGGGACAACTTTAGCACCGAGCAGACGCATACGGAACACGTTGAGGGCCTGGCGGCGGACGTCCTCAGCACCCATGTAAACAGTACACTCCATGCCGAACTTGGCGCAGACGGTAGCAGTGGCAACACCGTGCTGACCGGCACCAGTCTCGGCAATGATGCGCTTCTTTCCCAGGCGCTTAGCAACGAGAATCTGACCCAAGGCATTGTTGATCTTGTGGGAACCAGTGTGGTTCAAATCCTCTCTCTTGAGCCAGATTTTAGCACCGCCGGCGTACTCTGTCAGACCAGGAGCCAGGTGCAAGTGGCCGGGACGCCCCATGTACTCGTAGTAGGATCTGTACTCCTCCCAGAAGCTCTCGTCGTTCAACATCTTGCCGAAGCCCTCCTCGAGCTCCGTCAGGCAGTCCATCAGGGCCTCGGGAACATACTGACCACCGAACTCGCCAAAGCGCATAGGCAAAGACCCGTGCATGTCACTCAGCTTGGCCACCAGCGCTGAGTCCTCAGCCTGCGTAGCCCTAACGCGGGCTTCTTCCGCTTGCGCCGCGGCAACCTGCTTGCGGTCCTGTTCCGACAGACCGCATAGTTCCGCGCAGAAAGCCTCAACAGCCGCAGGCCCTTTTTCGGGACCCGCCTGCGCAAGAGTAGAAATGATCATGGAACCAACGACAACACCTTCAGTCAGCTTCGCAAGCATATCGTAGTGCTCGCGCTTTGAAACGCCGAAGCCGACAGCCGCGGGGCGGCCACCCGAGTACTTACGGACACGAGCAAGAAGCTCGGGAAGGTATGAGTTGAGCGAGTTGGAAGCGCCAGTTACACCCTGGCGGGAAACGACATAGATGAAGGAATCGGCAAGCTTGCAGAGAATCTGCATGCGGGCGTCCGAGGTAGCGGGAGCGATCAGAGGGACATAGGAAAGTCCTACCGAGGCACAGTGGCCGCGGAAGGTGATGGCCTCCTCAGGAGGCAGATCGACAAGAATAAAACCATTGACACCAGCAGCCTTGCAGTCGTTGAGCAGCTTTTCTTCACCGTAGGCGAGGAAAGGGTTATAGTAGCCCATGATGAGAACGGGAACCTTGAGACCCTTGGCGCGGGCTTCCGAGATCATGGCGAGGGTGTTGGTGATAGAGACGCCGTTTTTGAGGGCGACGGTGTGGGAAGTCTGGATGGTGGGGCCATCGGCAATGGGGTCGGTGAAGGGGGCGCCAACCTCAATGATGTCTGCGGGTGGTGGGAAGTTGGTTAGTTCGAGGTCGGGCCCGGACGTCGAAGTTTGAGTATGGAGAACATACCAGTACCACCGCGCTCCATGGCGAGGAGGACATCGATGGTAGATTCACGAGTCGGGAAACCTGCGGTCACGAAAGAGACGAGGGCAGCCTATAGAATGAACAAGAAATGCCAGTTAGTTCATTGCACTGCACTGATCGCTTCGTCATATACCCCACCCTCACCAAGGAGACAGCTTGACTTGAGACAAACAACATACTCTGCCCTGCGCCTTGCAAACTCTAAAGATCTCGTTAATCTGTTCCATTTTCTTTTATGTGTAGAGATCAACTCTTGTGAGACCAGCAGAAAAGAAAGAAAAAAAATAATGAAAGTTTGTGTGCTCGTTCGATATCAAAATGTGTATGCAAAAGTGATTCCGGCAATTAATTGGACAGAGAAAAGTGGTTCGATAAGATAACGCAAGCACTCAAAGGTAAGATTTTGATTGAGATTGAATAAATTCTCGAAAAGGAAACAATAGCAACAACGTACGTCTACACCTGCTACAGACAAAAAATTTTGACAAATTTGAAGAGCAAGACAAAGAAAGGCAAGAAGCAATCCTTTTATATTAAATCCTCTCCATCAACTTAAATACAAAATCAAAACCGTGCTATAAAAGGCCTATAAAGTCACACTATGTTATACGGACCACAAACTACCACACATCTTGAAATGTCTCCCCCCACCTCATCACTTACTTACATGCCATTTTGTCTGTCCGTTGTCTGTTATTTTCGCCCCCGCCACCGCAAACCCTAACTTGCTTTCCCTGTAACCCCGTTACCTCCTCCCAAACCCACCGATGACTCCATTCCCTTCCGCCCTCTCCGCCCGCCGACTTCTCAATCGGGATATAGTTACCACAGGATCCCTGCGGATAGAGAAATCCTAAGCGGGGTTTCCGAATGGGGATATATGAATGGTTTTTGTAAGTAGACAAGAGTCACGTGATCAGAACGGCAGGTGGCGAGTTAATTACGGAGAGCGGTAGCGACCGAGGAGGTGACAGCTGGGCACGGAAGTGAAAAGATAATGACAATTAATTTGTGACGAAACTATATGGTATCCATAAACAGAAAACTAGATCATTATTACCAAAATACTCTTGTCCCCATCACTATTAAGCCCTCCACCTCACCCGCCCGCCTCTAATTGCTCCTCTCTTCGACACCGCCCCCCTCTGTGCCCCCCTTGTCACCCTCGACGGAATCTCGTCATCGCCTTCGTCCGACTCACTCACACTCTCACTAGCGCTCGCACTCGCACTATTGTTTCGTCTCTCGCTCCCGCTTCCACTCCCGCTCACTCTCCCGTCTTCCATCTCCCTAAACGGATCCTCCGCCATCGTCCACTTCTTGGGCTTCACCGGTATGACGACCTTCTGTGTCTGCTTGTTAATGGCCTTGAAACCAGAGTTCTTCATCTCTCCCGGCATCTTATCGACCTTCTCAAACTCCTCGACATCCTCGTCATCGTCTTCCTTCTTTTTCTTCTCCACCACCGGCGTCGAGACAACCTTGGCTCCTCCCCGTCCACGCCCCCGAACGACATCTCTGACACCCTCGCGCCCTCTCAACTGCGTCACTCTTTGCCCAATCTTGAACGTTTTCCCTCTCATCTTCATTCTCTCTGCCATACTCATCATCCTCGGCGGCGGAGTCTCCTCTTTCTTCTTGTCTTTAGCTTCGTAGTCTTCCGCCTCACTCGCACTAGAATTCGCACTGTAACTCTCACTGGCGCTCACGCTTGTCGAAAGATCCCGTACTTTTGGCGGTCGCCCAGGGCCCTTTCTTTTCCCTGGACCTTTCGGTGTTCCACCACTTCCAGACGGTCCCTTGTATGGCCTATCATCACCGGATCGTCTCCGCTTGCGACCAATTTCCTCTGCTTCACTGTCCGTAGAAACATCCCTGACCGGTTCTTTCCTGGACCGTCTTGGCGGTAATAGACCATCGTGGTGCTCCATGTTGGTGTCACCTTCCTTGTCTACGGCGGTAACTTCAGTCTCGAATTCCCTTTGCCGGGCAGCTTCCTCGGTAAGTTTTTCGTCAACAGTGACAATCGGGAGGTCAATGTCCATGTCGTCGTCGTCAATGGCAGGTTTTGGAATAGCTTTGGGAATTTTAGGTCTCCGGGAGTGCAAAATACCAACGTGGTTATACGGGATAATTTCGTCGGGGTCGATTTCCGATTCCTGATCGTCTTCACCCTCGGCATATGATTTTTTGGGCTTCGCGTGCCGAAGTGATGGTTGCCATTCATCGGTGTCGGCCGATTGATCAGCCAGAGGAATAGAAACGTCTCCGGCAATAGTAGAGATAACAGAGACATCGGCATTTTTGCCATTAGCAGGCTGGTCGCCCTCTGTGTTCTTCTCAGTGGCTCCTCCCCCCTTGGCGTCCTCCAGAATTGTTCCATCTTTCTTGGCCATCTTTGACTTAGCCTTCTTGAACCCACCAATCCGAAATTCGGGGTCCTCCTCCTTGTTCTTCGCCCTCCGCTTCGCCGCCTTGATGCTCTTGAGCACATACTCAGACATCTCGGGATCCTCCAGCTTGAACTTCTCCTTTGTCGGAATCTCGTAGTGGTCAAATAGAATCCGGTCCTCCGAGTTACCTTGCTGGTAGTAACCCATACCCGGTAACTCATGCAATCTACTCCGCTGTTCGTCGGGAATCGCCATTCCGGGTCCTTCAGTCTCCTCGGCATCGGCAACCGTAACTTCGGCGTCAGCCAGGACAGAAACATCGGGTATGACCGAGTTGTCAGGGTTGACTGAGCCTCCGGCTGACTGCTGCGAAAGCAAGTTTGCAGCCTCTTGTGCACCTTGAGCTGTGGTCTTGGCCTTTTCAGCCTGGGCCCGCAACTGCTGCATCCGGCGTGAGTTGTTGCTCCGGGCATCTTCTCCAGTATACTTGAGCCAGCTGAGATTGTGCATGCGGAAATCCACTAACGACTCTACACTGCGATCATCGGCAATCAACCGCGTGTCGTGACCCAGCAGCGTTCTCTTGGGTAGGTAGTAGTTGACAGCACCGGCTCGCCGACAGTACCCACAGTTGCAAATGCCTAGACACTTGGGACAGCGCCAGTCCTCAGCCTGCTGCACATCCTGCGGCATCTGGTCGAACCCCCGATACAGCGTGCCATAACAGTAAACCTCCTTGCATCCCGGCGTCGAACAAGACTGCATCTTGTACGGGTAGTCGGGATGCCCGCAAACGTGACATCTCTTAGACCCTTTCTCCTTCTTAGCAATGGCGTAATTCGTCTTCCGGGCCTTCTTGTTCTTCCTCCGCTTAACGTGGCCTTCGGAATCGACCGAGACTTCGCCTTCGGAGTCGCTCTGGGGCGGGGCTTGCTGGGCAGTCTTTATGTCCCTGAAGGGCCGGCGGATTAGGCCTTCTTGGCACACGTGGGCAAGCGTCTTCTTTTTCTGGCGCTTGAGGACAATGTCAACGGGTATAGGCGACTCATCAATGTCGATGAAACCGTCGTGTTCAATCACCCACTTTCGCCACGTCTCGTAGTTCTCCACTAGTTCAGGCCACTTCCACTGTTCGCACCACTGCAGATTCGAGATACAGAAGCAAGATCTTCCCATGGCATAGCACTCCATACAGATGTCATAGGCGTCTTCGTCGCCGCCAATAAGGGTCCGCACGCAATGCTTGCAGGTAAGGAACCTGTTGAAGATATTGGCTCGACAGAATGAGCACGTGATGTTGGAGTCAAACTCAATGTACTCAACGTTCTTCTCCTCGAAGCCAAAGACTTCGTCGCCCAGGATGTTGGCAAACAGGAATAACAACCGCCGGAAGTCCGCCTCCATGGTTCTGCACCGCAGTGACTTAGCCTCTAAAGCCGTGTCTTTGTCAATTCCCAAACCGCCGAGTCCGCTCCGGAGATCAGCATTCGTCATCTCGTCGTAGTATTTCTTTAAGGTGTAGTAAATTATGGCCTTGTTTTTGTATTGTTCGTCGCGACACACCAACCGAGCCTTGGGCAAAGCTTCATGTAATGCAAACTCTAGTGTCTCCACCGTCGTTCGGTTCCAGGCAACCTTCATGGTCCTGGTTCCGCGGTTCCATACCTGGTGTGGTGCTAATGGCGGAACAAGAATAAAATCACCAGGCTTCTGCTCCACGACGTACACAGGGAACGTTGCTTTCTTCCAGGCATTTATCTGTGCAAAGTGCTTCTCAATCTCAATGTCGTGACCCAGCATAGACAAAAAGTACTCTCTGACGACCTCCCGATCTTTACTCTCTGTCATGAACCATATAGAGCTGCCCTCCGTCTCGCCCTCATCATTGTCCTGCGACGCTTCCACCATAATGTTTTGCCCCAAACTCGCACACATCTCCCGGTGCGCCGGCGTATATGTGCCTTCATGCCCGATGTAGCACATGAGATTCTGTGCCCTCATCTCCTCCGGCAAGCTACTCATTAAGTCACCCGCCGGCGCAGCCGAGCTATCCGGATTCCGAAATACATTGTCGTCTGATGTCTTGATGCCGCGGTCGGTGACGTTCTCGTTCATGTAGAAAAGGTTGGGTGGGATGATTTTGCGGAGAGCCTCCTCCCATTCCGGCGGACAGTCGATATCTTTGAGATAGAGGCGCTGGCGGCGTTCGTCACGAAAGTTAAGGGGGGTCCACTGGCTGGCAAGCTTGCGCATGGAGCGCAAGTAGTGGCCCATGGTCATGGGGATGTCAACTTGATTAGTGATGTCGCGCACATTTTCCTCTATAGCCACGAAATTAGCATCTTATCTACGCTCATTTTTCTGTTGAAGATCATCACATACGCTTCTTGTCGTATGTCCGTTCCAGCCAGTTCACATCAAATAGTCCTCTCGGCAGGACTTCGTCCCACTTCTCAATAACAAGCGGTCTCCCGCCCTGAATAACGTGCAGCAGCACCAACTTTTCAAACTCCTGCTGGCCCAGATTTCGGATCTGTGATACTGATACTCGCAGAACCCATTCAAATGTCGCTGTGTTCTCAACTAATCTCTTGAGGTTAAGATCTGGCGGGATGGGATCAAACTTTGCTTGCGGATGGAACGTGATGCAGCGCATTGTGACTTTGTGTGCGTACGTATTTACAAGATGAAAAGTCCGATAATCTTGTTTTGTATTCTCGATATCGTTGTCGTTGTCGTCGTATCCGAGCTATCAGTACCAGTTCACAGTATATAGTCGCACACTCTAAACTATCCTCAGTCCGAGAGCGTTCGTCACACAATCAATCAAGACTATTAATGAAAAAGAAGTCAAGAAAATATAGGGACATCACTCATTAGATGATATCAAAGACAGAAAATGGCAGCCTGTGTCACTGATACAAGTCGCAAACCCAAAAAATCATCATTGGCGCATTCCTTCCCTCCTATATTTACTTTTGCTCTTCTGTCACGCGCAATTACCAACCAAAATGTCCACCGTGAAAAAGCGCTATTAAAATGCAACCCCACGTCACAAGTATTGATATTCCAACCCTAATTAAATATACAGGATAACTTACATGGTCACGTGGTTATCCTGTTTCGGAAATCCCAATCCCTATCACGTATTGGCAGTTGACATTACAAACGAAAAAAAGGAAAAGTGGGCCGGCTCATTTTCCGGAGGATCGGGACACAAAAAGCAAACTGATGGGAGAGTGTGGAAGTCGATCTGGCGGATGATAGGAGCGGCGGGATTGTGCAGATTGAAGATGAAACGTAATATTTGTTATTTTTTATTTCTACCCATTGATGAAGACTTGACGATTGTAACAAGAGACTTATAGGAACGTGTTGTATACGGGAAGTTTTTTTTTCCGTTGCCAAAACTGGACTGCAGGAATGGAGATGACTTCTTCAATGCTTTAGACTATCCCTTATTATATCTTCTCTATATTCTTATCCCATTGCCATATCGCTTTAACATTATAATAACCAAATGTAAGTCCCATCAAAGGCATCGCCTGTAACCAGTCATCTGACTCCCCATAGCATGTTTACCCATACCACCGGCCGCCTTACCCGCCTCGCCCGGCCCACCCTCTACAGCTTCACTACCCCCACCCACATCCGCCTCTTCACCCCTCTCCTAACCATACTCCAAAAAACATCCCTATCTACAGGCCCCTCAAAATCAACCGCTACCACCCTTAGCTCTACCACTCAGATCCCCCCTCTCGACTCCGACGGCCTCCCCACCGTCTATCACCCCCCGATCACCGGATTTCTTTCCAAGATTCCCGCCTCATGGGTCCCCTACGCTGAGCTTTGCCGCCTTGACAAGCCAGCAGGTACTTATTATCTTTTGCTTCCGTGCATCTGGTCGACGTTGATAGCGGCGCCGATAGCCGACCCGATCACGTCGCCGGGGACCGTTTTGGGGATGACAACCTTATTTGCGACAGGGGCGCTCGTTATGAGAGGTGCAGGCTGTGCGGTCAATGACCTCTGGGATAGAAACTTCGACCCGCATGTCGCCCGGACCAAGTTCCGGCCCATCGCCCGCGGGGCCATTACTCCGTTCCAGGGCGTCATGTTCACCGGGGCCCAGATGCTGACGGGGCTGGCCGTCCTGTTGCAGTTCCCCCTAGACTGCCTTTGGTACGGCATTCCGTCGGTGGCCCTGGTGACTCTGTACCCGTTAGCCAAGCGTGTCACCTACTATCCCCAGTTAGTCCTCGGCCTGACGTTTTCCTGGGGCGCCATCATGGGCTTCCCCGCCCTGGGCGTTGACCTGCTTAGCAACCCAGCAGCCCTGACGGCGGCCGCCTGCCTCTACTCCTCCAACATTGCCTGGACCATCCTGTACGACATGGTCTACGCCCACATGGACCTCAAACATGACAAGACCGCCGGCGTCAAGTCCATCGTCGTAAAGCACGCCCGACACACCAAGAATATCATGTCCAGTCTGGCAGCAATCCAGCTAAGTCTGCTGACCTATGCAGGCATTGCCGCAGGTTCCGGCCCGGCATTCTTCATTGGCGGCGTTGGTGGGGCGGCAACTACGTTGGCTTTGATGATTAAGAAAGTAAAGCTGAATGACGTCAAGAACTGTTGGTGGTGGTTTAGCAACGGATGCTGGTTTACTGGTGGTGCCATTGCTGCTGGTCTAGGTCTGGACTACTTGGTCAAGTATAATGAGGACAAGCAGAGGGAGCAGCATAAAGAGGACTCGGATATTACCCGTGTTGATTAGATTACGGCCAGGGGATATCAAGAGTTCAGGAAAGAGTTTCGAGTTTTGTGTATTTTTAATTGTATCATTGGATTAATAAGATCTACTTTGTGCTTAATCTGTTTTTGCTCGCGACTGATGTTGGTCATCAGCTCCTTATCGGAGTTATCAAGACATTATATGTCGATATGGCCCCACTTTTGACCTCAACACCAAGATGGACATCGCAAGATTGATGGCATTTCCACAACTCATTCCATCATGCTATTTGGACAATCTCAAACCGCTAAGCCCGCCATTATCATACACAAAACATTACGTCATCAGGGACCAAAAGGCTGATTTTTAATCGTTTCTTTGTTTTTTCTTTCGTAAAAGGCTTCTTCATGATTCAACCTTCTTTTTGCTTATTTTCCAGGTCATTCATTGCCCAAATCTCGTGAAGTGATGCCAAGTGTCAATACTTTACGAAGACTCCATCGGAAAGGAAAATAAAATGAAACAGCAACCAATGACCCCGTCCTTCGACTCTTGATCATCACTTTTTCTTGCCAAAGCACAAAGACGATTTGTATTTTGCGATCCGTTTATGATCTGGGCTTCTCCTTCTTCTCCTTCCACAGTGCCAGAAGACCGACACCAGAGACCTTGACAACCTTGAAACGGACACCGGGAATATCACCCTTGGCCTTACCCTTGCGACCAAAACCGGCCAGGAGAACCTCGTCATTCTCATCGACGTAATTCAGACAACCATCATTGGGGACTGGTGTACAAGTTAGTGGTATGGTCGGATGGTGTGTCGGCTAAAAGATAGAGGGGGGCAGGAGATTGAAAATACTATGTGTGTAACTTGATGGCCGAGTCCCATCACCTCACTGCCCTCCTGTCCATCAACCCATCAAGTCAGATGTCAACTTACCGAAAGCGGTGACCTTCTTGGAGTTCTTGATCAGCTGAACACGAACACACTTGCGAATAGCAGAGTTGGGCTGCTTGGCCTCAACACCAATCTTCTCAAGAACGATACCCTTGGCATGGGAAGAACCACCGAAGGGAGAGGACTTGAAGGCGGTACCTAGGGCACGCTTCTTGTAACCCAGATCAGCCCACTTTTGATCTTTGCGGTTGGTCCGCAGCTTGCGGGCAGAGTTGATACCACGAGGCATGTTAACTGCCAGTGCAGGAGATGTTAGAAAAAGTTGCAATAGTGGTTTGTTAACGTTGGCGGATGTATCTAGTCATGTTGTATGTATGCGATAATCGAGTCGGAAAATTGTGCAGTCAAAATTCAGATTGTAATTTACAATGTGAATTGAAAGGTGGGATTGGGTTCGAAAAAAGTCTCCTAGAGGCCATATGCACGGTAGAAATTCCGAAGCTAGCATCACAGGTTCATCAGGATATTGACTTTCATGGTTCGTGATCAAAGTAGATAAATAACATCAGTCGTCGAGTCGGTGAGTCGATATCGAAGCGATACATCGCATATTTGCAACACGGCCAGGATACATCCAAACGTCAAGGGCAAGATAATCACAACATACCGGATTAATTTCCTGGACGGTTTTGGTTGGTTTGATAGGGGAGATTGACTAGTCCTGGAAAAAAAGTTCACCAAATAGAATGGTGATTGATGGGAGTGTGCAGCGGGCAGTGGTGCAGAGTTATGGGACCCGCAATTCTTTTTTCGGTTGTAGGGTCGAAAAGCCCTACAGCCAAAGCTTATTTAGCCTGTGTTTCACTGTCAAAAAAATTACTTGGTGTGAAGATTAACGCCACATATAATTTTTGTGGGGTAAATGCACATGTTGATAAGATAGATGTTCAGCCAAATCGAGTGATATATGTGGCGTTGACATCTGTGGGGCTTCTTGATCCCCTAACCCCTGTAACTCTCTCCTACTGCTTTCACAATAGATGGTCAGCATCATCGCCCTAATTTAGTTCTAACGATATCTGAGTGGAGCTCTATATGCCTTAATCAATCTCTTGCATACAGACCATCACATTATCTCGCATTCGATCCGAACACATTTAGACATTGCTTATCTTATCGCATTAATTACTGCTTTACATTTCATTGAATCAAATCTAGTCTACGAGCATACGAGATACTCATTATAACGTCATCATGGCCCCTTTCCCTAGGTTCAAAGGCCAAGCCCGTGATGCGATCTCGCATTTTAGTCCTTCATCATCTCAAATTCCTTTCAGAAATCCATCACCGTCACCATCACACGCTTCAATACCCGGCCTAGGTCTCACTATCTCGCAAACCACTTCCCATCCTCATTCAATATCCCACTCGCGCACCCCCTCCACGTCAGACTCTATCACCATGCCTCAACGCGGAATGCGCAAACCCCCACCAACACTTGAGCGCGACCGCTCCGATGCTCTCTGGGCTGAGATGCAAGCTACTCTTGAAGAAGTAGAACTCTCGGCCACAGGTGCCCCGCACATTTTTGGCGTTAACCACGACCGCCGCTTAGTGGAACTCCGTGCTGAGCAGATAGCACTCGCTCAAGCCTGGGCCCGTAGCGAGGCTGATGAGGCTATTGACATTAAGAAGGAAAAGGACAATAAGGCTACTCTTTCTGCTATTGGGGAGGCTTCCACGGCTGCCAGAGATGGCGATGGAAGCAAAAGTGTGGGATCGGGTGGGCAGAGGCCATCAACAGGCGGGGGAGTGAACGAACAACTGGGGGCCAAACTGCAGGAAGAGACAGAAGTGGATATGCAGCTTGCTCGAGAACGACGTAAGGCCAATGATGTCTACTTTGACCGAGTAAACCGCGGTGTTTTGGATGTTGTCGCTAAGCTTGGAGATGTCGCTGCTGCTATCAGCGCAGTTGAGAGGGAAAGTCGAGGCATCTGGAATGATGATGACAGTGAACAGATCCAGGAATAGGCTTGACAATGTAATACGAATTGCAGCAAATTCAACGATAAGCCAGCCCCGAGTGGCGAAGCCAGATGGACCCACATCGTGGTGCTAAGTCATTTGGATCTTTCCTTGTTAATTGTCGAACACATAACGAAGACTTCACGATTCTGAGGTTCGATCAAATCAATATAGCTATCTGACTTGATTCGCGATTCGCCGACGCAGGGTGTATGTGTGTGCTGTACAAATTATTGTAACATGCATAAAGTCGCCTTGTTTAACATATGAAAGTAGTTTCTGGTCATTCTTTGGTCGTGCGATGATACTCGCAACAAGTTTGATGTCTATATTCTAGGCGGTCAAGTAGATTTTTTGAGATCACTGTCTCAGTAATGTCTAATGTTGCTATAATTCTCCAGGACGGAAAACATGAATCTGTCTCGGTCTTGACTGTTGGATTCCAACCTCAATATGAGTAAAATGACCAGTGAATATATACTCGGTTGCAATTGACAAATGTCAGATTATGGCTAGGTCCGTAAGATCAATGTGCCTTTTTGCAGTTACACCTTGGGGGTTGATAGCCCGGGGTATTCAAACTGCCGATGGCTCGTTTGACTGGAACCCCAATTTGGCTAGTGGGTCAATCTTTTATGGCTTGCATCTTTGTCTCCACCTGCCACACGAGGTTATCGCCCAAGCTCTTGCCACCTCTGTGACTACCTGGCAACAACTGGCAATAGATATGTTACAGGTGCCCTTTAGCGTCATATTAGCAAAGGTCAACGGTCATGCGAGCCATGTTCAAGGTATTCAAGCTAGTTTCGAACTTTATCGCCTCTTTCGCCTCTACATCAATCCCATCATCACCCCCGCGCATCTATCGCTATCGCATACTATCAATTGCTGTGTCAACATCTGACAACTTACGCCCTTTATCATCAAGAAAGCCAATTTTCTGACATACCAATCAATAATATCAATTGCCCAACATGCGTCCCTTCACTCTGCTCACTGCTGCCCTAGCTGCCCTTCAATTCCAAGGCGCTGCCGCTGTCGACGTCGAGAAGACAGTCATGATCACGTACCAAAAGACTGCGCCCGCAGTCGACAACCTCGTCAACCAGGCCGTTGAAGCCATCGAGAAGGCTGGCGGTCGCATTACGCACCGGTTCGATCTCATCAAGTATGTTTGGCTTCCATTCCGCAGCCATTGGTGCCTTGTACACACATGAGTACAGGGAGTTGGTGGCATTCTTTATGCAGGTGCGGCTGGCTGGTTGATTGCCACGTTTGATGGGATGATTGCCGGGTTGTATTGCCTGCTTTGGTTTATGGCGTAGAGAGTTGGATTATACATGTACATGGACTTGCTAACATGAAATTTTCTGTAATTTTGTAGGGGTTTTTCGGCCAAGGCTTCACAGGAGGTCATTGAGTCTATCCAGGCTTGGGGTGGCTCTTACGTCACCGTCGAGATCGATCAGCCTGTGAGCATCTCGAAGCCCAAGGTTCATTAAATTGCGTTCTTGTATCTATTATCTCGCGGACATCCATCCTTCCGTCACAGTCGGAACGTGGTTATTCAGTTTATAATGTTCTTTTTCTTGATTTCCTCTCTTGCAGCCAGCATGCTTTTCGGACTTGTTATACATGCTGATTTATCTCATCGGTATATACCTGTTGGTTGACACCTTTTTATCTTTCGGTCTACTATATGAGGGCGCTCGGAGTTTGCACTGCTTTTTTGTCGTGGCTTAAGTAATACAAAAACGATAGCGATTTATGTTAATGAGCTCATTCCTATCAAGAATCAAGAATATTTATATCCACATCGTTCTAGGTATACAAGCAGCCAGAGGCTATAGAGTGTGGGTATGACTACATAGATGTGGTGTTGGCTCTGATTACGCACAGATGCTACCGTGACAACTCTCATATCAAACTTTGTGACGGACGTTGCACCTTATATGAGCTTAACCAAACAATAGATCAACGTGGTTAAGCTGACATTCAAACACTTTGTTGTGCAGGAACAAGGTCAAAGAGTTAATGTGATGATCCTGCTGATTTCACGGGTTTCATCATTTTTTTGTAATGATTCCGATAGGAATAAGGGGATCTGATAGTCTTATTCGCGGATTTAATACACATGTGCCAGGGAGCTTTAGACAAACGAATTAGTAATTCTGTGTAAGATGATGGTAAATACAATATCTTCGAGTTGTCCTGATGTCGATTATATACGATGAAACCGTGATATTGTTGACTAGTAGGTCAGCCTCTTCCGCCACTACACAGACGAAAAAATTTTCGTTCCTTTCATTATGTTTTTCGACTGTGACTTCCCAAATAAATGTAAACTATAATCCCTAATTTCCCCGTAGAGCAAGAACAAAAGATTCTAGCACCAGGTAAAATATCCACCATAATTTCCATTCTTGACATTTGCATCAATCTAATTTTCAATATCATATTTACCCATTGTCTAACCATTGGAAGCTATACAATCGGATCTGATTTATCACTGTCATTTTCTGCTTGCTGTGCATTGACGTTGTTTGACCTCGATTATCAGTGACAGTTCCATTTCTACCCTTTCCAGCTTAAGTGGCCTAACCCTTAACAATCTAAGCTTTACCGAGACAAGCCCTTCCCCCTGCCGTCATTACTCCGCTACCATCGCCACCAAACCCCACGACAAACAACTCAAATACATCTAGTGTCGCAAGCCTGTTAGTTCCCCCGAATCTATGGGTTTCAAAAGGTTGTAGTCTCCGTAATAACAGGCCCGGCAATATGTTGATCACGTTCATTCTTGGCTAGTCCCTTGATTTGCTCCCGGACAGCCAAGTCAACTCAGCAGCTGCACGGTTGTGTTGGCAATAATTTATCACCAGTGTCATTTTGTCTCTTTTTGCTGCTCTATTGCTTGCATTTTGAACTGACTATATTAGTGGACCAGCCAGAGTGGGAAGCTCTCCGCTGCTCCGGATCTTTGCGGCGTCTTTCAAACACACCTTCCTCTGCCTCCGGGATTCAAAGTATTGACCAGGATCTGACTGTGTTTATGGACATTGATTGAATCCTTTTTTTACGTGGGTTGTTCCCCTCATCCCCTCACTTGAACTGAAGCTCTCGTTGTTCGTTCTCATCTTTCTTTTCTTGTTTGGCCTCTGTCTAGCTAGTCGATAGCAGGAACCTGCAAAGCATCGTCTATGTTTTGAGCTTTCTCTTGTCTTCCCTTTGATTCACAAACAAATATTACTTTAGAGTTGGCATTTGGCGTCTGTAGCATCTACATCCCGAAACTGATAATAACACTGATAGGCCTGGCCGGCTCTACCGTTACTGTTTTTACCGCTATATACTCACGCAATAATTTTGTTTCTACGTTGCGTTCTCCATCCATCCTGCATTAGGCTCGACATCCCCTTGTTTTTGACACCGTAATCCTCCCCTCAGCAAAACTTATCCTAATCACGCAAAACAACAAAACAACATCTTGGGTGCCCAGTTATCTGCGCTAAGGCTTCTTCTACTCCGTAACCAGTCGAGCCAGCTGGTGCTCCTCCTGACATGAAAATGCCTCTGTCCAGCTTGACTACCGAGGAGGCACTCGTCGAATGGGTGAGTCTTGTATAATTACTATTATTTTTCTTTTGTTGTTGGCATATTGTGTGCGGTTTGCTCTCTGACGTAGCTTGGAGGGACGGTAAACATAGTTAAATGGCGGGGCAAAAATGTTGGCGGCGCATACCTTCTCCCGGAGCCGTCCAGTGCCACCCACTACGGGGAAAATTCCGTCTGTTGAGCCGCAATTTCTCCCCAAGCTACCGAATACATAGATTCTAAACATCGGCATGGAAAACTAACCACTTTTTCTATTGTTCACTGTTATAGGTGAACAAGGGATTCCCCATTACGACACCCATCACTTCGATCATTGATCTTCAAGACGGCGTGGCTCTTTCTGAAATTTTGACAGACCTTGATTCTACCTACAATGGCAATGACATTGACACCGACCCGGCTGCTTGTGCTCGGTGGATAACTAAGAAGCGTAACCTTCAGGCTGTGCACAGAGCTTTGTTCCGCTTCATCCACCGGGAAGCCCCTGATCTTGAAGTCTTGTCCAGATTAATCGACATTCGGGAACTCAGTGATTCTCCTGATGCTGAGGGTGTCGCTCAAGTAAGATCCTCTCTTTTTCAGAGAAACTTCCCACGAGAAAGTCATTAAACTGACTCTGAGCTTCGTCTAGCTTCTCTACATTACCATTGCTGCGGCCTTCCTTGGCCCAGACCCCGAGAAATATGTCCGCCGACTGCAAGAACCAGGCCGCTTCGACCATGACATAATGTTCCAAATCCAACAAATTATCATGAATCAACAACAAGTCGTCAGCAGAGAAACCGAAAAGGCTAACAGGGAGCCTGAGTCTGCTGATGTCTCCATTATGGAAGATAGAGACTCTGCTCTTGCTTACGAGGAGGAGCGCGCTACCATCCTGAATCAATTAGACCTTGCCCACAAGACACATGCCGATACCATGTCTAGATTAGAGCATCTGCAAGATAGCTACGAGGCCCTTAAACTGGAAGAAGCCCGCCTTCAGAGAGAGCTGGATGTTTTGCGCAAGATCACCCAGGATGGTGCTTCCGACTCCCAAATCATCAAGGCTCTGGAGGACAAGATCAAGGAACAAGATGAGCTTATCGCCAACCAAGAATCCCAGGCTGAGGAAGACCGCGCTATCAAGACTAAGCTCACCAATGAGCTTACTACGCTGCGCCAGAAGAGCGAGCGCGCCGATGCTCTCGACGACGAGCTGAAGGAACTCAAGTACCGCATGGAAGAACTTAACCGGAAGGCTAATGCTGCTGAGCGCTACAAGCAGAAGCTTGAGGGCCAACAACACCTTCAACGCGAAGTTCAGAATTTACAGTTCGAGAAGGATCAACTTCAGGAGACCCTCCGTGAGCATGAGAAGCTTATTCTGCGCAACCAAGCTTTGGAGAAAACGCTTGCTGAGGTTCGCCGTCTACACTCTGCTGCCGAAGGTGAAGTCTATGAGCTTACTACCCAGAAGCAAGTCCTGGAAGATGATATCCGGACTCTGCAACACCAGCTTGCTCTGATGGAGGAGCGTAAAAACCACGACGAGCGGTTCATCAGTGAGCTCCAGGAGCAGCTTAACAGTGGTGAGTCCCGTCCTGTTGCTGACACCCCCATAGTCTCTTCTGGAGGTTTCAGTCTGGAAGATGAGCTGGAGGGTGCTACTGATCCTGCTCAAAACCTTGAACTTGAGATCTCCCGGCTTAAGGCTGAGAACAACTTACTCAAAAAGGGTCTGGGCGGTTCTTCTGAGACCACTCGTCTCAAGGATGAGCTCGAGGAGGAGCGCCGTAAGCACCAGCGTCTTAAGGACCAGCATGATGAAATTATGACCAAGCACGCTCTTGCGGAGGGACAGGTCAACAAGTTCATTCAGGAGGCGGTTAATACTGGGTAAGTTTTCTTGGGTTACTGTCAACTATCGAGGCTGTATACTGATTATCCTTTCTCTAGTGATGAGGCTCTTAAGTTCCTCTCGGAACGTCTCAAGAAGACCATGGCCGAATTGGACCACGAAAAAGTCCGTGTTGAAGAGCTCGAGAGACAGCTCACTGACAAGGACCGCGATCTTCTCAGTGCTCGTACCGACCTCTCCATGGTGGATAAGGATACCCTAGAAGGCATTGAGGAACTTAAGAATGCCGACGGCCTCATGTCAACCTCGCTGCGTACGGAGCTCGAGGCGATGCGTATCCGTCTCACTAACTCCCAGGACGACCTCGAACACCACCGCAGACAGCTTATCGAAGCTCTACTTGCCAAGGATCGTTACCGCAAAGAGGCGGAAGAGCATCGGGCTAATCCTGGCTCGGGTGATGCTGCTAGTGCTGCAGAAGAAGCGCTTAAGAAGCAGTCGGAGAAGATTGAAAAGCTCCGCGAGCGCTTAAAGCAACGCCAGTCGGTAAGTGGCTTGTTTGGCAATAGAAGAATCAGCGATAACAAGCACGGAAACGGCGAGAAGAACAAGTGCAATTACAAGAACTACAACTTTGGCACCCAGAACGGATATAGCAGTATGCGGGGCAGCTGTGACTGCAGCTGTCCTTACTGTGGCCCAAATAACCGTGCTCATAGACGGTCCTCACAAATGGGAGTCACGCCACGCACTCTAGATCAGGCCACGACCAGCGGTCAGGAGACTACAGTAGCCAACGACTCGGATGCAGTAACCGACTATGACAAGTTCTTTGCAGATCTATGCAAGCGTCCCCAGCGAATGCGCCGGCAACAGCTGTACCACGCTTTTCCAGGGCCTGGGTATCGCAAGCCATCATCGGGATCCATCTCGACACTGGCGACAATACCACAGGGTCCGTATGCTGCTGGCGGCGGCGGCCAGATGCCGTCTCCGTCCAGATCAGCTGTGGTCGGAGATCACTCGCCTCGTTCTGCTAAGCAAGCTGCTTTCGAGTACGTGGAGTCCGGCTACAGAATGATAAGATTCTGTGTTCCCCAGGAATTGTTGGTGACAGTGATGGATACTGGAGTGATGCGGGAGTAGTACGGGGACAAGATGGGTTAAAGGTCACCCGGCGGATGCATCAAGTGATGAATCCTTGGACAGTGTCGGATGCGAAGGCAAACAACTCGCCGTCATAAATTGGCTTGTCCAGAAGGTGTAATTTGCCAGTATTTCGTCGTTATTGCCTGGTCGATGTTTCTTGTACTGTCGACGTTGATATGTTTTTGTGTCACCAGCCTGTACTCTGATGCTAACATTGACTTTCTTTCATAGCAATTGGAGAAGGCCGAGCTCGAGAAGCACGAACTTCAGCGCAAGCTCAAGGCGGCCCTCGAAGGAGAAGCACTGGTCGAACAAAGAGTAAGTCTTGATGAGATGGCATCGATTTACATTCTAGATGGTCAGATTGTGACTAACAATCTTGTGCAGACAATGTATGAAGTTATCATTAAGAACCTTCAACGTGAGAATGATCTCATTACCACGGCATGGTACGACGTCAACAGTCGTATTCAGAGCTCCCACGTGGTCGTGCAACGACGACAGGAGGTTCCCCGTAGCTGGATCGGCAAGCAGCGCCTCATGGTCAACAATGGTAAGTTTCATCTTGTGATCCTATTCATTATAATCCACTAACAAGGCATCCTCTTTTAGCCACGCCAAGGCGATAAGTGTCGTCTTCCGGACCTTGCCTCGGCCTCCCGGCTGCTCACCACCATCCACACCTTCCTCAACGCCCTCATCTACCTCGCCACCCTCTACCTACCCGTCCCCCTGCTCCCGCACATTCGACACCTACCCATCTTTTCCCATACTATTCTGTTTTGTGTCTTCCTCTCTATCGTGCCCATCATCCATCATTTCTCACCATCCACCCTCATTTTCATCCTCCTGCCCACCACTATCTACCTGCCGCTCTCCCGGCGCCTTCATTCCTCAGTGTCCCCGCTCATCTTCTCACTTGCCCTTGCGATGGCAACCCGGATGCCCGAGTCTCCTGTGTCGTTTCCCTTTTTCCCGACATGGGTGTGGTCTTTTATCCTTTGCTGTATAGCAATGGGGGTCTACGGGGGGTTCGATGATGGGGTATTGTTGGAATGGGTAGACGTAACGTGACGTGACATGACATCTGTTGGTGTCTTTTTTTTAATCCTTTCTTTCTGTTTGTTTTTCATTTGGCTTAGGGCAATCTTGGTTGTTAGTTATGTACGGAATTTTTTTCTTTTTTTTCTGAGCATGATCTTCCTTTGTGATGGGATATCGTGATTATCGTGACATAAGTGGGTCTTTTTTTTATCTCCTGAAAATGTTAACAAGTGGATCTACCCACGAGTACACTATACATGATTCAGGTACTGCCCAACCTTGAAAAAAAAGCACGGCATTCCAATCTTGCCGTATAGTAACAAAGTTCTAACGCAAAAAAGAATTATCTTAACTTGTAATAATGATACAATAGTGACTTGTACACTCTATCAATACTTCCCCCATTACGGCACGCCCTTAAAAGAAAGAAAAACATTTACTCCTGGAAAACCTTGAGCACATCACTCCACACCGCTGACGGGCTCTGAGATGCATCAATACCGCTCCAGATACCCGTCTTCTGGTAGTATCCAACAACTGGCGCCGTCTGCTTATGGTAAGTCGCCAGTCTCTTCTTGAGCGCCTCAGCATTGTCATCAGAACGCTGCACGAGAGGCTCGCCGGTGATGTCATCCTTCATGGGCTGCTTGGGGGGGTTGAAGGTGGTGTGGTAGGAGCGGCCGGAGGCGGGGTGGACGAGGCGGCCTGTGATGCGCTCAACAAGGAGAGAGTCGTCGATTTTGAGTTCGATGGCGTGCCGGAGTTTTTGGTTGCGGGCGGCAAGCATGGCGTCGAGGCCCTCAGCCTGAGGGACAGTGCGAGGGAAGCCGTCGAGGATGAAACTGTAGTGAGTGGTCAATTGCAATGTACGGTAATGAGGAGGGCAACTAGCAAGCACGTAAGAGGGGTGGGGAAGTCAGTTGATGAGTGGTTACTTACCCGCCCTTGCACTCCTTATTATTCTCGAGCTCAGCCTTGATCATGCCAATCATGATGTCATCAGAGACGAGACCACCAGCATCCATGATCTTCTTGGCCTCGATACCAAGAGGGGTCATCTTCTGGACCTGCGAGCGCAGCATGTCACCGGTAGCCTACCATAGCCAATAATCCATCAGTATATAACATTTCCGAAAATCGGTGTAGTCAAAATTGTCGCAGTTTTGAAATTTGCATCGTGTTTGGTGGTGTGGGAAGGCATGGAGTTGACGGTAATATCTCCAACCCGGGAGTACCCCATGTCATGTTCTGAATCTCCGGACATCGGCTTTGTCCCACGCAAGTCCGGACAATGCCAAATCTCCGGTGGCTGATCCTTCAAGGACACCAGCCGCCGAATATAGGAACAAATTCGAATGGCAAATATCGCCGGTAGAGCAAGATAAGGGCAAAGAAAAAAAACTAACCAGGTGGCAGCAGCTGAACTTTTCCTTGATTTTGGGAGCCTGAGTACCCTTACCTAACATACAGTCATGTCAGCAAAAACAAACATCATGAAACCGATGCAAGCACCCCCCGTCCTTTCAGAAGTCATTGTCGGCCCAAAAAACTTGATATGCCCCGACAAAGGTGTCCGCTAGCATAAAAGCAGACCGGCGATACAGATGGGAAAGTCGAGAAAGCATGAAAATAGACATGCAGTTGTGTAAACTTACCGGCACCGGGAGGACCAATGAGGATCATCCGGATAGTCTCGGAGCTGGCCTTGCCGGTCAGTTTGTCCTCAAGGGCCTTGAGGCGGTTGTCAAAAGACTCGACGACAGAGCGGAGGCGCTGGATTTCAGAGTCGGCCATTGTGTAGGTGTGTGTGGACGTGTATGTATTCGTAGGAGGGTGATGCTCAACAAAGAGGGAGGGAAGAAGATGAAAGGAAAACGTGGATGTCAAGGGTTGGAAGTAAATAGGCCCAAGAAGAAGTTGGCAAGATTGTTGAAGGAAGAATGGAGGTCGGTGGGCCGCTTGGATAGCTTAGCTGAGCAAGCTGGTTGGATGTTGGGGGCGCTCAACAGGTACCAGGTGGTGAATTAATGAGTTTTTTTATTTTTTATTTTTTATTTTTGAACTGATATGCTGTGGTCTCCCTGGACTTGGCGCGAAATAAAAAGGGCTTCTTTTCTTTGTTGAGATCAACGCTACACGAAGCGAGGGAGAAAGATGTTTACGATATACCGTCCGAGGAGGTTATGCGATGGGGTAAAACAAAATTCACGATTCTCGGCCATTTTGAAATGGTTTCGTACTTGAAGAAAAATTTTTACTGCGTACCTTCCGATTTCCTAACCGAAATCTTGCGATACTTGAAATTACGCTTTTCTATAGCACCGAGGAAAGTACCGTGATTGGCACCTGCTTTAACTACGCCATAATTATCTAGAACTTCCTTCCTTTTCCTTGTAAGGTTCACAGAGGCTTGCTTGCTCCCGTGAAACATCTGTGCGGCTTTAGGTTCGATCGACTCTTTGTGTGTGCAGTTTTCTTTTCCATCTTTTATTTGTCTTCAACTTCTAAAATGTTTTCATTTTTTGTCATATTTCATATGTCTGACTTAAATCATGTAATCGAAGAAGCAAGCAAAGCAGCCTTTCCTACAAATATCCCAGTACCTACTAATTTCATTACTTCGTCATTCATTCCGCCATTCTATCATTGTTCACTATCTTTGCTTCATCATTTTTATTGTCCGTCATGGACGCCGAAGTCGTCGAAAGTCACAAGCCTTTTGACTAAACTCAGGTAAAAAAAAAGAATATTCCAAATATTGCAAGAAAACTGGATTTGATCCTACTACATGAGTCTTATCTTGGAATGTGCGTTGTGTCCGAATGAGTTTAGGTTTGCATTCACATACTAACTTAAGAATAGCGCAAGCAGTAATTAAAGGCTCTATTTGCGACTCTTTGACAATCTCACTAGGATCACGACATTCTTCCTCCCCTGTCGACCCGCCATCTAATCGACCAGAAGACGTGATAGATAAGTTGTTGAATTTGTCTTCTGATGACCTATGTGTGGCCTCCATCATCTGTCATATCTTGTCTAGCGGCTCCGATATAGTTACCTGGAAGAAAATTTGCGAGATTTCACAGTCAAATCATCGCCGCACTCCAAATTCGCAAGGGTAAACAGGCGAGAATGTTTAAGTTACCGATACACCCGTCCATGGCCAAAACAAGATCAATCCGCCCAATAGAAACTGGCATGAAGTCGAATCCAGAATCTATCAAAACATAAAGACAGCATGGTATAATCTCAATCCTGACCATGTCTTCGGATCCATGAATCAGACGGTGACCACTCAGATCTTGAATACTCTCAGACAAGGTCCCTTCTTTGACGAGCAACAGCACCACCGGAAGAATCGGCCTCAATACATCAGAAAGCAATGTCGTCACCTAGCTGAGTGATGACATTGCTCACATCAATGTCATCTGTCATACATTGCCCAGTCCACCTGTTATCCAGCGTAAATTGGTCAGCAATCCCGACACGTTCACGACAGGGACTACTGAAAGGTACAAACTTGGCGCTGCAATTGTTCAAAACGATGAGAACGAGCCAGGTACTAAATAAAAAATGATACATGTTTCCTATAGAGCTCAAGAGCGCCGCTAGGAAATATTACTGGGCCACCTAGCTCCAATTAGCTCGTTACGTTTCTGAGATGTACAAAACCCAATCTCCCCATTTTGTCCTTGGACTTATTCTTCGTGGATCCAAGATGAGTACTTCTTCGTTTGATCACAGTGGCATGTTGGTTTCTGACTCTATTGACGTTCATACTGATGCTGCCCGGGCCGCCTCCATTCTCTATAGATTGTTGGCCATGAACCACTTTGATTTGGGCCTTGATACCACTGTAAAGGATCCTGGTAGTGACAAGCCTTATTTCGAAGCGAATTTTGGGGTGAAGTCCATCGTATAGTTCTTAACGAGCTAATCTACCAGCAGCCAGGCTTGTCATGCTGTAGCACGACTTGTTGGGGGCTTACCACCAGGATAAGAATACAGCCGTCTACGCAATAAAAGACTGCTGGTCATTCGATGTCTGTACCGAAGAAACACCGATACTTCATGCTCGAAGCAATGGTGTTCGAAACATTCCCAGATTATTGCATCACCAGATGGTGAACAATGATAATACGCTTTACAAAATTCGCAAGTACATTAAACTTGCAACTTCCCCATTCCTAAATTTTGACAAAAATATCTCCTTCTCTATGATTTCAACGTCTGATGTCAAAAGATCCGCCAGTCACATTTCCTCGGCCAATCCCAACACCAGCACAACCCAACTGCGATCTAGTTCATCATCTGGATACTAGCCTATGAAGTTTTTAATCGAGTGCACAAGCGCTTGGTATTTGCAGATATCGGAACTCTGCTTGAGCATGAGAAGAATCTGCCGGTGATGCTTGAGGTCATGGCTCAGTGCACCGAGGCCCATCAGTCATTGCTTCGTGCAAACATTCTACATCGAGACATCTCTGCCGGCAACCTTTTGATCAACCGCAATCGGAGTGACTACAAGACTGGGTCTCTTGGTAGACCTCGACTATGCCAAAGAACTTACTCTGAATGAGCCGTATGGTCGATCCAACAGAACTGGAACCTTCTTTTATATGTCTATTCGAGTTCTTTGGGGTAAGAACCATATCCATAGCTTCATGGATAACCTAGAGTCATTCTTTTGGGTTCTCTTTTTTTATTTATGTTCGGTACTGTGAGCCCAATCCAGAAAGCGCCAAGTTACTTCGCGAAAATCAACAAGGTATGGCTCATGATCTAGCGGACAACAGATTTCGGCTTGTCGCTGAATCTGAATGGGTTGACAGCACGATCAACATTTGCTTTGCATCTGATTGCCAATGCCTGAAGCATTGTATCAAGGAGCTCCGTAAAGTAGTTTTTCCTAAGGGCTTCCAATGGAAACAAAAATGAGAGGCTCTATGACGACACGAAGCGCATCTTACGAGAAGCCATCCAAGACCCTCAGGGGATAAAAGATGACGCTACATTTTCAGACTAGATATTGTTTAGGGCTAGCCGGATCTTGTTTAGTGAAGGTCATCAATTCCAATGGGTCATCGTTCTGGGGATTGCGAGTCGCTCGCTGTTTGTGTACGATCATTGGTGGTCGTCGTCTTTGTGTAACTTCGCCAGTAGCCGGGGTGAATTAGAGTAGATCCAATAAATTGAATTAATGAGTATGTAAAAACGGAGACAACAAGTCTTGAATTTAATCTTTGAATTCGCCAAATTATGTGAACACAATATTAGTCGTATTCTTCCCTAGCTAGGTGAGAATTACAGTTCTGGCGCGCATCCGACCATAACTGTTTGTATGTAATCCTTGCTGATGTCTACAAATAAATTAACCCTAAATTCCAACCCTAAATTCATCCGTCCTGTCAAGTAATTAAGATTACCTGGTAGCTGTTGCTCCACCATCCAGGGCATCCTTAACTCTGATTGGCTTGCCGCCGCTCGCAGAGGCAGCCTTGGGCATACGACTGCACCTCTAAGTAGTAATACGGCTGCAGTTGTGAGCAATTCATTCACCAAGAGTGATGATTATTAAACATACACACAACGTCGTCATAACTGGATCAATTCTATTCTCAGTGGTATCCAGTCATTCCACTGCCATCACTGTTTCCTTTGAGCCCGAGATAATTGATATCGGGCGGTTATTACTCCACCAATCTCTTGATATACGCCTGATGGGTTCGGCTTTGTTTGCGCGCATCACGATATCCAACTGTTATTCAGTCTCGCCAAGCATCTCCAGAAACTCTTGCCTCGACTTCAAAATCTACAGCCTCTGATACTTTAGCCGCTGCTTAAACACATTATACTATCTGCCTTCAATCGTCGCATCCAATCCGTGAATCCGCTGACGACAAGAACCCCGCCTTTAGTATCATCGACGTCACTTGCCTCTGTCTCGATAAAGTATATCTCGCTACAGCATTCTCTCTCACATACCGACACTATGCCTACAACGTCATCTGAGTCGCTTTCGCTGGTCAACACCACGGTCTCGGTGGCTCCAGTGGTCCTACTATCCGTAGTCGACCACTACAACCGTGCCGTGGCCCCACACTCCCGCAAGCGTGCTGTCGGTGCTCTTCTTGGGCAGAATGATGGCACCACTGTCAGAGTATCTAATAGTTTTGCCGGTATGTAGCATATCTAAACCCCGCTGTGTGTATACACGTCAATATATTGCTAACAAGTCTATGTGTCTTGTGTTGGCCGAAAGTTCCTTTTGAGGAGGATGAGCGTAACCCGGCCGTCTGGTTCCTGGACCATAACTACGTAGAGAACATGAACCAAATGTTCAAGAAAGTCAATGCCAAGGAGAAATTAATAGGATGGTACCACACGGGGCCCAAGTTGCGCGCCTCTGATTTGCAGATTAACGAGCTCTTCAAACGGCACACTCCCAACCCGCTGTTGATGATTGTCGATGTTCATCCTACGCTTACTGGTGTTCCTACTGATGCTTACTTTGCCATTGATGAGATCAAGGATGTACGTTGTCATTATTAGGGGAGGGGGCCACCGCTGGCTACATTTGAGTTGAACGGATACTAACAAGACCTTTTTTTGTTTGTTTCACAGGATGGCACCACCACTAGCAAGACCTTTGTCCACACGCCGTCAATCATTGAGGCCGAAGAGGCCGAGGAAATTGGTGTCGAGCATCTACTCCGTGACATTCGCGACGTTGCCGTTGGCTCTCTGTCTACCCGCCTGACCAACCAGCTCCAGTCGCTGCAAGGTCTTCACACTCGCCTCCGCGATATTGGCATTTATCTGCAAAAAGTACTCGATGACGAGCTTCCCATCAACCACACGATCCTGGGCAGTCTCCAAGACGTCTTCAACCTCCTCCCCAACCTCGCGGCGCCAGCAAACGGCGACTCCTGCGGCGGCAAAGACAGTGGAGTCGGCGAGCTCCAGCACGCCCTCAATGTCAAGAGCAACGACCAGCTCATGACGGTCTACCTCAGCAGTCTGATCCGGGCAATCACAGCCTTCCACGACTTGATTGAGAACAAGATCCAGAACAGACAACACGCCGAGGAGAAGGAGGCGGCAAAGGAGGAGGCTGAGCGGGAGAAGAACAAGGAGCGGAAGGAAAAGGAAGCAAAGGAGAAGGGAGAGGACATGGGAGGCGATGGGCCGAATCTAACGGTTGACTCCAAAGATGCGCCACCAGATTCGGGGAAGGAGAAGGAGAAGAAATAGAAAAGTAGGGGGGTGAAATGATGATTGGAGCTGCATTTTATAACGATTATGATAAAGGGGAGAGAAGTTTGTGGATACGTTAAACACACAATTTGATAATCACGACAACCAAGCCGCAAGTTTGATAGATTTCCGGGTTTCATCCTCATATTGTTCTCCTTTTTCTTTTCTGATTTTGCTTTTGTTGCTCCTCAAAGCTAGATCTCATAGGCT
The DNA here is from genome assembly GCA_002778035.1 of Ambrosiella xylebori. Lineage (NCBI taxonomy): Eukaryota > Fungi > Ascomycota > Sordariomycetes > Microascales > Ceratocystidaceae > Ambrosiella > Ambrosiella xylebori. The sequence continues at coordinate 97,116 of PCDO01000020.1, forward strand.
ATACCGGCCATTTCTTCAGGTGTGACAATTTGCCGAGTAACAGAGTCCCCTCCGAGTTCCCAATGCTCAACCAGCAAAGCAGCAAGCAAATGCTTGCACATGGGCGGACAAACATCCCCAGCGTATCCACCGAATAATATCCAGTCTTCTTTCCCGCCATGTATGCCTCGTCGGGCAACCGTGTCTTCGTCGGGGCCCCGGAGGTCCCCGAGACCCTGTTGCTGCCCCGTGATGACCTCGTAGACAAAAGCTGGGCACCCACAGTTCCAGGGGGATAGGGCGACGAGGATGCCGCCGTGGATCCCGGGTTTCCAGCGGCGCCCCTTATGGAGATTGGTGTTGTTGGTGTTAGGATTGGTGGCGGGGGCGGCGATGGGGGTTACAGGAGTCACAGGGGTGGCAGTAATGAGGTATTTGGTACCACCGTGAGGCCCAGTGGTGGCGAGGCGGTGAATGCGATGGTCGTCGATGAGTGAGAGAGCGGGGAGGACAAAGGTGGGGTAGAGAAGGTGGAGGGTTGTCAGGGCGTCGGTGAGGGATGATGGGGGGGGGGGGAGAGAAGAGAGTGGTGAGGATTGATGGGAGGGTGGGGAGAGACATTTTGGTGATGCTGATGGGTTAATTGAGAAGGGGGGGGAAGGAAGAGATGAGAATGCTGAATTTAGCTACACAAAATAATTACCCGTTTATCGTACATGAAACCCTAATGATTGACAGACCCTAATTTATTACTTCTGTCCCTCGATCCCTAGCCAGTCCCGCGGATTTTTCAACACCTCCTCCAACTTTGCCTCCTCCGATCCTTCCTCTACCGGATACATGTATTCCCACCTCGCCGTCAACGGCATGCTCATCAAGATACTCTCCACGCGCGGCCCGGGGGTATTCAAGCCAAAGCTGGTACCGCGATCGTGCACCAAATTGAACTCGACGTAACGGCCGCGGCGCACCTGCTGCCATTCCTTTTGCTTCTCAGTATACGGCATGTCTTTGCGGCGGTTGATGATGGGTAGGTACTGGGGCAGGAAGGCGGTGAGGCAGTTTTGGGCGAGGCTGAAGAGTTTTTCGGGGGATCCCTCGTGGGCGCCGAGGTCGTCGTAGAAGATGCCGCCGATGCCGCGGGCCTCGAGGCGGTGCTTGTTGTAGAAGTAGTCATCGCACCACTTTTTGAAGCGCGGGTAGTAGGCAGGGTCCGTCTTGTCGCAGGCATCCTTGATAACGTGATGGAAGTGGACAGCGTCGTCTTCGAAAAGGTAGGCCGGCGTCAGGTCGCTGCCGCCGCCGAACCACCAGGTGCCGTGGCCATCAGGCTTGGTAGTTTCAAAGTAGCGGTAGTTGAGGTGAACGGTTGGGGCCATGGGGTTGGCCGGGTGCACAACCATGCTGATGCCGCAGGCGAAGAAGTCGAGCTGGTCAACGTCCTCGCCCAGCAGACTCTTGTGGTTCGCAGCCATGCGGATGATGGCGGGCTTGGGGAGTGTGCCGTAGACAACGGAGACGCCGAGACCAGCTTTTTCGAAGACGGGAGTGTCTTGAAGGACCATAGTGGTACCGCCGCCGCCTTCGGAGCGGGTCCAGTCGTCGCGACGGAAGGTGACGGTGGGGGAGCCGCATACGGATTGGAGGGCGGAGGTGATTTCTTGTTGCTGTTTGCGCACGAATTGTTCCATACGGAGGCGCATGGGGGATTCGGATGTGATGCCGGAAGCGCGGATGGCGGCATCGGCGGCGGCTTGGGGCTTGGTGGTCTGGGTTAGGAGGGTTAGTTTTGGTAGGAGGGAAAGGCTCGTGAGGGGCTACATGTGCGTACCATGTTGTGGGCGGGGCAACTGTCTGGTTTACTAGGTGAAGGGTAATCAAAATGAAAGAAGGTTGTTGAGATTGTGAGGCCCTTTTTATATTTCTACAATGTATATACATTTTGTATTGGCCGGTTGGCCGTTGCGTCATAGAAGCAGCATAGTGTGCCCACCGGATCATGACCCCCCGGTGTGTAAATTGTGGGGACTATTTACAGGCTGGCCAATCATAGAGTCTGGCTTCCCATGGTCTTTCACCCGAATTAGGTGAGACGGTAGGAATTCTAGACGAGGTTTAAATGGAGCTTGATGGCGTGGTGGCACGATGTAAGGTGATGTACAAGGCAGGTGGTTGCAGAATGGGTAGTTTCAGAGAAGCAAGCAAGAATTGGAAAGGAGAAGAACAAGAAAAGGCGGAAGGTGGGTTTTGTGTGGTTATGTAAGCAAGAGGGTTAAGAAGAGGCTTGCCTTCCCCGTGACGTAACCGAAAACAGAGAAATGTACAAGTATGGGGGGTATGGCTTGTATTTGGTTGTGTCATTCGTTGGTGGGCGCTGCACCAGGTGATCGGGGTCGTTGAAACCCAACCAAGTGGCGGGACACGGTAGGTTACAGAGTTACAGAGAGGGATTAGAAGAGAGAGAAAGTGTCATGTTCCTGCGTTGGTGTCCGGCTCTCATTCTCCATGAATATATTTAGAGTCAGAGGTATTGAATGGAGAATACTAGGATGCTGACCGACACACTCACACATATGTAGGCACGTACATTTCATCATACATATATGTTATGAGCAATGATGAGTTGTGTTGTTGTTGGTTTCCATTTCCTATATATCTTTCTTATGGATCCCTGTGTTCTTTTGTTTTGAAAGCCATATTACATATCCAAAAGTGAGCCTTTCTTCTGTTTATGTGTCTAACCCTCTGACAACTCTTCAATTATTATTTTATTATTTGCTACGCCCCCTTCTCCAATTTTCGTATCTTCCTCTGTCTTCGTCACTTCATTCTGTTCGTTATCTTTGTAATTCCCCCTTCTGATTTGTGACCAAGCCCACACCCCTTGACACCCGCCCATCACCTGCCAACGCCCCCGTGACCCCAGTCCATTCTCTCATCCCCCCCCCTCACCTGGGGCGCTCACCCATTTGCGGAAGTCCAGGCTCCCATCGTTCTTTATCAGCAGGACCCACCCCTGTCCGTCTCTTTCTCCTTCTTTGGTGTGTTGGTTGCTGCATTTGGTTGGTTCTTTGGGTTAGTCAGTCACGGTCATCCAGCCAGCAAGTCGTCGTCGGGTATATCTTGCATCAGCAACTGTCGTCATTTGTTTCTTCTTTCCCCATCTCACCATCACCATAATCCTCTATATGATCTTGCTATCTTCGAATCTTTTTTTTTCCGTTCTTTTAATTGACCAACCGAGAGTTTAATCGGCGTGATTCAAAACAAAAAAACGACGCAAACTTTAGGATAGACGTTTTCATCATCTACTTCTTCGACTTATCATACACAAAGCAGCACTCATTTACTCCGACAAGATGCGCTCCAAGTTCAAGGACGAGCATAACTTCGATAAGCGCAAGGCCGAGGCTGAACGGATTCGCCAGAAGTACTCTGACCGGATTCCCGTAAGTTTATTTCTATCTGAATCATTATATCTCATCGACAATCATCACGGCTATATTCTCTCATTCATTTACCGCACGATCACATCTTCCCCATACACATCATCGACTAACCAATCGCTTTCAACCAGGTCATTTGCGAAAAAGTCGAGAAATCCGACATCGCTACCATCGACAAGAAAAAGTATCTGGTGCCCGCCGATTTGACCGTCGGCCAGTTTGTCTACGTCATCCGCAAACGCATCAAATTGTCGCCTGAAAAGGCTATTTTCATCTTTGTCGATGAGACGCTTCCACCGACTGCCGCGTTGATGTCGAGTATCTACGAGGAGCACAAGGATGAGGACGGGTAAGTTTTTTTTGTTTCTTCAACATTTACGCTGTGAGGGATAGTGTTCGTCGTTGATTGATGAGGCGATTGATCCCCCCCTCCCCCGTTGACGTCATGAGTCCGACATTTCTACCATCTCCACTTTCACGATCCCATCACTCACTCCTCATCCTCTATACATTACTAACATGGTTTTCTAGTTTCCTCTACATCACCTACTCTGGTGAAAATACCTTTGGTGATTTCCCTGAGCTCGAGTAGATTGATTGTTGATCGCCAACCCCAACGACCCTTTTTTCTCTTTTTGCTGCCATTTTTTGCCCGCTTCTTACAGACTTGTTGGCCTCTCGCGGGACCTGCTAGGTAGTCGGTCGGTACTTGTGTACACATCACGCTTACATATCACATTGCAGAGGATCGTCTGACCCTTCTCTTTGTTTTGACGATCTTGGACCCAGACTTGTCCTGATGTTTGTTTTTTGATCAATTATTTATTTGCTTTTTTTTGGTTGGATCGTTGGGGAGGGTGGAAGTGCGTGGAAGATTCATAGCGAAATACAACATTGATAAAGGCCATCCTTTGTTTCTTGTGAACCAACATTTCAGTCACTGTTATCACGTGTGTATACTTGCATATAGTAATAACTTGAAGAGAACAAAAAATAGATACTATTTTATTACAGACAAAAACCAAGCGAGACACGACGCAATAAACACGAATTACCCGCAATAACAAAAAATCAAAATCAACAGTCCAATCCAAAGAGTCCAGACAAGAAACAAGAAAAAGAAATCAGTAAAAAATAAAACAACCCACAAGATTCTCAAAAGGAAACAAGCCAAGATAAAAGACAAGAAAAAAGGCAACCCAATACAGACCTTTCATTTCAGTACAAAATCCCATCTCTCATCTCTCACTTCCCATCATCCATCCTTCAACTACCCCCTCTATCCATCTTCAACCTCTTATTCCCCACCCTTGGCGTGCCCCCTTCCTTCTTCCCCACAACCGGTCCCCCCGGCACCTGCCCCACCACCGACTCCCCATCCTCAACCTTGATCGTACTAGGCCTTCGCCGCTTCCCGGACGCTGGAGATCCCTCTCCTTGCGCCGACTTGCTGCCGGCCATTCCCTGCGCTGACAACGCGGGGGATCCCATGTGAGGGGAGCCCCCGCCGGGCAGCGGCATATTGGAAGGACCCGGGGAAAAGTGATAGCTGGGGGTCCTCGGCGTGGCGGCTTGCTGTGAGTTATTTTGCTGCTGGGGTTGTGCCGCAGGTGCAATGACGGATGAAACGTAGGATTCCAAGGCGCGGTAGGGTGACGTTTCGTGGGTGGATTGGGAGAAGGAGAAGAGAGGGTTCATTTGCATCATGACTTCGGCGACTTCGAGAAATTGGAACATGCCGTCGGGGATCGACCGCTTGCCTTGGGCAGGAGGGAAGTCCCCAAGAGCATCGGGCGGGGCTGTTTGCGGAGATTTGAGTTGCTTGGCCTTGGACTTCTTGGACATTTCGGGAGAAGCCTTGGGATCGGTTTGGTTGAGGAGACGCCATTCCTTGATCCACATGTGCGCAGGCTTGGCTTGTTCAATGACGGCGCCGTGTGAAATGTACTCATCGTGGTGGTTGGTGGTAAACTCAAATAAAAGAATTTTTTGTTCATTATCAAAGTGAACCTTGATATTGCCCGTAGTTATGATGTGCGCCTTGGTGTCCAGCCAATAGATAAAGGAAGCACTGTTTCCCTCAATAACATGCATGCCATTGTTGAATTGACGATGTTGAATGCCCGAACCCATCATGAACTGTATCATGGTAACTGAGCTCTGCGCGTGACGGGCAAAATATCTTGGCAAAATGGCATACGGAATGTCATAGCATCTTAGTTGTGACTCGCCGCTCTCTGCTGGAATTAGAATCCGAAAGATACCGTCACGAGCAAACATCCTCATGACAAAGTTGACCCAGTATTCCATACTTGACACATCCTGACAGCCTCCCAGATGCTCCCCAAATGACATTAGCCGCAACAGACACTGGCTCTTGACCTCATCAGCTCGCCCCTGTGCCATCTTGTGCTGCATCTGCAACTGCATCTGTTGCTGCGCCGTCGGTCCCGCATGCACTTGCTGCTGGGGCCCTGGATGCCCCGGACCATGCGGACCCGCGCCCTGCATCGGGCCACCAGGGCCCATCTGCAGCGACTGGCTCTGCTGTCTCTGTGGCTGGATCCCGGGGCCCTGGGGACCCTGAGGACCCTGGTGACTTGGTTGTTGCTGTGGACCGACCATCGGTCCTTGCTGTGGCGGCTGGGGACCACCGGGTTGTGGACCCTGGTTCTGCGGACCGGGGCCGGGAGGACCTGGTGGTTGGCCGGGCCCTTGAGGGCCAGAGGGAGGATGTTGTTGTTGTTGTTGTTGTTGTTGTTGTTGTTGTTGCTGTTGGGCCTGTTGGGCCTGTTGTTGGGCCTGTTGTTGGGCCTGTTGTTGAGCTTGTTGCTGCTGTTGCTGTTGCTGTTGCTGTTGCTGTTGCTGTTGCTGAGCAGCCTGTTGAGCCTGCTGCTGCTGCTGGACAGCCTGCGCCTGAGCCTGAGCCTGTGCTTGTGCTTGTGCTTGTGCTTGTGCTTGTGCTTGTGCTTGCGCCTGGGCTTGAGCCTGGGCTTGAGCCTGGGCTTGTGCTTGCTGCTGTTGGGCGTGAGCAGCCTGTTGTTGGGCATGGGCTTGTGCTTGAGCTTGCGCCTGAGCTTGTGCTTGAGCTTGCGCCTGAACCTGCTGCTGCTGCTGCTGCGGGGTCATGACACCGGGATGGCCCGGCATTGCGTGCTGCATACCCGGGTGCGGGACACCTCCGGGGCCAGGACCCTGAGCCGAATGCTGGGCTTGCATAGGAGTTCCCATAGACATCGGAATCTGCTGAGGCCCTGAAACCATCGGCTGACCATTATTGGCCATGTTCTGGGCCGCGACTTGTTGCTGTTGCTGTAATGCTATTTGATGGGCGGCCATGAGCTGGGGGTTGCCTTGCATAGAGGCGAGTCGTTGACGCATAATGCTGTTAACTTGGGGGTTCATCATACCCATGGGACCGCCCATCTGCTGTGCCATCATAAGCTGTTGGCGCTGTGCTTGCTGGTTGATCAGATGCTGTTGCTGTTGTCTCATGAGGTTCTGGTTGTTGACTATACGATCATACAGTTAGTCATATCAACTTGACACGAAACAGCAGTTGTCGGTCTGTTCCGTTGGGAGGGTTTTGTGGCCTAGTCCACTCACAATTGAACTGCTGTTGTTGTTGCTGCTGATGTTGCTGTTGAGAGGCAGCGGCAGCGGCAGCCTGTTGTTGCTGCATTATCTGTGTTTGCAAATGTGGAGGCAGATGTCCGTTAGCACCCACGGCACCCGGCGGAATGCCACCCATAAGCGCAGCCGGATTCATTTGATGACCGGGGCCAGACACTCCCATCTGCATCATTTGCTGTTGCATGAGCGCCGGCTGGTTCGGCGGATGCGGAACACCGGGACCCATCGGGTGACCCTGAGGCATGCCTGGATGTTGTGGCATGCCGTTTGGATGACCAGCAAAGCTGGGACCCATACCGGCCATCATTTTACTATGGCGGGTATGACAGAAGACGACGCGGAGGAAGGAAAGGATAAGTTGAGGTCAATGTAGTAAAAAATAAGTCGATCGTCAGGATTAAAAATGAATTTGCGACGGCAACTCAATAACGGAAACGCGAAAGACGGCGCAGGACGGATTCAATATTGGCACAGAATGTCACGACACGGTATCGCTGGATATAGAGTAAAAGCCAATATTACTCGACGCGCAGATCCGAAATTGTGGATAATATCGACGGAGGAGATTTCTTTTCCTTCTCTCCCTATCTCCGAGCGAATTATATCTTTATAAGCGACGCGCAGATTGATAGCGGCAAAAAAAGAAAAGGCCGTTAAGTCAGGTTTCAACGGTCGCTCGGTACAGTGGCGTGATAGGCGTTCCGGTGACCTCCGGAGTTTTCCAACCGGATATTTGAGAATAGGCCTGTATTGACAGAGAAAATATACACCGACGACTATTCAAAAAGGTCTGTTTTTAACAACGCATCCTGTCCTGTAGCCAGATCACGATGCGAAGTCTGGCTCACTCAAATTCTAGAGAAGCTTAACGATAAGCTCTGGAGATAACGATGTGGCGTGTATAATAAAAGATAATCTTTAAAATTTGGATTGAAACGGGTGGATATCGCCAAGATATTGTTTCAAATGACAAGATAAAAAAATATCACAAAATAACAATAAGGTATGTAAACAGAAAAAAATCGGTGTAAAAAAAAAGCCAAAATCCACCACAATCCAACTATCGTGACTTTCAATCACCACCTCGGAAAAAATGAAAAGAAAAGGAAATAACAAGGGATGGATGGCGTTTGCGATAATTCCTGTCCGCCCTTCTCGTCTCTCTCTCGCTCTCTGCTGCCCCCAACACCGTGTCGCTGCCAACCCTGTCCTCTGAGCACAGGGCTGAAAGCGCCCAAAAATACAGAAGCTCTATCCTTCTATAGCCCGCTGCTACAGCACCTGTCCAGAAAACAAACGCGGTCAATCTGGCCTAAAATGATGAGCGTTTTTTAGACGGCATTACAGTGGTATACAGGGAAGAGACAGCAAGCAAGCAAGCTTTGGCTTTTTACCTTATTTTGCCATCTAAGCCTGGGCATGCTAATGATCTATGCTTCCCAAAAAAATTGCTGCCGAGAAGTGACGGTATTTCACCACGACAAATTTTTTACATATTTTTATGCGTTAACTAAAAACATTGACTTATTCTATTGGTATCTCTTCCCCTCATTCTCCCCTCACTGCAAGACACCACCTGCTCCTTCTCTGTGATCATCAGGCTCACAAATCATTCCCCCTCCTCACACCATTGCACAACGACCACCCAACCTGATCCCTTCTGACCACTCACAATCCTTCTTTCTGCCACCAAGTGGAGCCAAATCTAACAGTGTTCCGAAACAACATCACGTCCTAGTTCTGGAAGGCGGTATGTGGTTAATATGCACAGAGAACCCTTGTACGACGCATGCCAATTGGCAGATTGTTTTTTTATCTTGATTTTTTTTATGTTTTTTAGGGTATGTGCAATTACTAATTCCAAGGATGTTTGATAGAACGATAAATATTCCCATATGGGTTTAACAGACAGAAATGTAGATTGGTCTGGTTATCATACAGGTTATAGTAGGGTTAATGTTGTGAATGCTAACCCTCGAAATTTTGCGACATGCATGTGATAAGCTGAGTATGTTTTATACAGTTTGCAGGCACATCTCACCATCTCTGTTTCTTCCCCTAACCCAAAAGACTCCCAGCGCATAGCATCATCAGGTCTACATCCATCAACATTGGAAATTTCAAAAACATTAAACCTAAAAAAATAAAACCTTCTGGAACTCTTCACTGCCAACCTCCTCCCCACCCGCGACACGGTCGCTCAGCATAAATCACGTGCTCCCCACACAGTGCCTCACGACAGTGTGCCCCGCTGTAAAATTCTTACCGACACTGTCCCATCTATAAATTTTTCACCGTCCGCTCACTTAACTAACGACCAATACTCTTCTTCCCTTCATTACTATCACTCAGCCGGAAATCTCCCAAAATGGTCTCTTGGAAGGCAGCAACGAGCATATTTTTGCTATCTGTTAGTCTGCTTTGTCTGGCAAGAGCGGGGGATTTCGTCGTTAGGATATCTTTATCTTTCTCGACACAGCGCACACTGTCCAGACCGGTGTGCGTTTCCGATGGCAAAGAGTAAGTTTTTATGCTTCTGAACACCCGCCAACAACGGTAAGACCTCGCCGTCACTTATTCTTTCAATGATGACACTCAACTTTTGTCTTCTTTTCCCAGCCGAGTCGCCCATGAGGAAATCTCGTCTTTCGGGCCCTTCATCGCAGCTGGGCCTGTTACTTGCCAGTAATCTAGTCTGAGAGGAATATATGAGGTCTTCATGTTGTTTAACATCTATCTAGTGAGATCTTTGTTTCTAATATCAACAAGTCACTGATCCTCAATAGTCGTATCATAGAGATGACTAATAACAGCAGCGAATCTCTGCGCTCTCCATCTCCAAGTTCAATGGTAAGATATATCTATTCCATCCTCTTTCATACTGTCCCCGCTGTGTTTCTATGATGAAGTTTCCACAAACATTCGCAGTTTCCACTCGATTCCCAAAGAGCCTAACCTGGGACGCATGAAGTTTATTCTCTCCTTCCAATGTGGCTGTCTGATCGAAACACAGAAAATCTCGCTTTTTTGATTCTTTTATTGCTTGGTGATGGGAACATCTTGCGCTAACAAAAGATTATGTAGTTTATGGGTCAACTTTTCATATTGTATATATTAAATATGAATATAAATTATGATACCTCACAATCTTCCGTCTTACTGTACAAGACATAAACATGTATCACGTGGCGTTGATATGCTTGCATGAGAAGGAAATGTCATTATCAAAACCATTTGTTGAACACTCAAAGTCTAAATGTAAATCCCGATAAACCCGTAACGCCGTACTAAGTGAAACCCGTGGAAATCATAATTACCAAATATGAACCAAAGCCTGTCTTAAACCTCCATCCCAACCCCTCTCCGAACCCTTCCGCCAACTAACCCCCGGCGATTCCTCCCCGTACGTCCTCTCCCCAACCAATTCAACTTTAGCAACCTCCCCAACTCTGCCATCTTTTCCCCGCCCTCATCTCCCACTCCCAGACTCCCCAGTACGCTCACACACTGCAACATCCTCCCCACCAACCCTGCCACCTGCTCCGAGTCCTCCTGCGTACTCCGTTCCCTTCGTTCCGGTTTCTCTGCAATAGCCACACGGCTTGTCTGGTTCCCGGTGCTTCCCAGAACTGATCCGGCACCAAGGGTATTGGATATGTTGATGTGGAGAGACGATGGGGTAAAAGGACGGAAGGCTCCGTCAGAGAGGTTGCTTCCGTAGGAAACATTCGAAATGGCGCGGGAGCGGGTCCCAGCGGACGAGATTGTCCCGTGGACACTGCTGGCGGCATGCTCATTGAGAAGGGTGCTGCTGGAGGGACTGAAGCCGAAACTGCTGAACTGAATGTCTGTGGTTCCAAGCGGGACGGAAGCGGCAGTACCAGGACGGTTGAGGGACATGTAGCCATCTTCTCCACCAGACGTTTCTGGAGGCGGAGATGCAAGAGCAAGGCTGGGCGGTAGAAATTCTAGACTAAGTCTGGAGAATATGGTCTTGAGGATGTCGTATCTCGGAAGCACAACAATATCCCGGTACGCAGTCAAGACCAGGCTTCGAATCGTCACAGGCTGTGGTGTATCTCGACCTTCTGAGATAGCGTTAACTGCACCCCAAAATTCCAATGCCTGTTCCCGACTAACTAGTGTACCGTTCCCCGAAAACTCGACATCCAATGGCAAAAACACAGCCTGTAGATAGGGCAGCACCACGGTGAAGGTAAACATCCAAAACTCCACCAACTCCGGAATCGTTCGATCCTCAGGCGTCTTCCGCATCGCCCTATCCAGAGCCATGAACCCGCTCATAAACAGCTCGCGCAGATCTTCCAACAGAACCATTGGCGTCCGCCTCGTGATGCAATTTTGCAGATGGAACAGTACAATCCGGTTCAAGTCCTCAACCGGCACTCGGACCTCCTCCGCTTCAAACACCACAATGATTTTGGATCTCAGGTACGGCCACGCATCCTCAGGCCCAAGCTGATTCAACGCTGCCAATTTGGCGTCCTGCATTTCGGCATGAATAGTCGACAACACAGCCGGTGGCAGATCAAACCCAGGGTCGACCTCGCCTAACTTCATCTCGCTGGCCTTCTTATCCTTCTTCACGCTGTGTCCCTTGAACCCACTAGTTCCTCCCGGCGGCACTCCAACATGGAAGTTGTAAAGACTGCTCGCACTCGTCTTCGGAGATGCCGCCGCATGGAAGTCCTCCTTTAATTTTTGCTTCTGTCGTGACAGAAAATGATGCTTTTTGTCCTTCTCCTTCTCCTTCCCACCAGTCTCCTCTCCCCGGATTGTAGCTACACTCGCATTACCCAATGAATACAACGGCAATGACCCACTCGAGGATCCCGGCCCCACCGTTTCCCCCATCGACAGATTTGTAGAACTGTAGTTCCCTCTCTGTAATGCACTGCTGAATGCACTCCCAATTTTTCCTGGACTCGGTAGCGCCCGTTCCTTGGTATCTTTTACACTGATCTTCCCCGGCCGTGAAAACAACTTTCTCTTTCCTTCTTTCTTTTCCGGAACCACTGTTGGATTGTTGCCAAGCGGACTCGGTGTCGTAACATGTGATGAGTTTGGAACATGCCCCGTTCCCGCCGCCGGCACATTTGTGTTGACCCTTGGGAAGGCCGCCGTTGCCGCTGCCGTCGCCCCAAGTAGTCCTGAGGACGTATCTCTGGGGGCCGACGCCTCCGTTAACGACAGCATGGGTGGCGACAACGGGCCAGTGCGGGCCCGGACAGCAAGTTCCTCTCCGGGCGCCGGGACCGTCTGGCTTCGTTGCCGGGAGTGAACGGGGATATGCGCTGCGACTGGTTGTTGCATAAAGGCCGTCTGCGCTGCCAGTTGGCTTGGTGACAATGTGGCATTGTTATTCACCACTGCGTGCGGATGCAGTTGCGGACTAATGTGTCCGGTCCCGGCCATGATGCTTGGGAAATTGGCACTCGAAGAGCTCGCGGAACCCGACCGGACAGACGGCGGACCAGAATGGAGCAGTGAGGTATCCTGTGGCGTCCGACCTAGCGGTGACGGCCGGCTAAAGTTGTATGCAGGCTGTGCTGAGCTGGGAGCTGTGATGTTATTTGGTGACGGGGACGACTGCGGGGTGTTTGTGTAAAGGCCGGTGGGGCGGGGGTAGTCAAGGGAGGCGGCGCGGGTGGTTATTATGGTGAGTTCTTCGGGAGGATCTGGAAGGTAAGTGGCCGAGGGGCGGCGTTGTGTAGGCGACATTTTGGAGCAGTTGGCGGGCGGAATTTGTTTTGTGGGCGGTGCAGGTGCGAGTGTGTGGCAGGGTTGCGTTGAGGGCGCTGATAGGGGGCGGTTCGTTTCGTTGTATTGGAGAATGGCTGCGGTAAGACGAAGACGGCTGGTGCTGCAAGTTAGCTGTAAGGGAGGGTCGGCAATTGTTTAGGGTAAAGAAAGAGGATCTGTATTTGCTATTTGTGGTTTTAGTGAGCGTTGTTGCGAAGGATGGTTGTAGGACTGTCGATGTCAATGCGACGAAGCGCTGAAGGATACGAAGTGGTGAGGTCAGGCGAAGGAAAGAGAAAGGGTCAGTTGTCGTGATCACAAGGCTGAGAATAAGGCTGTAATGACATCTATAATAGCCAAAAGAGTCCAAGCAATTGCCCAATTTAATCAAATAATCCTACATCGTCATTCCTCTTGCAGCTGAAATCCACATTTTGAGGGTTTGAAACATTAGGGTTGACAATTGCCCCACTTTGATCATGAGTTTGAACCAAACTGACAGACTTGTTCCTGACTATCAATAAGTTAACATCTCACCTTCTTTGAATTTTGCTTGATTACTACCTTTCAAAACTGCCGACATACCAAAAAATAAAACCTACAATGTCACCCATCTCTGCCACCTATTCTTCCCCCACTAACCCCCCCTTCACCCTGACGCTCCCCGCCACCTCCACTCCCACCGACAAAACTGCCTACCTCTCCTTTCTCCGCACCGCAGTCCCCACTCTCCAAGACGAAATCAACCGCGAACTCACCTCCCGCATGGAAGAAGATAACAAAAAGGCCGGTGCGTCGGCCGCCGACGATGTCAAGGAGGAGGAAAACTATGGCGAGGAGGTCGTCGAGGAGGACGAATGAGCAACTCACGGAGATATAGACATCAACAGGACCAATATAAACAATACAAAAGTCATCGCTGTTCATGAAGAATAGTACCAAACAAAAAAACAAAAACAAATTATATACCTGGTATTACGTCATCCGCCTCACCCCCGTCTCCCCCATCCGCTCGCCCTCAACCCGTTCCTCTCCTCCTTCTCCCCCCGCCCTAAACAACCATAATGGACGACCGATGCCTCGGTAACCGCCACCACACTCCCGCCTAACCGCTTATGACACACCCCGCAAACCCTCTCCTCAGTCACTACGACTCTCCGGTTCCTCCCCATCGCCCCGACACCTCCCGGCAAATCATCGCCCAGCAACAATTTCCCCTGCCATCCAATCAAATTGACAGCCCGGAGACCCGCGAGAATTCGCGCTTCGTGGACTAGAGACGTCGACGTGCGCATGCGGCCGGCAAAATAGGATTCAAGAGAAGTGATAGGGAGGGACTCGGGGAGAAGGTCAAGGGTTGACGAGGCTGGCAAGCGGGCGCCGTGACGGGACAAAAGATCGAGTGCCGGAGGGATCTTTTGGGAATATGGCGGCGGCGGGTTGATGTATAGGAAAAGAAGAGTGTGGTAAATGGTGGGCTTGGGAGATTCCGGGTCAGCGATGGGGCCGGCGGCGGAGGTGGGGCGGAATGTTGGAGGCGTGGGGTTGTTTTGTGAACGGTGGACTTGGTTGCAGTATCTGATGAAGGGAAATTGTTAGTTGACAATAAAATAAATACAGAATGTGGATAAAGTGTAGTACTTACTCTTCAGCCTTTTGGTAATCTTCCATCTTGAAAGCGTAAATCTCCAAAGCCTGCTTGTGGTTGCCCATAAGTCTCAGTACTGAAGTTTGAGCCTCGTAGAACGACGGTTCTATACACAAGAGCAATGTCAGCAAGATCAATAACAACGCCATCACTAATAACACTCTCCAACTTACCATCTCTAGGAATCATTCCAAATGCCCGACTTAGACTGTACTGTCTACTTCCGCTCAAAAACTTGACAAACCTCACCATCATTGCCTCCCACTTCTCATCCCTCTTCCCACTCTTTAACTCGCCAACAAACAATTCAACCAACCGATTATGGAAATCCGGCGTCAAATCATCCAACTCTCCAATTACATGTTCCAGATATTGAATCTCTAGCTTCCGGTTGATGCCCCCGAGATATTCCACAATTCGTTCCCGCGGCAGTGTCTCTGCATTCTCGGTATCGCCGACAAAGATCTCCATGGCCTCTTCCGGATCTTCCCGCAACGTCCACGCTGCATACTCTAGAATTAGATCCACATAGCTCGGACCCAAGCCCTGCAGATATCTGATGGTCCGGCCCGACCCATGTAATCCCGGCGCTTTATCATCCGGCGTCTCACAGTCGCCTAGTTTCTTCAACAACGCCAAGGACTCTTTGTGCAACTTCTTTCCATAGAAAAAGTCCACTAATTCATTGTACCGACTGTGTTCTTCAAGCTTCTCGTGAACAACCTCTGGGGCGCAAAAGTTGGGAATGCGGAACAAAGAGCCTGCAAGAGACGGCCGACTGTACATGTACGCCCGGAACAGCGTTGTATCCACCAATGCGAACGTCTCTCTCAGCTCCTTTTCCAGCTCCGCGTCTGACAGAGGCCCCGCAAAACCAGACCGCGAGCTAAGCAGTCTCTTTAATGTCTGCTCGGCCGCGGTTCCTTTATCTCGGGGCTTCAGCTTGCCCGTTGCAGGATCAATAACACGCTGTAATCTTGCTCTCGTGCCAGCAAGATAGCTGTTGAGTTCCAAAACAGCATTCTTAAGGTCTTTCTCGGATAATCTAGGCTGGTGTTTCTTCTGCTTCCGCTTTGAGCTCTTGTCGTCTTGGCCGGAGCTAGCGGGTCGATTCTTGGCTTCCGTATCGTTGTGATCACTAGAATTGGTCTTTATTGAGGCGGCGTCGGATCCCTTGCTGGTCCCCATGAACATGCGGACCAAGCCACCAGCTGTGGAAGCTCCATTAGCAGTTCCCGGGGTCGATGGCCGAGAGCCCGTAGCGTTCACCCCAGGGACTGAAGAGATGGGAGTAGTGGGTGTATCCTGAGCATTGACGCCCTCACCGCTAGGCCGGGATTCGCTGTATTCAGTGGCACTCTCGCCATCTTCATCGTCTGTGGTGTACTCGGGCCATCCAGAGTACTCGCCGACAATCTCTCGGGGATAGAGCTTAAGCACTCTCTCAGGAGGCGCATGTACGGCGTCTTCATTGAAAAGATCCAGGGCATCACGGTACTTTCTCTTTCTGAAGAGCACTTCTGCCTTGCGCATCTTGGCCTCACGCAGACTTCCGTCCTTGTCTTTAAGCAGAGCATCCTCCAACATCTCAAGCACACTGACAGCCTCATCATAATGCTCTGCCTCGATCAACGCTGCAACCTGCGAATTGTAGTCCGTAGCATCCATTGTCCAGATGCATCTTTCCGACGAGATATGGAAGCCCTTTCCCGCATGCGCCAGACTGACTGTCGGTGGCGGGAAGTGGAGCTGAGCCGCACCTGGCAGATTGATAGTCTGCAGAAGAGACAAAGTATCCGGATTCCGTACCTCCAAGTAGCCCTTGGTCGGCGGCTGCAACGCGAGCAGGTACGGGTACGAGTAACCGACTGATTCTGGCGCCGATTGCCATGGTATTTGCCGCTTATGCTTGCCCTGTCCATTGTCATCAATAAACAGAGTGTTGATATCCTTTGCCAACAAAAGTTCACCGGAGCCCAACTTGGCCGCTAAAGGCTTTGGCATGTAGCTACCGAGGCCCATATATCCCATACTCGCAGTGCCCATGGCACCGAATCTACCCTGGCCACTCGCGGAGCCATTGGCAGTCCCAGGGTTTGAGATCTCGGAGACAGTTTGTTTGACAACGTTAACTAGAGTATAATTCGAGTTCATGCCAACCACCAGGCTCGTGGCATTCGCCCATGTTATGGTCCGGATACTCTCGGGCAGGGTAATTTCAACAACATCATCGTCCGGTGACAATTCGCCATCACGCCAGTTCCAGACTAGTAGTTTCCGTTTCACGGCAACTGCTAGCCTACTGATTAACTCGGGAATTCCCGTTGATAGATCCTTTATGATGTTCGATGTTGTAGCAAAGCACGTCGCATTTTTGGTTCTAGACAGAGACGTCATCAGCTCATATGATGCAAAGTCATAAAGCGAGACCTGGTAGTTTGATAGCGACACTAGTGTGTTCGCCTCTTTGATTATAGCGAGCTGTTCGATAGCGCGAGAAGAGAAGCGCTCAACCTCGCGCAAGAGGTCGCTGGGTTTTATTTTTGGTGGCTGGATACCGTTGGACTCAGGAACGGACGAGGAAACCGGATCTTCGACACCAGTAGCTGAGGTTGTGGTCGAGGGATTCGGCGGTATGTCATATTTAGGGAGTTCATTGACACGGTAGACTCGGAGGACTCCGGTGTTGAGTCCGACTAGCACTTGGTCGCCTATAGTCAACTTAGTTAATCGTGGAGCCACGATGCATACATGGAACTAAGGACTCACCATAAGCAAGCACGCTCTCAATCTTGGACTTGTCCCTCGATCTCAGCTCAATAATGGGCCGAGCAGTGAATGCGGAAAGCATCGCGACCGCCAGCCCTCATTAATTTAAGGAATCACAAAAGCCCGCAACATGCGCTAGCTGCTATTTGATTTTTACCAGTCCAATCCAGCCGACAAGCAAAAGATCATAAAAATAATTCCTTGGTGACAGAAAAAAACAATATAAATCACCTTTTATTTAATGAGTACAAATGGCTCCAATTCAAACTCCGTCGCTATCGCTTGCGAATGCGCCGCTTGGGAGTCCTTGGGTTCTAGCTCTCTTTCGTTGGGATGCGGCAGAATTAGGCGGTGTGTCCAGTTACATAAGGTTGAGTAAGGGCGATTGAGGGGTGCCGATAGGTAAATCGACGAGAAAGTAGATAAAAAGGATCAAGGAGATTGTAATGCAAGAGTTTGTTGGTGAAACATGATGTACAACACATGCATCTGATAAGATTTGGTAAGTAGTGTTGGGGAATGTAATTCTGAGAATTTCGCTAATGATATCTCCATACTACAGAATTGGTATATGTTAGGGTTAGTGAAATCACGGTCACATGGTCACACCAAGGCATGCTGTCATTCTTGTGTTAAACACCAAAAAGGAAATATTGTGAACTTGATCTTGTTACCTTGGATATCAACAACATCAACATGAGCATTCCGTTTTTCTAACAAGATAGCTACATTAAAAGAACCCAAAGATGACTCAATCTCAATACAACCCACTGTGATTTTCCAGCTGTTTGTTATCACCAAGTTTTAACCATGACTGCCTATCGGAGTCAAATCGCCCCTGTGACAGCAACTGCCTCCCGTTCTGCCTGTTTCCATCTTGATCATGAAAATGGAGGGTAATTTCGAAAAAAAAAATCAAATTTGTGTACATACTCCACTTCCTCGGGGCTCGTTTAAAAATCATCATCGATTCCTCGAGTCCTTGATTCTCCTCTCCCCTTTCCACCAACGTGACTAGCACCGAGAGCCCGCATTAACATCGTCAACAACTTCTGTCAAGAGCCGCGATAGGTTCCAGGCGTCTTGACTTCATCCATTCCACTCATTGGTTTGGCTACCGCCTTGCGAGCTATCTTCGAGTTCTTCGGCCTCCGGACAAAGGGGAAAATATCGCTTCGGCGCAATTTAGTAGGTATTTGCCAGGTTTGATCATTATCTCCAACCAACAGCAACACTTGTTTCATAATTTTTTCTTTTTTTTGGTTTGGATTTTCTAAGATATAATTGCTTGTAGTAGAAAATATCTACTCTCATCAATGGTAAGTTGTAGACATGGGCGCTTTTGAGTTTCCTAGTCCCTTGACAATACTGACTTAGCCTCACGTTAGCAAACTGTGAGGCCATCATTAACAAAATATTCCACATAATCACATTACTGTGGCCTGTTTGTTCAGGAAAAGATCAAGACCTTGATCTCAAACATCTGTGTATTCACGCCCACCATGGCCCCGACCCCCGATACCACCCGTGTCGCCCGTTCTTCGCGCCGGAGCCAGAGCTCCGATCAAGGTTGGAAGGAAAACTTTGTTTCTTCCAAGCCTCTCTTGCCTACGCCTAACTCGAATAACCAACGTGTTAGAAAGCGTGCACCTAGAGTTTTTCAGGCTTCCAAGACTCCTGGTCAGCTACCCACCCCCGCCCCGACTCCTCTGAGCCGCCAGGACAATCTCTCAGACCCCAACAACTTGACTGCTAAAGTGGTCGACAAGAATGCTGGCCCGACTACTCCTGCAACACAGACCAGAGGCACTGGACTGCCGACGGCTTTCTTCACTTCGCCTAGACGTAGACCTCAGACCAAGTGGTTCTCACGCAGCGTCCCTGATCGATTCTTGTCCTATCGCAGCATGAAGTCGACTCTTGCCGAGCGTTACAGGCTCACCAGACCTGTGAACCAGTTGACCGGCCATGAACGTTTTAACCGAAACCACAAGGCGTCCATGGACCCCTTCATGCCCACCCATCAACAGTATTTCGAGTCTGATTCGCATCGTCGTCAACATGTGAGTAAGTACAAATCGCGACATCGTTCAAGTGTATCTGTTACCATAGTAAACTAATAATGCATATTATTACTGTAGCTCCTGGTGCCTCTATAGAGTTCCCTAATCTACTGTCTCTTCCCGATTGGACCAGCGACACTTGGGGTCTTAGTACAACTAGTCCCGAGACTGTTATCAACTCAGAGGGTACAACTGCTAGAACCCCGGCTATTGCCCCGACTTACAATGCCTCCTGGATTTCCGACCCTATCACCGCTGAAGCTCAAGAAATGTATGTTGGTCGGCTTGCCGCCGCGATGAGTATGGACTTTACGCAGCGCATTCTTACCACGGGCAATCCTGATGTCAACAACCACGAAGAAGGAAACCGATTCGATTTTGGTCAAGTTAATCATGATGATATTAACCGCACTCAGTGGACTGGCACTAGATGGGAAAATTATGCAGTTTGTAAGTGTGAGACAAAAACAGAGTGTTAGTCTCGGAAGAATTGTAAAGGTTGTAGCTCATTGTATATACTGACTATTACTTTCAGCTAGGCGAGTCTTCCAATACAGTCGTGTTCCCGCCGCTCCGTTCAAGTAAGTCATGATTCAAATCAGTGGTTGGTCTCTTGACATACCGCTAACGTTTATATCCAGAACCCTCAATGGGTCTGGTCTACGTGATGATTTTTACTGTTCTCTGCTTGCCTGGAATTACACATATAACATGCTTGCCGTCGGATTGGGTGGTGACATCTATGGATGGTCTCTGACGCACGGGGTCGTCTCGCTTGCTCGCAGTAGTAGTACTCAGTACGGCCAACCCTGGATGTCGGCTCTCGATTTCTCATCGCGTCCTGGTAACCGCAATATCTTGGCCTATGCCGATTCTAAGGGCTTGTTGGCGATGGGAAGCCTGGACGATATCTTGCGCCCCGAGGTTTCCGGTCCTAAGGATCCCCGATTTAAGCAGCGGTTTGAAGCGCGGATTTCGTGCATGAAATTCTCGCCCAACACGACGAAGAGAATTTCATGGGATCCAAAGCTTCCTGATATGACTGCCGATACTGAGACGCTACTTGTTGGTGATGAACGTGGTTCAGTAGCTGCGTACTCGATTGAGTGGCCTCGAGACCCCCGTCCTGATCGTCAGTTCTGCGGATCCGTGAAGCTTTTGACTTGGTGCTTTGTGAGTGCCGAGCAGATTTGCGGACTAGCATGGAACCGAGATGGGTCAATGTTTGCCGTGGGAAGCAATGACAATACATGCACTCTATACACGTTGGATGGTTTTGTAGGTCGGCGGTTCGGGACACTGGCCGTTGCGCCGACAGTCTCTAACAGAGTTAGATTACTGTCTAGCTACCGCCATACTTCTTCTAAGGATAACACACCCAGAACGGTCATTCCCAAGGTCAGGGAGATTCAGAGCCAGGTTGATGAGTTCCACTCAAGCTTCCCAAAACATGTGTGGCGTCACAATGCCGCTGTCAAGGCGATCGCATTCTGTCCGTGGCAAAAGAACTTGGTTGCCACTGGCAGTGGCTCGTCCGACCGGTGCATCCGGTTCTTCAACATTACTACCGGACATCAGCTGGCCTCTATCTGTGTGGCTGCTCAAGTGACATCGCTCATCTGGGCGTATGAGAAGCGCGAAATCGTGGCGACGTTGGGATACGCAATCCCAGAGCATAGCAGGAGGATAGTGGTTTACAGCTGGCCTGAGTGCCGGGAAGTCATGGCTGTGCCGTAGAGTGGCGACCACCGAGTTCTGTATGCTATTCATTGCCCGCTGTTGCCTCGGCGCACCGATGCTGATGGCCATAGTTTGGAGGCCGAAGGCAGTATCGTTATGGCGTCGACCGATTGCTCAATCAAGTTTCAAGAAGTGTTCACACCGCGGAAGATGAAAAAGACAGGGGAGATCAAGATGATCGCGGAACGTTTAGTTGCGGGGCCGGTTCTGAGTGAAGGAGCCCTGCCGTTGAGGTAGAAGGCAGTCGCCTGAAGTTCGCTTCAGTAGTTTGTTCTGCTGGAGTTTGCTTTATTTGCTTGTTGTCTTGGAGTTTTTTTGCATTTTTTATTCATATGCTCTCTGTGCATCTTCTCTATTTTGTCTTTCTTGCTTTGGTTTTTTTTTGGTTTTCTGAGCGCTTAACATGTTAGTCGATATTCTGAGATGTCCCGGGTCGGATTCCCTTATAAGACGGAACCTGGATGATCCCAGCCTCAGCTCTCTACGTTTTGTTGATGTTCTCACAGACGTAGCAAAAGTTTTAAGTATTATTTACTACATTTTATGGGAATACGCGCCCCAGTCGCCATATCATCATAATTGTGCCCTTAATGCCTAGTCTCGACCCAAATAAAGAAGGAAAAAAACACAGCCTACTTCCTAGTTTGCGTATGATGTTATGTGGTTGTGCTATCTCGAGTATAAATCAGCTTTCAACTGTTGCCAGCTGACAGGCTCGAGCTGTCGCAGCTAACGCCGCAACATCGTCATAGCACCACCTCAAACCAGCAACACTGCATCCAATTATCTTGACGTTTCACGAATCACATCTAATAATCGCACCCCTATACACTAATTCTCCGTCACGACGATTGTCCAATTCATCCCACCAATCTTGCGCCTACGCAAAACAAAATCACCAACTTCGATATCCCTGCCAGTCAATCTGTTTGTTCGCCACTGCATATACATACACCACAGAGATACTGAAATACAATGGCAACGTTGAATCATTTGTATATTCTTGCCGACCACATAAAACTATCGTTGATTGACCGGCAACGAGCGACCAGTTCGTTGGCATTGGGAACTAGTGTGGAGGAAGGAGGGCAGGATGAGCATATTGCGAGGTCGCTGGAACAGATGGGGGAGAGCATTGAGGCGTTGAAGAGGGATATGGCGAAGTTGGAAAAGTCAGGGAATGATGAGGATCGAGAGTAAGTTTTTCTGTCTGGTTGTTTTTGTCACTTTACTGGATTAACAAGGAGACGTGAAAGAGTGGTATATGTGCTTGTACTGACTGTCTGATGTTTATTGGTAGGCAAGCGGAGGAATTGGCCGATGCCCTCCCGGCGTTACAGCGGCAATTGGACGAGTTGACCTCGCAATTCCACGGCTTCACCGCCACGCCCTACGAAGTCCCCGAACCCATAATGACCACCACCAGCCCCACATCTTCCTCACTATCTACCGCACGCCCCGTCCGCTTCCGCGATGACGACACATCCTCCCACAACCTCTTTGGCCCGACCCCACCAGCCGCCACGCCGCTTTCATACCACGACGAAGTTTCTCATTACTCGAACACGCAAATTCATGCCTACCACGATGACATAATGGCGGAGCAAGATGAACATTTGGACCGCCTGGGCGAGTCGATTTCACGGCAGCGGGAATTAAGTGAGAGGATTGGAGAGGAACTAGAGGCGCAGGTGGGGATGCTGGAGGAGACAGAGGGGCTGGTGGATCGGCAGGCTTCGGGGTTGGATAGAGCGAGGAGGGGGCTGCGGAGGGTGGTAGAGGGGGAGGGGGATGCGGGGGGGTGTGGGATTATTGTGGTGTTGATTGTGATATTATTGGTATTAATTGTGGTTTTCAAGTGAGGGGGGGTAGAAGGGAGGGGATATTAGTTTGGTTGTCGATATTGTGTTACGGCTTGGAGTTTGGCGTTATTAAGAATTATTTTGTTTCGATATTGATTCATGTTACTGCTACAACTGCATTCATTCGTTTAATGTATTCATTCATTCATTCTCTAGTAACTCTTTTTTAATTTCATTACCGCTTCTCCTTATTCTCCTTCCTCTTCTCATCCCTCTTCTTCGTTTCCTTCTTCTGCTCCAGTGGCGGACTCGGCCGCTTATCTCCGTCAAGAAGTGTATCCTCGGGACCTATCAATGAGGTGTTAGTCTTACTATCTAATGCTATTGTTACATGGCAGGGAGGAGAGATGTCGAAGGGGAAATTTACCGGTAGCAGTGCTGGAGTAATAGCTGTATGGGCGGACCGCAATGGGGCAGATGAGGGCTGGGAGGCGGCGGAAGGTGGGTGCGGTGATGCGGGTGCAGGTGCGGGTGAGCATTGTATAAGAGTGTTTGTATTATGATATATCAATAGTCAAAAGATGTAATAAAAGTCATGAGCTGTGGCTTAGTTTGTTTTTGATAGTAATGATAAAACTTTACAAAATACGAATCATATTTCCTCGCCGTCACCCCCCTCTTTATACTTGTCCTCCCCTTTCACTTCACTTCACTGTTTGCATCTCCACCTCCAATCACTCACATTATCATCACGCGCCTTCCCCCATCTCCAAATATGATACACCACGATAGCCTCTCTCTTTCTCAACACACATAGTCTCTCTCTCTCCAATATCATTCATCCCTTTTGATAAAATCCATCATCGCCACCCGTCACCAATCACCAAAACCCCAAAACCTCAATCTCCAATTACCACATCTAGTAACTGACTCTTTTAGCACGGCACGTGAAGTAGCTAAAGTGAGGGTTATGTGGCGATATATACAGTTGGGGCGCGTGTTTAAAAAAGTATGAGTCATGTGATAAAGACGGGTGACAATCCAAAGACCCGAAGCCCCCAAGGACGAAGATTCCAGAGGCTCAAGTTTGAGGTTTGACAAGCTGCAAGCAACATGGTCACCAAGTCACACATTAACAAAAGGAGCCAAAAGTTGAGTTGAAAAACGTACAGAAAATAACATTGCAACCAACGGGGATAAAGCCCGGAAAATGTACCTAGTATGTATGTCCTCCCACGACGCCAATCAATATATCCATCCAGAATATCCATCCATTGCCATACAAATCCATTCAACCCAAGCCAAGCCAAACCAACGGCGCCCATGCTTCCCGCCCAAACAAAGACAAACCATCCCTCATGCATGCAAAAAAGAACCCCACCGTAGAAGAAACCCTGTATTGTGTACATGTGTATGTGTGCAGAGCCAAAACATCAAGAAACCCATTCACCCAAAGTCCGAAGCCAAGAATCCACCAAAAAAACGAGATCACGGACTCATAACCGTCAATAAAATCTCGTACAAAAAAAACACGTGCCATGCAAGGACGCCAATGGTGGCTAATTGGTTGATGGTCATCGAGGGCTCGGATCTGTGAGCCACTCGACGGGTATGGTTTCAAAAAGAAAGCAAAAACGCCATTCGTAACAGGGAAGAAAAAATGGTGAAATAGAAATAGGTAGAAAAAGGTTGAGAGTGTATGTGTGTGTGCAAGTTTCGTTGATGCCAGGATCAAAGGACAGAAAAGAGTAACGCAAAAATGACGTGGTTCGATGATGATAAATAGTGGAAAGGAAACCCTCCCCAAAAGAAATCGCAAATAAAACAGATTGAACACCATTGAAAAGTTAACCCCGTGTTTGGTATATCATCCAGGAAGAATCAACAAGCAGATAACAAAAAAAACAAAATGAAGAAAGATGAACAAGGAAACTGGGAGCTGTCCATGGTTACAAAAAGAACAAATGGTTATCAAAACAAAGGAGGCATAAAGAATTCCGGAGGCAAAATCAGAAGACATCCCGGAAAAGGTGAAAAACAACGTGATTCCGAAGCAAGGCTTGTAAAGGAGCCCGGAGAAGAACACTGATGAGTAGGCGGCGAGATCGGCAAAAAGAAAAGTCAGGTATGGCTATAACTGTACAAGTCCAAACACGAATGCCATCTGAGCCAACAGATATGCATATCACGAATGGAGTGAAACGGAAAAGAAGTCAACCCAGTCAGTGTCGGCACCGAGGGCATCCCGGAAAACAAGCCCCGTAAAGGGGAATCGCGAATAAATCGCGAAAATAAAGAGTATCAAAGAATATGATGTGACAAAGAAGAGAAGAATTTCACCCTCACTCAGGAGGTTGCCCACGCAAATGCCAACAGTGGTCTATGCCGTCCCACTAGTAACTACACTGAATGATACCACCATACGGGGTATTCCAGCTAGTGGCGACGACAGGAACGGCCTGTGGTTTCAGGGCATCCAAGCAATCACCAATCAGCAGAGAATTCCATGCTCAACACCAAAACGAAGACTAGATGTCAACCTGCTAGTTCCCTCAAACGGGACAAGAGTAAAGACTCTCCTCATCGAGGACGTCAAACATGATCGGCGAATCAACAGTCCAGGCACACAGAACTCAGCATACACACATATACCTCCCATTAAACCCCTTACCACCGGCGGGCACCGTGCATGCGACCGGGGGAGACGGAAGGAGGGGGGCTGGCATTGTGCATAGCAGTACCAGTCAAAGGGTTGATGATGGGAATGGGGTTTCGGACACGGGACGCTGCAGGCTGGTGCAGCTTAAGACCAGCCGCTTGCGCCGACGTGAAAGCAGGGGTGAGATAGGCAGGGGATGAGTTCAAAGAAAAGAGCGTGGCAACAGATTGGGGCAATTGTGTGGGCGAGGCAGAAGGGGAATTGGAAGCAAGGGACGAACGCTCGGAAGAAGCGCTGTGAATGGAGAGGATCTAATTACGGGGGAAAAAGAAAAGGGAGCCAAGTCAGTATGAAGTGTTCATTACCATATAGACGAGACAGAAAAAGTGGGATAGACGGTAGAAAAACTCACATCATTATCGCTGAGAAGGTTAGGACAGAATTCCATGTCATCCTCCAGGTCGAATGATCTCGTCGCCTCAAAACGGGAACGGAAATTCAGCAACACCATCGAATCACTCAGGTCCTTAACCCGGGCGGAGGCGGAGGCGGAGCTACCACCATTGTTCCCGTTGCGCATCTGGCCCTTGGCGACGGTCGACTGGGCTAATCTTTGAGCACGACGGTTCCGGCCGTGATGGGAGTGCTGCTGGTGAGGGGCGGGGGCAGTAGCTTGGGGGAGACCCGCGTAGAAGCCGTACGTAGACATTATTTGTTGATGTGTGGGTAAGAAAGGAAGAAAAAACGATGCGTAAACTAATTAAGGGGTTACGCAAACATTAAAATAATGTGAGGGTTACGGTATGCAGCAGACAGAAAAAGATAGTTCGATCGGGAAAATCGTGTCGGTAAGTTATCGAATTGGAGGCGGGGGGGAAAAAGCCGTTGGATGTGCAAAAAAGCAAACAGCAATTAATTACACTAAGCTGACAATAAAACTGACAAACAATAGCAAGAGTTCGAAGAAATGGCGATGATGCAATGAATTCTTGAATGATTGATTGCAGTTATGAGAATTGGAAGAAAAAAAAGAGAGAAAAAAAGCGTGACACGGCAGGATGATTCGATAATTCGCTGGATGGGAAAAAGTGGAGAAAATGAAGAGCAAGAGGGAGGGAAATTTTGAAAAGAGTTTTCGGGTATGGGAACGTGCGTTATTTTGATGGAAAAAAAAAATAAAAAGATACAGCGACAGAAAAATCGAAACTGATGTCTTTGAAACAAAATATACTGATAAGACGTGAAAACTCTAAATGGTTAAGAATTCAGGAATGAATGGATAGATTCAGTTAATTTTGGCAAAATGTTGGCAACTTGATATCAGATTTTTATATTCTTTTTTACTTCGTGCATTTATTCGTTTTTTTTTACTTCGTGAAAAGTGACTCGAAATTGTTTGCGTTGTGAGTAATATTTTGCGTGTGTGTGTGTGTGTGTGTGTGTGTGAAAAAAAAAAAAAATAGTCAAAAACGAATCAAGAAAGCAGAATATAGAAATGAGAACGAGATGGAGGAAAATAGAATAAGCCAGCGGCTATGGGTGGGCGACACGGGCGGCTTTTTGTTCAGCAGCTGCCAAATAATATTTTCTTGAGCTTTTGAATGCGTGCACGCTCGTCATTGGCTTTTCCTTCCTTCCTGCAAACACCGCCCAGGATTCGGTGGTAGGTGTGCATTTTGCATTCAGTCTATTTGCCTCTCACTGGCTGGAGATGCAAGGCGGAGGCGAGAAGGTAAGGGAAGGTGATCGGAAGGGCCCCATGTTCCCTGCAAGTCTCAATGTACCAATACCAGCGCTAAACCTTATTGGGAAATAAATTCAGGCCGGATTTGGGCACAAGAGCGTTTAATTAAATGTGGGGAATTGATTCGTGGTGGTGGGTTCAGAAGGGCTTGGGCTTTTGGTTGCTTGTGTTCAGGGCACTAATACACTGTATTTGATATCTATTTATTGCTGGAGACATGTCTGAGCTAGAGGTATGAGAAGGCAATGGGAGCAATGGGAGAATTTCGTAAATAAATATATACATAAAAAGAAAAGAGGGAAGGGAAGGGAAGGGAAGGGAGGGTTTTGCGAAGCAAAAAGCGAGAAACACCGGGGTTTGTCTCAAGATATGATTAGTGGCAGTCGGTTAGTTAAGACGTTGGACTGTTTGCAGCGAGAACAAGGACGAAGGGACGAAAGGTGAGGGCAAGAATATGGGATTATGTTACAACTACAGCTATAGCTATCATGATGGGTTATGCGAAATGCAATAATTGAAGCGAAGGACTGATGTGCAGAGAGAGTTTTCTTTTTGGTACATTTACATTTACAGGTACCGATCGATACATGGTCAATTGTCAGGGCCAAGGGAATGAATGGTGAACTCAAGTGTTGTTATTTTTAATGTATACAGTGAAAGGACTATCCTCGCCAATAACAAAGAGATAGCGCTGTGCCAAAACAAAGGGACAATAACTCGCTAGTAACTGTCTTGACAATTATGATACCAATGGAATACCCAAACGTCACCACAGAACCTCAACCCAATTGTCAGGCAGATGAGAAGAGCGCGGGCGCGAATGTGGACATGGGCGGAGCTTATCAGTTACGATAGAGAGGTTAATGTGTGTCTAAATATGGTGTTCTATAGAAATTATTAAGATGAGGTTATAGATGTTGGCTGATTGATTGGTTAATTAACTGGAAGAGAGATGAGATATGAAAGTTATTGAGTGTGTGCATGCATGCAGGTCAACCATGCCCATGTTCGTGATGTGCTCACTATACGACGACACAAGACAAGTCTTGCGCATATTGAACAGTTTTAACACCTTGTCTGTCTTCTATTTAGGATACAATAAGTGATTTCCTAGAGACAGGGCTTGCTACAGGGCCATGTAGTAGGCTATAGTGACATGGATAATGAATTGATTATAAGGTGAGCAGTAACATTTCAGGGAGGTGTCAGGTTGCGGTCGTGCCCTGGGCATTTAAAGATTCAAAAAATTAGTGGGTATGGCTATTTGACTTTATATAATTCAATAAGGGATTCTCAGTGAGGGAACTTCACGATAACAACTTATGATGATCATGACTGGCCCAACTGACCATTAAGTTTACACCATCATGATGGTAATCATCTCAATCAATTCCCACCATCGTGATTCCATAAACAACCATCTAACTCTATTATCCCACCATCATCAACAACAACAATAACAATATACCTTCAACATCCTCTTACCAAAAGACCAATCTAAATCCCAACCGTTCTAGTGTTCCCTTCTCCATACACTAAAACTTGACTTGAATCATGCACGAAATTCCAGGACTTGGGGGACAAAGGAACAGCAACAAGAATGTAAAAATATAAAAATGTATTTAGATATTTGATAGATGTCAACTAGTCCAACACCGTTGCCAATCATAAAGTCTTTTTTTTCACGACCGTATGGTCAGTGTTGAGAACCATTGATAATATTCCTTTTGCTATATAAATATTTCTCTCTACCAAATCTTGATTTGCGGTGATGGTGTGTTACATTCACCTCCACCCCAATCTTCGACAATCCCCCACCTAAATAACCATGTAATGCCATCCCATGACATCACCCGCCTGAATAAAATAAAACAGATACATCATTTACCTCTTTGCTCTTTTCCAAACTCAATAAAAGATCCAAGTATTGTCATAATTCGGTCCTGCATACCAATCCGGATTCAATTCCGAAGCGTCGTTTGTGATTTGAAGGAGAAGGTCTAGTAGTGGATTGTTAGTGTGTTAGGGTTTGGTTACAGAAGTGTCGGAGGGAGTTACAGTTGTTTAGGCACGGTTGTGATGAGGAATGTCGAGGGTTATTGGCTATTTATCGGTGAATGAATTGTAGAGTTGACAGATGTGGGAATATGCACACACTTTTCCTTTCAATCCTATATAGATATTCAAGAAAAGAGAGGTCTGGACAAATGTGAAATATTAATCTTGCCGGCCAGGATTTTTTTTATCTGCACCGTGGTTCGTCTATACAAAATAATATTAACGCCTACATTTGCCCTTTGAGTCTAGGCGTCTTTTACTGCTGATAAATATTTAATCGGCTTCATCGGTTCAATGAAGCAAGTAGATATATAACTGAATTTTGCCTTCTTCCTATATAATCCAAATGCATTAACGTCCCTGAACGCTTAAATGACATCCAAGTGGAATGGCAACCTACATAAATCTGAGAATCTATAAATCTCTAAATCTATACGATGCCTTTGCACCCTTTTCCTTTTATCTCAGACACGCTACATCACCCACCCTCCGCCTCGACCGTCAATGGCTGGCATAACCGAGAAGGCTGAGCGCAGCACGCAGCACAGCGTGCCTGTTTGTTCCCGACGTCTTTTTCTTTCTGCATCATCATTGTCGGGCTAGTTTTTAGAGTATTTACATATAGAGTTAGTGCTATATAATTGACAATGCCACACTAATGACGTTGTCAATCGGCTGTCAGTCGATGGACCATTGATCAAGATTGAGATTAAGATTGAGAATTGATGATGATTGTGGCTCTTGTTATGTCGAGGGGATCAAAATAGAAACATGGTCGTTTTCGGCGATGCCCTTTTTTTTTTGTTATTCTTGGAGAAGAGAAGGAGGGTATCGATCAATTGGAAAGCGTGGGTTGATTGCTGATTGCAAAACTTTCATTCCCTAGCGATCAATTGATGACGATTAGTGCTATTTAAAAGTAGGGTCCCTTTTTAAATAGATAACCCGATAAATCCTCACCAATTTAACCTTGCCCGTGAATCCGAGTATGAGTGAAATCAACCTTGCACCTTTGCTTTTGGCTTTCTCAGTCAATCTATTAAAGTGTACGCATTCATGCATACAATTCAATTCATCTTCCTTCACCGTTATTGTGCCGCTCACAGATCTAAGACTTGACCGAGATTCTCAGACTCAGACAATGGAAATTGCAGGAATGCACAAGATTTCTTTCCAGTGATTATAGACGGGGGCGTTTCACAAACTCCCGTCGGCTTGTCTTGTCAGCTTGAAAGGAAGCTTGTAATAGGAGTACTTTTTATTGTGCATTGTGTCAATACATAGTCAATGGTGACAAAAGACAAGTATGTAGGAATGAAGAGCTAAATCAATCAATCTGGATAGGATATCAGTTGAGAAATGACCAAAAGCCGGACACCATTAGCCGAGCTCGGCCATAAAAACCCTAAGAAGCAACAACAGCAACCCTACCATGTCACACCACCCAAATGCTAATCATTCCCCCTTTCGAAAGCATCCTCTGCGCCCCTCACACCACCAATTGCTACCCAACCAATGCAATCCAACCCACACACGACATGTGTACCTACTATCTATACAAAGGATACACGTATATGTATGTATCACGGTTGTTGTGCAGGATTATAGTAGATTATGGTGTGGCGGCGTGCGTGGTGCGTGCGTGGTGTGTGCATGTGAGAGATGGTTAATCAGAAGGCGGGGTGGTGGGGTGAGGGTTGTGAGGATTGTGAGGAGGACTGTAAGAGATTTATTTTTGTTGAGGAGGTGAGGTGGGAATGTATGTACAATTGGGAAATGTGAACCAAGTGACGTGCAAAGTGGAGGGAGAACAGAATCAAATCAAGAGCCGACTCACGCTGCAGATCTGCAGGTACTCACACTATCTTCCCCGCTCTCCATGTTACGCTCCGGTCCGGCATCACATTTACCTTCTTATCTCACTCACTCACCCAACATAACCCAAATCAGTCACTTGAACAAAAAAAAAAGCAACCCTATCTACAGCTGGCGTCACCGCCTTGCCGTTTACCCATCAGTCTGTCTTGTCTGTCTGCCCATCCTCTTCTTCCTTCCTTCCTGCAACTGCATCTCCCTGCACTGTGAAGTCTGACCTCACCCATGTACTTTTACCACCTAACATGATCTCCGACTCGCCTCGGGAGTCGATACATGGCTATACATGGTTATATATGCATATGCTACGCTCTATATAGATGAAGAGACAGTAATAAAAAAAGCCCAGTCGAGTCACGCGGCATTGTCAACACCGGGGAATCTGCGGGCCATGCCGAACGAGGAGCATGTGTATTTGGAACTGTATCTTTGCATACTACCCACCCTGGCATAACCTGGTTCAAACAGATGCTTCTGTTCTGTTGCCGGTATCGATAGTTCGATAGTTGGGTGGAGCGAGAATAAGGGTATCATTTGACGTTGGTGGGGTCGTTAAGGAGGAAGTGAGTGGATGCATGAATAGAAGAGTTGTCGTTTTCTCATTCCATCCATAGATTTAGCTATAATTGAGCCATAGTGTCGTTGTACTTGTAGATTGGATACGTGTATGTACAATGTGTACATGTGCTACTATCACCAAGTCCCGAGGTGACACAAACCCCTATCTGACAGGACCTCCACCTATTCATTCACTTGATGACAACAATGGCTAGTATCTCGAACATTTCTGTCAAGAAACCTAAATTGAATTCATAAACCGTAGATTTTAACTACTACAAAGTCAATTCCATAATATATAGAAAAAGAAATAAAAAAAAAGGACTGATACCATTTCAAAATGCCAATCCAATAACAAACAAGAAACACAATATCCAACCCAAGAAACCAATATACCCAAAGCTAAATCTTTAAACGATAAACAAAAGACAGTTCCTCTCCATTCAAACACCCCGCGAAATCCGGTCCAAAGACGCCTTCTGGTGCTCCTGCTGCATCGCCAAAGCCTGTAATGCCTTGATGGCCCCCGGAGTATCCTTCTCCCTCTCATCTCCACTCCTACTCTTCAATTTCTCTTTCCTATCCCCCTCCGTCTCCGTATTTGACTCGGACTGCGATCCCACCTCTACCTCCGGCAAAATCATCATATCCAAAATTGCTAAAATCCTCCCCACCTTCCCCCTCCCCTCGTCAACATCCATTGCCACTTTCCGCGCCCTCTCAATTAAAATATTGACAACCTTACGCGTGTAAGCAAAGCTCCCCATTGCCTCAAGATGGGCCACAGCATACCGTTTAACGTCGACATCGCTTGTTTTTTGCCGCAAAATATTAATCAACTGCGTGTTCACCGGGTCTGCCCGGATCGCGTGGATAATCGGAAACGAGAACTTTCCCTCAGTCAAATCTTCACATAGGCCCTTATTGTCCGAGTACTCAGTCGATGAGAGATTCATATAGTCGTCGCGGATCTGGAAAATTAGCCCGACTAGGTTGACGAGCGGGACGCAGTCAATGAGCGTGCGCGACTCCGCCTGCATCAACTTGATTCCCAGGCGGAACAGGCCGCCTGTCTTGTTGCCGACCATCTCGAGGTAGTCTTCCTCCGATGGGCACGTCAGGCTGTCGCGCCAAAAGAGGTCCATGCCCTGCCCGCGGTGCAAGTGCAGCAGTTCGTCAGCAAAGACGGTAATGGCCGTCGGGCTGCGCAGCCGCTGGACCTCCTGGAGGGCCCGGAAGTAGATATAATTGGCCGAGTTGATGGTCTGGGCGACGCCAAAGATGTTATGGGCGACGGGGAGCCCGCGGCGCAGGGACGACGAGTCCTCAACGTCATCGATCAATAGGGACGCTGTGTGCAGCATGCCGACGACCTGCGTGATGATGACCAAGCTCTCGGGCGGCACATCAAGCCAGACGTCAAAGGCCTTGATGAGCTGCGAGCGGAAGTCCTTGCCGGGATGGCCAAACAGGTAATCGTAGGGGCCGCAGACAACTTTTTCCTTGTCTGGGTTCCATGATTTTTTCCCGATGAAGTCGAGGTCCTCGGTGGCATAGCGGGACGGATCGGGCGGCGGTGGTGGTGGCGACATGATGGTGGGAGAAGATGATATTACTATTGTGGCTGGGGCAACTGGGCGTGAGTGTGAGTGTGAGTGCGAATGCGAATGCGACGTGTATGAATGCGACCGCGAGTGTGTATAAGACAGCGACTGTGATCGGGAGCGGATGCGCCCGGAACCTATTCCTCTGCCTCCTGTGTCAGCGGCAGTGAAGGACAGGGAACTTGATGAAGACGGCGAGGAGCCGGAAAAGGGCGAAATGGCCTCGGGGACCTGAGCAAGTTTGTAGGACGAGGAGGACGGCAGGTTGGGGATGGGCAGGTTTGCGGAGAGGAGCGGGGCGTTTTGGGAGGATGTGCGCGGGGGGATTGTGGAAGGGGGCAGCGGGGATGTTGGAGAGGGGATGGAGCCAAAGGTGGCGATGGAGCCGACTGTACCTGCGTAAGAAGCTGTGGAGTGTGCGGATGTGGAGGTCTGGGGGATGCTGGTGTTGTGCTTGTGCTTATGCTTGTGGGATGATGGGGATGCGGATGATGAGGAGGGTGAGTTTTTATAGAGTTTGTCTTTGTCGCGGGAGAGTCGCTTATACCACTGCATGGCGGCGATTGTGTGGTTTGCGTGAGGGTTTGGAAATTTTTGGGGAGAGGTGGTGATTGGTGGATTCTAATTGGTTGGTTCTAGAAGCTCCTCTGTAAGTTATAGAGAAGCTAGAGCTAGTAATTTTTCTATCTTTTTTTTTAGTGGGGCGACTGCTTTTTTCGAAGGCGTTAGGACGATATGGCCCCCAATGATATACTCGAAAGCAAGTATCGAGACAATAAGGAATTAACTGGTGGCAATGGGATTGGCCAATCTGATTGTGTCGGTGCGAGTGCAGTGGTTGCGGTAAAAATCACGGTGTTTTGTCTCTTTTTTTTTTTTTAGAGTTTTTGGCGGCGCCGCTAGATTTGAGGATGTGTTACTTCGTGAGATTGCTAAAGTACTCTAGTAATAGAGTAGCGCGGGGGAGGGGGGATAGTTCGATGTAGAGAGGCAATTTTTGTTGATGAATAGGTAATTTCCAAAGACAATGATGTGGAATCGGCGTGGTGCTTTTTTCTATTTCTGAGCTTATTTGGACGTGATGATTATATGATGCTGAGGACAATGAAGTCACGGTGAATCTAAACAGTCGATGTAAATACGTAAATATCGTCGTCTAGAGGAAAACAATGAAAGAATAATGGAAAAAAGACAATGATGATTGGTGCCGTGTATTTTACAGCGGTGGGCAGTATAGTTCTTTTATGACATAAGCACTGACTGCTGACAATGGGCAAGATCACCAAAGACAATATCAAACATTAAGATTAAGTAGATAGATAAATAGTAAATATGTGTATACAAAATTAAGAACAAAGAAAAAGAGAAGAACTTGACAGAGAGTATTAGACTGTCTCAACTTGAAAAAGAAAAAGGGAAAAAGAAGAGAAACACAAGCTCAACTTGTCTTGGACTTGGACTTGGCTGGCCGGAGCTGACCATGCGATTTCATGTCAGTGAGTCATGAAGGGAAGGCTTCTAGATTTGGTAATGCCCTTGTAAAAAGGTAAACGGGATTAAAGGTTTTCAGAATGGAAGAGAGGAGGAAAACCTGAAGGGAGGATAAAGGAAAAGACAACAAAGCAAAATAAGTTGAATATGATAGAGTATATTAAAGAAAAGATGTGATGTGATGGTAATAAAACTTCTAGCTATGGAAAATATGGAGGGACATGTAGGCACTTATAAAAAATGGTAACCCTAAACACCGCATTTACAGGAAGTATTAACTCTAATGTTGTTTGTAATGCCAGGAGCTAAAGTATAGCATAACTTTACCAATAAACAAACAAACAAACAAACAAACAAAATATAATGATTTCTAAAAGAAGTTGTGAATTATGCAGGGCATTATAATATTCTCCCAGACCTTCTGTGGGATTGGGCTAGTTGAACCCTAGAACATGGTAAATACAAAGATAAATATATAGATTAGATTCAGTGGACTGGGATATCACCAGGGTTAATTACACATCTGTTATACTGGAAGCGAGGGGAGAGGATCTCGGGGCTTGTTTACGTGTAAGTGATTGG
>PCDO01000003.1:600000-847674 GCA_002778035.1 Ambrosiella xylebori
ATAATTTCTAATGAATCAACAAGACCAACTGAGACAAGTAACAAGTGAGAATTCTAGATGACAAGACCCGTTTACTGGCCAGGAGAGATAATGGTCCCCTTGGCGCGAGCATCATGAGTCCATCCACCAGCGAATGCGTTACCGCCAGTCTCCTTAGCAAAGTTGGTAATACGCTTCTCGAGCTCCGGGCGGAAGTGGCGAATAAGACCCTGAATGGGCCACGAAAAGGCTTCTCCAAGAGCTATAGTTACAGTTAGTAGACTACCCGAACAAGAAAGCTGGGACCGAGTCAGATTCACTTACCGCAAATGGAGTGACCCTCGACCTGCTTAGTTAACTCCTGCAACATATCAATTTCCCGGTGACGAGCTTTGCCATCAACGAAACGCTTCATGATTTGATCGGTCCAAGCTGACCCCTCACGGCACGGAGTGCACTGTCCGCAAGACTCGTGGTGATAGAAATGCGAAAGTCTAGCAATCATTCGTACAATATCCGCACTCTTGTCCATGACAATCACGGCTGCCGTACCCAAACCAGACTGCGCATCTTTCAAAGCGTCAAAGTCCATAATCACATCATCACACATGTGCTTCGGGAGCACCGGCGTTGATGAACCACCAGGAATAACAGCCAACAAGTTCTCCCAACCACCACGGACACCACCGCAATGCTTATCAATGAGTTCGCGCAGCGGGATTGACATTTCTTCCTCGACAGTGACAGGGTTGTTGACGTGGCCCGAGATGGCAAAGAGCTTAGTACCGGAGTTTCGCTCGCGACCAAACGAATTAAACCAAGCGCCACCCCTCCGGCAAATTGTCGGCGAAACAGCGACAGTCTCAACATTGGTCACAGTGGACGGACACCCAAAGAGACCTACGGCAGCCGGGAACGGCGGCTTGAGACGAGGCTTACCTGGTTTCCCCTCAATCGACTCGATCAACGACGTCTCCTCACCACAGACATAGGCACCAGCCCCCCGGTGAATGTAGATGTCAAAGTCATAGCCGGAGTTGCAAGCATTTTTGCCGATAAGCCCTTCCTTGTAGGCTTCGTTGATGGCGTTTTGGAGGACAGTGGCTTCGTGAATGAATTCACCACGGATATAAATGTAGGCAGCGGTGGCGTTCATGGCACGGCCGGCGATAAGGCAACCTTCAACAAGCTTATGGGGGTCTTTACGCATGATTTCACGATCTTTGCAGGTACCGGGTTCGCCTTCATCAGCGTTGACGACCAAGTACCGGGGCTTGGTGTCCTTGTCCCAATCCTTGAAGTTCATAAAAGACTAGAAACAAGTTAACATCTGTTAGTTCCCGAGATAAACCAACCCACTTACCCATTTCAACCCAGAAGGAAAGCCGGCGCCACCACGGCCGCGAAGACCCGAAGCCTTGATCTCGTTAATAATCCACTCATGCCCCTTCAATATAATCTCCTTCGTCTTATGCCAATCACCCATCTTTTTCGCATGGGCCAAATCCGGAGGGAACCGCCCATACAAGTTTTGAAAGATGCGATCCTGGTCCTTCAGACCGCCGTATCGCTGCACCGGGGGCGCTTCGGAAACCGTAGCGAATGCCCGAGCAATGTTGACGACTGAGAGGGCCGGACGGACCAGAGTGGTCCGTGGAGTGACGAGCATGTTTAGGAGCTCTGCCGAGGAGAAGGGGAAATGTGAAGTCAATTGTGGAGTTTTGGGAGCTAGAGTGGGAGCTAGCTCGCCGGGTGCTATAATGACGGAAAGCGGGGCCGGTGGTGGAGCCGATATATGTGGGACACGAAATAATCAACAAAACAAAAGCCAATTGCGTTCCAATACCACTGATATGGTGCTTAGCTTCAATAATGGACGCAATGGTAGATTATTGTCTCCATCAATTGGTTTGAATTCTGCGCATGTAATGGCAAGTATTGTCAAATGGATGCATTGAAATCCACATTTGCAGTGGTCTGATTGGCCAATTGTTGCTCACCAATACCTTGCCATCCCGCCTAAATTGCTCCACTTCTCCAACCCTTCCTTCCAGATCCCTGCCAATTGTTCAGAGCTTTGACATTTTTGTGTTACTCCAGGGCTCAGCCTTGTCACTTTTGACAGCCTTGCCCCTCGTCGTCGAGTCCGCTCCACCATGACGAATGAGATATACGTCAAGTCCCGATCAAACCCAATTGATCCTATTTCCAATGTTCTAGATACTTATATACCACAACCGCTTCAATACTATCATACTAGTGTCCTAGCCTTGTTTTGACGGCAAAGAATTCCGTCCAAGATGTCCCGTCGACCCTCTGCCATGCCCCGCGGCGACCGCAACCCCCCCCCCAAGCCACCCTGCAACCTCGAACCCTCCGTCATAATCCCCGACTCTGCCAACCTCATTGGCACCCACAATATCATCGTCATGTCTGACACCGCCATGCACCCCCGCTGCCGCCTCGATTCCACCTACGGTAGCATCTTCATCGGGTCCCGGTGTATCATTCAAGAAAAGGCACATCTGGGGGCTCGGTCTCACGGGGCGCAGATGGGGGATGGCACAGTTATGATTGGGGATTATGTGACTATTGAGGCGACAGCGGTTGTAGAGACTGGGGATACACAGATTGGGGAGGGGAGTACGGTGGGAATCGGGGCTTGGATTGGGAGTGGAGCTTCGATTGGAAAGGTAGGGATTTCCCAGGTTACTGTGATTGAACAATCAAGAGCAAACACTAATTTTCTGTCAGTATTGTACTATTGCTCCTCGTGTCATAATTCCACCAGGAGCGGAGATCCCACCTTTCATAGTAGTGTACGGGAACAACCTTCAAATGCGGGAAGACAAGAGGGATATTGTTGAGTTGAAAAAGGCAGCACAAAAGAAGCAAATTGAGGTATTGAGGAAGATGATTCCTAGTAATCTAGCGAAGTTCAACACTGACTAGCTAGACGAGTTTGACCCGCAGCTCGGGCCTAATGATCTAATGACCATGATTTATACCCCATACTACACAACGCTAATGTCATTGTTTTTGTTTTCCAATCAGACATAAAATCAAGTTAATAACAAGTGAAACTCTATTAACCATGTAACCATGTTTCTATGAACCCAATATCCATAGCCAACCAATCCCGGTTCTTTGCCGGGCAGCCGGCTTCATAATGATAAATTTGTAGTGACTGTTTCCATAAGGGAGAACGTTGAGAAAGAAACTAGGCGAAATAAGATTTCCACAAGACACCTTCCAAATCTTCCAGCTGTTCAGAAGTAAACGCCTACACAAATATGTTAGCAAGAGATCCTTTGACAAACCAATAATGACAGTGCTTACCTTCTGGTCCACCATCCAACTATCTTGACGGGTCTTCTTGAAATCTGAGAGAATACCCTTGGTAGCCTTGCCTACGATGTCAGAGTCATGCGCAGCCCTAGTAGCTAACAATGCCAGAACCTGGGGCATCCAACCCGGGGGAGGGGAGACGTAAGGGAACGCTTCAATGAGAGCACCAAGGCCCAGAACAGCAGCATGGCGGGTTATGATCTGCTGGTTGATCTTGGCCGTAGACTCAGC
The DNA here is from genome assembly GCA_002778035.1 of Ambrosiella xylebori. Taxonomy (NCBI): domain Eukaryota; kingdom Fungi; phylum Ascomycota; class Sordariomycetes; order Microascales; family Ceratocystidaceae; genus Ambrosiella; species Ambrosiella xylebori. Next base: position 603,559 of record PCDO01000003.1, read on the forward strand.
ATTAGGCCCAGTAGTACGAACTCGGCGACGAGGCATAGGGTTGTTCAGCAAGCTGTCACGGAACTGGCGCTCCAGCTTTTCGACCACGACGTTCCGAATCTTCAATGGTGAGCAGCGAATCATGCCAGCCAGAGTTGACGATGCTACCTGACGAACTTCCAGCTGCGGGTCCTTCAGCATATTGCTGATAGCACTGAAGATGTGATCCCGAGTAGCTGGATCGATCAAGAACAAGCGACGGAAATAGAAGACTTGAATGTTGAGGATAGCACGTAGACGTTGATGCCACATCTTGGCACTAGTGCTAATATTGATTAGAGCATTTACGAACTCTACATCCTGGCCATCGCGGAATGCAATATTTGGCATCTGGAGATACACATAATATGACATCTTCATGAGTTCTGGGTCTTCTTTTATGTCCATCATGTGCAAGAACTGACTCAGAAACTGTGTCGAGAAGTGAGGAATGAGCATAGCACAAGCTTGACTAGAAAGAATTGTCTCAATCCAGGTCAGGACAGTCTTGGAACCGCAAGTGTACTGAGACTGCTCTTGTTGGCCAGGCGTGCGAAGCTTACGCCACTCCTCGAGACGCAGGAAAACATTGTCCATGGTTTCACTAAACTCTTTTGACGGGTTGTAGGGACGGATACCCAGAGAGCTGGCTTCTTTGTTTGCCCGGAGCAGCGTATCTACATCCTTAAATGATTCGTGGTACCGTGAAGTAGACATTAGTGCTAGAGCTCTGCCCATGGATTCCCGGACCGTTTTGTAGGGATGGTCCAAGTGAGCCACGAAGTCATCCTGCAGTAGCTTCAAGTTTCGCAAGTGCCAACCTGCTGTCCCAATCAATATCTCGACCAGTCTGATCTTTGAAGCTTCTTTGAAGGCAGCATTGGAGTTGAGATCAAGGCGGAAGGCCATAAGAGCATCAAATATCTGGTGAGCACGACGGGGATCTTTCCCATCAATGATCAGATGCACACAACTGACCCAGTATTGAAGGTTTTCCGGAGTCAGATCTTGGTCCAAGATGCGCAACAACATCGGAGCTGCGAAATCCCATACCTTAGTACGATATTCGACAGGATCATCAGTAGACCCACTGAGCATAGCGGCCAAGATTTCGGCAGTAGCACGATGCTGGTTGCGATCACTCCCATCTTCGTAGATTTCCTTCACCAGATCCTCAACATCAGGCATCTTGACTACTGTGCGTCCGTAGTACATTAAATCGAAGACATGCATCAATAGATAACTATTGCTGATGCGGAAACGATCAGAATCGTTATCTCTGGGCTCTTGCTTCATGAATTCAAAGCACTTCTTCAGCCAATCCCGCGTGATCATAGAACCAATTTGATCCCTGATTCTGCGCTCATCTTCATCGTAGTTGTCAAAAGGCTTCGGATTGGTGACGTGGGCAATAAACTCATTTCCCCAAACCAGCCACCCAGGATGATCGGCATCAATTCGGTACTTGTCATCAGGGTTGCTGAACCCATTAAGGTGCTTTTGAGTAAAGTCTGGGTCAGACTTGTCGACAGTGATCATGACACGACCGGTATCACAGGCATCGCCGACAAGATACTTGTTATAGTCATGACCATACGTAGCACGCATATCAATGATCTGGAATAGCCCGCACAAGGCAACCGCGTATTGCCCACGAAGAGATGGATGAGGGTCGTTGACACCTGCCACAGCCAGACGGACATACTCCTCAGGAACAAGCGTATCGAATCTAATACAAAGGTTGGAAGCAAAGATGGTACAGCGAGTCGCAATCTTCCAATGGGCATCTTGAGCCTTCCGACACATCTCAAGACCGAGCTTGGCCTTTTCTTTTTCCACCGCCACAGTTCTCTGTTCGATAAATTCGCGGCGGTGTTGGATGAGAGCAGAAAAATCCTCGGAGGGTTTAAAGGGGTCCAGCAGCTCATCGGTGAGTTCGTATGTGCGTTTGACACGCTTTCCAAAATCTACAAACGAATAGATTGCATTGCCACCCAGGGTTTGAATAGACTGCTTGTCGATACCAGCCGTCGCAATATACAACCTGACGATTTCTGGAGCATATCTCCAATCTTTGAATATAGCAGAGAGAAGTGATGTGAAAAACAAAGTGTACATCCCACCTTTGATACGGGCATGATCTTCTTTTTTGATAGCTTCCTTCCACTTCTCCACAACAAGCGGGATGATAGCAGGTTTAGCTTTGGTCAGGGTTTTCAGTGCAGCATCCTGCGCACTCTGAGCGATGCGACGTACGTCAGAATAGCCGGACAAGCAAGATTCCGTAAGATCCACCAAAAGCTGTCGATCTAGAGGGCCCATACGGCGGATAGACGCACCGTAACGAAGCCTATGAAGTCTGTAGGTATCCGCACGCTTAATGAGCAATGGACGCGGATAAGGCTTCCGAAGTCCTGAAATCTGGAATCCCTGAATGTCACTTTTGTACATCCGGGCCTGGCGTTCCAAAGGTCGCGTAGATCTTTCGATTCCCACATCAGTGATCCAAACCCGATAAACATAGTAAAGAGTTTGAAATGATAGAACGTCATCCTCCATGTGATCGGTGAGGAAACGATGAAGGCGCGAAAGAGTACGGCCAACTTCGTCTCGAATGGCATGTACCTTGACGTAATCCTCCGAGCCACGCTCCAGCAGGTATCCGGACACGTATTTGAACTGGAGTCGAGGCTCCTCATCGTCCGCTTCAGGTTCGCGGAGAAGATCATCCTCATCGTCATCCAAATCGGCTGTTACGGACGGATCCTCTACTTCAACAGTGTCCTGGCCATCCATGGTTGCTTGAGTAGCACGAACCGGGTCAAATAATTGTGATATCCCAGAAATTAGCATTCTGATAAGGTTGAGCAATCGTTCCACCTCATCAGACCATTCTTTGTCTTTGCCGGAACGTGGAATTGGGGTCTCAGGGCTTATTAATAACTCGAGCTTCTTGATTGCAACGGTGATTTGCTCATCGAATATATTGATAGCAAGTGAGATTTCTTCATGGTTTGGCTGGTGCCATTGGACCGTGAGGTCAGATGGTGATGTCAAAACTCCCCAGTCATCGACTGTGATACCTCGCTGGACAACCTCAGGTTCGTATAAGTTGAACTCGACAGGGTAGACACTGGTCAAATTACACAAAATGTGGTGTAAAAGATTAGAAATGTGCAAAGTAGGCAACCCTCGACATTTGGTTTGCATGTACTTGACCACCTCGAGAACTTTGTCTTTATAGAGGAGGAAGTGTTCACCAACATAGACACAAACTTGGCCAAGCATGGCGATATACCACACCAAAGCTCTGTCGCGAGGCAGGATCTCGTTTCCACCATTGCGATCTGATGCGGCATTGTTCATGTCAATCTCGTTGCGGATGTTGGTGATGAGCATGGGAACAAAAGTTTTGAGGACCTTCTCCGAATTGACTCGGCAGAGTGCACTAAGAATCCATGCAACGGAGTCACGAGCTTGGTGGACAACTTGAGTTGACACAAAGGTGAACATCTTGTTGAGAACCACGTCGAAAAGCTCAGGAGAGAGGGAAGAGAAAATGGGCCATAAGGCTGCGGGAAGAAGATTAATGATGCTTTCTTCCGGCGTGCCACTGCGAACAGTGGACGCATCGGGGAGGTTTTCGAGGAGTGTGAAGACCTTGTCCATCAAAACGGGGACGAATTCTTGGAACACGGAAGTTGTAGATCTCAAAATCTCCTTCTCTTGTTCCTCATCCAAATCTTGGTAGTTGAGGTTGACATCGCTTCCTTGAGTTCCCAGTAATTCGGCTTGATCCTGCACCCATTGTAAGCCTAGGCCATACTCATTCTCAGACATCAGAGGTTGGATAGGGATACTGTAGCCAATGTTATGGATCAAAGACAGCGCCATGCTTGTCTTGTTCAGATCATTGGCATCAATACCGGGCATAGCGAGGGAAAGAAGAGCCGTGACATGACACCGGTAGCCTTTGGTCCTGAGTAATACATTCACGAGAGCAGAGAATCCCTGTAAACTAGCGGTGGTACGATGTACCTCGTGAAGGCCTTGCAAACTGGGGTAAAACCGTTGAAGGGCCCCAGGAAGGATGAGCTCGGGACATAGATAGGCAAGATAACTGAGGGCGGTGACATACTGAGCAGAAACTCGTGAATTCTTGCTGAAGATGCCCATGAATGTAACCTCGCGCAAGCAAATGACGAATCTAACCTTCAACTTATCGTTGATTTGTCTGTCTTTGACAACTTCTAGTTCTCCAGATTTCTCTCGGTTATATCTTAATACGAAAGTATCTGTTAAGAGGAGGACAAACTGGCCAAGGAAGACAGACCATTGACCAGAATTGGACGGATGGAAAAATGTGTCAATGGATTGTATAAAGGCCTCGAGATTAGACATGGTCGAATCGTCCTCGTCTAATCCATAAGGAGACAAAGAGTTAACAATAAACCGGGCACAAAGATAAGCCAAAGGAGACTTCTTGGGATCGCGTTCAAGATAGCCACCGACACCCGAATGATAGTCGATCTGAGAGTACGGAGAAAGCGCCTGACCGACAGGAATCCCAGTCAGTCTCAACAATGCCGTGAATAACTGATCTGATTGTTCCTTGGTGAAGATTCCATGTGGGCCAAATTTCACATGGGGACATTTCAAATAGTTACGGGCAAAGGCCGAGAGGAGGTCTAAAAAAAAAGTATCAAAGGTCTTTGATCTCGGTACTAGAGCCCAAAGATGGAAAAATGTGGGGAAAATATCTTCCGGTTCCATATCAGGTATGGGCTCCTCGAGGAACGTAGTGGGCAGCATAGCCGCCAAACAACCAGCAGATATGTAAGCATTTGGTAGATCTGATGCCGCAAAGAATGGGAGAATCTCTTCAAGCATAGCTTTGCGTTCGCGTGGATCAAAATAAGGCTGAGCAACGTTGATGAGTCGCCAAATCAGCTTTGAAGACCGCCGGCGGGTCGATTGGTGGGGAGGGAGCTCTGATGGTAGCACTAGCGCCTTGATTTCCCGGAAAATTGGTCTCCATGGCAAAGTGAGATCAACGACTGGCTTGAGGTAATGTGAATGTCTACGTCATGTTAGTGCTGGCTGGCTTTGAAGTCGGACTCGAACTCACTTGGTCAAATGGATCATCTGACGGATGAACTTATCGGCATATGTGTTCTCGATTCCAGGTGCTAATGACAGATCATAGTACAAGCGTACCAGATCCGCTCGTCGTTCACGTGGCATCTCGAACTTCAACCCTATCCAAGCATTGAGCTCTCGCGTCCAGCGCAGGGCTCCGGGGGAAATATCATTGGCCTTGAGTGCAATCCAAAACTTCTCGCAGATATATTGTAAAGTGGCATCACGTTCGGTCACAGACTCCACTTGGTAGGGCAGGTGTTTATCATAAGGAAAGGTTCTTAGCCGATAACGCCGATCTTTAATCGATTCGCTATCAGAGTCGGTACCGTGGTCTGAGCTCGAGGTCGAGGATTGGTACTTGGGTGGCTCCATGTCATCGTGATTTCTAATCGAGAGAGTAGTCAATCCATTTCCAGAGTCAGCTGAGACTCCAAGATCAAGTTCGTTGTCCATCTTTGATGGCGCCTAGTGCTAGATTCTGGGGGGAAATCTGAGTGGAGATACTGTTTCTGGTTCAAAAAGAAAAGGTTGTAATTTGTTCAAATTTTGAATGCCGTATTAACGTAACTGCAGTCGATCATGCGGACAACAACAGTTGGCGGGCAGATATATCAAGTCGTTTCAAACGCCGAGCGTTCGAATATTGGGTGAATGTGCAGAGAATTATAGTCAACAGCAATATTAGTTGGCCGAGTAATAAAGGTATTTGGTCTTGAAACTCATGTAGATAGCCTAACAATGCGACTTGTTCTCATTCGATGTAATGTATGCTGGATATAGTTACGGCTTGCGCGTCGACGTTCAGTCGATGTTGTGGTCGCTGCGACCACAGTCGTGGGGCGGATGTTTGCCAAAGGCGTCAAGCTATCAGCCAGTTTTGGATGATTGTCAAAGAAGACTTTGTACAGAAAAATCAAATATAACAAGTATAATGCTGAAAGCGTACAGCTGACGATTCTTGACGGGCTGTTATCCAGGGATTACAAGATTACGCTCTTCTACCATCGACGCCGGGGCAGTGAGGTGTGGATTATCAAAGGATGGTCAGTGCTTCTTGCCTTAAATATCCAACCAACCCTACTCATGCAGCGGAAAGTACTGTATTTAACTCCGTGATGTTTAAAATGGATGAATAACAGTTTTGGCACTGAAGTTTCGGAAACTACCCCATTCTACTAAAAGAATTAAGAATATCTAAACCACCAGTTTTCTATTGTTCAATATATGAATACATTTCTTCTCTCACCCGTAACCTGTCGGTCAAACATTCGCCGACCACTGTACGGAGGCACTTCTTTCGGAGCATAAGCAGAGCACAAGGGTTAGGCACCTGTGAATGACGACACATTGACTGGTTCATTATTAGTAATCTAAAGTCCTATTTAATGGCAAAATCTCTGGGAGGACTATGATGATAAATGCCAACACGGATAAAGTCAGTGTCTACTATGAAATAGGAGTTGTTCGAGTAATTCAGTAATTTCATAAGAAATGTGCCTTTAATATTGAAAATGGCACAGTTATGATATTGTAGGGTTAGGGTGTATATTTGACAACTCCACTAAAACACCCATATGTTAAACATTATGATGAATTGAGAAACGTTTCACAAGTCAAGAAGATCGGAATTGATTAGGAGGAATAAAAGAGAAGGTGAGAAATTTGACTACCTTGTAGTTAACACTACATCTGATCCTGCACGGATCCAGAGTTAAAGAACGCTCTCCGGGCAAGTCGGTCCACCAGCAAATACATGGACTATACGTGTTGAGGACAGGGTGCATTCGATGTTTTAGTTCTCTAGCTCAATATTTTCCTTCCTGATAGTGTAACTCGTGAAAAGCATGTGAAATATGATTGATGTTACAGGTAGGATCCAGGGTTCACATATTCGTTCACACAGTAATACAATAAGAACAGCGAAGAGGGTTGAAGTGAACAACTCAAGCATGATATGTCTAACATTTGAGAGGAAAAATGTATTATACAAAAGTGATATCATAAAACTCAATAACAATGCGGCAAACTAGCGACCTGGGAAATCCAAAAACCCCCCACTGAAAAAGTCTTCAAAATTCGGGAATTCACTCTGTCCAAGTTGTGACACTGTCGGAAATCCACTAGCTGCAGCATTCGCCTCCCAACCTACCACAGGAACAAGCGGTGCCCCGTTTTCGTCCACCGACATAGGATCGGGCACTGCTACATGCTGCAAGCCTGCCTTGGACTGCGTCCTACCAAAGCTTCCTTTAAATTCTACCCGATAGGGTCGTGAGCCCGGGGTAGCATTAACAACGTCGGCGCTAGAGCTCATAGGACGGGGTGCTTGGAGTCGAGCCATAAGAAGATCACGGGCGAGGCGGGCAATGGAAAGAGCCCATTCTTTGCCGCGGGTAGCGGCACACCATTCCTCGTAATTGAAGATAAGTTCTTTGGCCTTCTGATTAGGAACATGAGAATGCGATGCGTCGTAGTGGGCAAGAATCAGAGAGCAGTAGCCAACAGCGAGTAATGTGTTTGTCGTTGATGAAACCTTTTGTGAATGCGGCATCAAAAGGAAGGCTTCGAGGACGGCCACGACAGATCTGGCTGCAGATAGACGCAACAAAGCTTTGATGTCAACAGGATCAGTTATTGACGACGTAGGCCCAGAGCTAGTGGGTGTTTGAGAAGGCGTGGGGTCAGGTACAGCTGGACTATTGAGGATGGTGGTAGAAGAGATGCGCTCGCCAAAGTCTTCGAGGGAGCGAACACAGAGGATCAGACAGGCTATATTATAAGCAATCTGAAGCATCGATGATGTCGGCAAAGCTTCAAAATGGGTCAGTACCAGATCGAATAGATGGCCTAAAAGATATAGAGTAACTTACAAAGTAAATGGGACCACTTGCGTTTCCATGCATCAAAGGCAAGACACTCTCCAGCGCCATCAAGTTGTGGTCTATGACCCAACTTTTGGAAGAGAGAAGCATAAAGCATAATTTCGGCAAGAAGCATACCGTCTTGCATTGTGGCCTCATAAAAGCTTAGAAGAGTATTGCACTGCTCAATATACCGTTCTGGGATAACTGATGCACGGCCAGTAGTGGCAGCCCATCGGAGATGGTGGACACAAATGGTAGCCCATAATCTGATAGCGGAACGATCTTCAAAAGTTGTTTGGCCAGTTTTAATATTAGTGACGATATTAGAGAAGCTGATGCACAGCATGGCTTGTTCTGCACAGTAGCCAGTCAACATCCAGCTATCAATATACTCTGGGCCATTTTCTGATGGCGCAGTGGCATTATTACTCATGAGGAAGATGCCTTGAATTTCTTCAAGGTGCAATGGACTAGTCAAGAGGATTTGCCCTAGAGACAAGCGCACTTTCTCGTACACTCGCTGGTGGAGACTTGTGGCATAGATGTCAGGAGTGTACGTCATAGCATAAAGGCAGCAGACACTATGAAGGAAAGGAGACTTTGTTCGCATCATCTCACTAGTGACGCCATGAGGAATCTCTAGATGATATGTCTGTCCCCGATATTCAAAGAAGGTCTGAATCAACTCCTCAGCCATCTTAGGCTCCAGAAGTTGACACCCGACTAGATCAAACATGGCATATTCCTTTCGTTTCCGATTAGCCATGGCCCATCTCGAGCCGAGTTCCCGGATGACGACAACCGGTGCAGAACTGATGGCATGGTCTGCCGGGTCAGATATCCGCTCTGGACCGCCATCTTTGTTAGATTCTGAAGCAATATCATCGTCACTATCAATATCAACTGGCAGCCTACTCATTCTTTGCTGAATTGACTTTAGAACTGACTGAGTTTTGGCAAGAACATCTTCAAGGGCACGTATTCTGCGAGATATATAAGTATCTACTTCAAGGGGAGATAATTTTAGAGTGCCGCTTCGTACCTTTCTTCAGAGCCTACGACGAGTGGAGTTGGTCGAGGAAAAGGATCATACCCGTCTTGATCTTGACGCGAGCAACGTATTCTGTATGATGGTGAGTAAAGTGCAAATCAGCAGGACAGATATAAGTTAGCCTACCTAAGAAGTTGACAACGGCGACAGGTTTGGAGACCAGGGTCATAATCACAACGACACTTTAGACGCTGACAAGACTCGCAAGAAAATATCCTGCGTCTACGCCTTTGTTTTGGCTGCTTGCCATTACCATTTGTGGCAGCTACTACTTGTGCAGCTACAGAATCGGGCTCTGGCGCAGTATTTCCTATATTGTTTACATGACTGCTTGTAGCAGATCCACCAGTATGGCTGTGAATGGAGCCTGCTGGAGTGGAGTCGCCCTTGGTATCTTGACCGCCCTGCTCACTATCGCCCGAATTGATGCCAGCAGCGGACATAGTGCCGCCTTCCATTTTCCCAATGTAGACAGTGACGGGAAAAGATAGAGAATATAAAGTAGTACAAAAGACTGGGTGCTTCTAGGTTAAATATAGAGGAAATTTTAGAGGGTGTTGACATCCACGGTATAGATAGACGAATATTAGAAACACGGAGATAAGATAAATGTTCTTCCGAGAATACAACAGTCGCAAGCTAAACTTGCAAGATGGTGCTGCGATGATGTCTTGAATTATACAATCCAGGTGACAGGATTGGAGTGATATCCGAGTATGAATATCACTTCTCAATTTATTCGGACCTCTATTTGAGTTTCCGTCACTTAGACAGGAGCTGCAATATGTTTTTCAGTGTATCACGTAACTTGATATGTCGCTGCGCTGCCAGCAGTGACATAAACGTTATTTGAAACTCAAGTACTTTTCTACCTGCCTCAACTAGATGGTATGGCAGATGGTGAAATGAAAATTAACACTAGGGTTCAAGACTTATCGTGGCACCGAAACGCACAATATCACTGGAGTTCCGTGTGTTTTCCGGGAAAGCGGCCGGGCGCCGGGTCCCACCTTTACGGTAGTCAGGGCAAAAACTAAGGAATAACAAACGCAGAAAACGGGACAACTTGCTGGGGGGGGGGGAATGACAAATAGAGATGGATGAAACTCAATATGAATATCTGTGTGAATTGAATGACATGTGCAGGTCATAAATAGGTGGAATTGATTTTAACGGCGGATGAAGAATTTGAACCTGTCATATTGAGGATGTTATCAACAATTTTTAGTAAGGATCATTACAGCCGTCGGTCTTAGGCGATAATCGGTTAAACCCGGCAAAACTAACATAGGGTATATGTAACCCGAGGTGTTATAGTGTAGCAGGAACACTGACAACATTCTAGAAACTTTATAGAAGGCCAGGGTTGGCTTTCATTTTTGATGAGCTTAGGATTTAGTGGCAAGTTTAGATTCACTTTCCTGGGCCTAGGCGGAGCCGACAAACAGAGAAATACAAAACCGAGGAAAGATTGACGTTGCACGAACTAAAGTATAGACTTCTTTCAAATAACTTGGTTTTCTAGATAGCTTCAGGATCAATTCATATTGAGATTCGTAACAAAAAGGCCTTGTATTCTAAAGGTATTTTCTTAGATTCGCCACCTATGTCACTGCGCAGTACATCCTATAGAAAGTACTATTCTCTTGAAGTAAATGGATACCGAGGATCCGTGTCTTAAGCACTGCATGCAGAACGTTATATTCCAATACCTACTGTATAGCATATCTTGTTAGATGCTCATGGTAGTAATACTCCTCATTCTGTCACACCCACCTAGAAAGGGATGTCACTTGCTGTCCGACGCAGCTCTGACTATGCACACTTCTTTATCCAAGCAAGGTTCATAATACTGGTTGCGACTAGTTATATATAATGCAAAATCGTCAAAAAGGTTCTTTTATCCTCACGTTGACACAATAAGGTGTGAACGGTTTGTTTGCTTCCATACAGAAAGGGGTGAATGATAAGTGACATCCCCACTGGCCGCACAGATCAGTGCCTTGACAAATAATATCACGAATGCTAATCTAATATATGTGTCTGTTAATATAATATAGAACACCATCACCAGGTTTTGTAGAATCTTAAAATCTAGTGTTAAGATAGTTTCAAAATGCTGCTAGAACAGGGACCAGTATGCGCTGACTTACAACTCAAAATACCCGAAGATGCCTCCACTTTTACATATGATTCGACATTACCAATAATCTGCAGTTATGAAACACGGACCGACCCGGAAAAATATAGTTCATTGATTGACTCGAACAATGCCGATCACATCTAGTATGTTTGATACAAGTTCATCGGGTAGTCAACACAATAATCACAAGATCAACATGAACAAGCACATCAAACAGAAATGACTTTTCCCCGGGAATTTTAGAATGACGAAACGTCAATATTCTATCATCTCGGAGACTCGATGTGCGACAAGGGGCCATTGGTCTGACGACGCTTTTCAAGTTTCATAAGTGGACTCTGCATATTTCTTCGGGTTTAATTTAGAGAGAGAGATGCACATGCACATGAGTGTTTCACATCCAGCATCCGCCAAAATATTTCGTCCCCTTCGCATATTTCACTAACGTCGCTATTCTTCAAAAAGAAGAACATCAGCTTGTTAATAGTATCAACCTTTAATGTCGTCAACTTTGGTGTTTGTTGAACAAGGGTATTTTGACATGCTACTAATTAACTTGAAGTTTCTGTTGGCAAACTTTCGGTACTTGTGCAACTCCAACTTGACAACTCCATTGCGTTCCTTGCATAGTACGAGGATGGTTCCAGCAACACCTGCAAACACTCTTAGGATATACCTTTTCTTGACACTGAGTACTTCCACAGACTGCTTGCCACATTTTTCAAAAATTACAAATATCTGCACATAATGTTAAAAAGGCCGAGTCTGTGCACTTGCGTCAACACTGCATGTAATGTGCGTTGATCAAGCCAGTAACTCTCAGAAGTTCCTGAGAGTGTCTCTTTGAAGTGGTGTCGATATACCGCCATTTTATCAAGAAACGTGAGAGTTCCATAATTCACCCCCCCCCCCCCCCCATAATAGATAACCTTTTGGGGGCAGGATATGGTAATCGGCTAGAAGCTCTCCAAAGAATGTTTCTTGTCTGCTTATGTACGTAGAATGAGCAACCGTGCTGAACCCTCATGATAACCAAGACACATCAGCCATCTCTAACGCCAGATTTGGGTTCCTGGATTTGATACAGGTATGATGACCAAAGCTTTCGTTTATATCGAGCGTCATTCATGATCTTATCTTTGTCTTGACATGTATTCGATGCTGGAAGTGGAGTATTGTAGTTGCAGATGTAGTTATAAAGTCAAGTTCGTCCATCTTGTTGGTTATTCCAGGGAACTATAATGTGACCATTGTCTTGTAAATGATATCAGGCCTAATTCAGAGTCAAAGTGATATTTATACCAAGAATCAGCATCCACAAAAGCAGATAGTCATGGCTATGGCAAGAGACCAATGTTCCGGCTCATCAGGCTTGATATAAACTCCTGTTAGATGTCTACTAACCGCGTTTGTTGCCACTGAATGGGCCATATGCATCTATATCCTTCGCTATACACAATACCACCCTATCTTCCTTGAAATTTTTAACCCTTTTTTTCCTCGTTTGGTTGATACTGTATGGTCTACTGCAGGTACTTTAACAGCTGAGCCTATCCACGTTGCCCTGCCTGCCCTCTTGACAACACTTCTGCACACTCCTTTGCCCTCGCATGAACTCCTCTCCTGCCAGTAACCGGGAGCCGTCCTAGCCAGAGCCACCATGGTGCCCATCCGCTGTTTCAATTCCAGGAACCCCCCAAAAAAGACTTTTACTTTGTCCAGGATCACCAAAACGGACATCATCACAACGTTGTTAAGCCGCATGCCGGTCTGTGCCTTGGGAAGAAGGCATCTTGTTAACCACTCTGGGAGATCAGTGGATGAATTTGGTGATGGCTTTCCCTGCCTCGTGCATTTTGGCATATGAATCTTAGATGCGTGATATTGCTTGCGACTTGCATGCACGACCATTGTGAGTTGTCTTCTTTCGCCTACGCTTTTATTTATTTCCCCTGCCCCCCCTTTTTTTTCTTTTATGTCAAATGGTCTTGTTAGGCCTTGAAATGCTGGCCAATGTTGAACAATGCCCTCGGCCCCAGCATTGAACATCGTTCACGACCGGGTCCGAATAGAGGGGTGTGTATGTTTGTGTTTATGTGCTTCCTTTAGTTTCCGTCTTGGTGACTGAAGCTGCTGAGTAGCCAATACCAATTGCTTCTTATGAATATTCACTGCTGCGGGTCAAGTGTGTATGTGTGTAGCCCTCCTCACTGATTCTATGCCTAGTCAAACATCTCATGATGCAACTATGGATCACGATATGCCGCCCAACCAGCCAACGAGAATGAATGCCTCACCCAAAGATGATTATTAGATAGGATGGTAATACCCGCAGCCAAGCATATACCCCAAAACTTACAAATGCTCTCCAATTCCTCGATGTTGCCGCGGCCTTGGCCAGCCACTCCACTCCTAGTCTCAACATCCCATCCCTCACCCACCAATTATATAGCATGGATCAAGTACAACATTATAATACACTATACCTGCCATCTGGATGATGCGGCGCCGCAACCTTGTCAAAGCATTATTCGATTTCGAATGTCGGCAGAAGATGTGCCATCGACAGCATTGCGGCCAGTGTGTGGGACCCGGCGTTTCTTTCTGTTGTGGGTAATAGTTGTAGGGCATGAAGGGTAAAGTTAGATATGTGAATTGCCAGTGCGTGAGAACGGTGGGTTCTGTTGGTAAAGTATACTCTATCAGATGATTTTGGATTTCAGGCCGGCCTTTCAGTGTACAGGGATACAGAGGAGTATGCGGTGATGTTCATGTTAATATTTTATGCTACCAAGTGGTATCAGCGCGAGAGTGTGATATGAAGTGTGGCAATGGTTAACATGTGTTGAATGCTGAGCTTCCCAAGCTTACCCAGAATTGAGGTTCTTGCTTTTATTTTTGATTTTGATGCTATTGCTAGTTGTAACTTAGGTCACTTTACTAAGGGCAGATGTGTTCTTCAACATTCATTTTAGTGAAATATTCTCCTAGATTTAAGATCTCCAATCCACGGTACAGACAACTGTTTGGTAACCTCAGTTAGTCTGTGCTGTAAATAGTTATAATGGACGTAAATACACCTTGTCACTCATTTTGTCTTTGATAGTCGTGTTCAGAGAGGCAGTGAAGGATTCATATGGTAAGAACGGAAGCTTCGTCAGTCCTGAATTTATAGAGTAGCCAAGTCAACATAGAGCCTAAACAAAACAAGTAGTATTGTATCCGATAATCGCGAGAAGCAAAGATATTTATGTTAAGTATTGTATTGAATAAATGCTACCTAATATAAAGCCCAACCCATATATGTAACGAACCACTTGTTATGATACGAAGTCACCACCGTGACTTTCACCGGACAATGCCGGAGACCTTTTTTGACGCCACGATCAACAGCATAACATTTGTCCTCCCAAACTGAGAACTGTGCCATGAAATAAATTTTATGGCATAATCAACCGAATGATAAAAAGCAAATAACCCAGGAACAATCAGACCAAGAGCCTTCATGCTTTCAACCTTCCATGAAAAAAAAAATGAAAAACAGAAAACCAATATGCTAGATGTTAAAAAGAAAAAAAATAAGACCAAGAACAAACACATGGGGAGTTATGACTGCAAAAAATGATGTGCGGGAGAAAAAAATAACAAGATGAGACGGCATAAAGATAAATAACGGAAAGAAAAAAAAGATAGGCCCAGACAACTAGACAGCAAGCTCCACCCGAGACCTGCAAGTTGAGAGGCAGAAGAGACGCAAGTGCGCCGCAGTCGCGAGACCAAGATTCTGTATAAGGTAATAAATAGTGTAAAGGGGAACAGACGAAGAAAGAAGATAAAAAGTGGAGCTTGGAGGGAAGACGCTATACGCTGACCGACTGGGTTCTGTAGATAACAGATCTGGTCACTCACGACCTCCGCGGCACATTACGCAAACCGGGAATGCAGATCGTGTGTCGATGCAAACGTCGACGACTCATGGTGTCCATATGGATCGGTGCCATACGGACTCAGGCTGGAAATGGATGGCATCTGGTTTTGTGAGGGGTACATTGATGCGGGGACTGACGAGCCAATGGTTTGTAGTGACAAGCCGGAGGAGCTCACAGAGGGGTACCCGTTGCTGGTGACATACGATGGCCCATAATAGTACGGGGCTGTTGACTGGGCCGTGGACACACTGGAAACGGTGCTCCGGGACTCGGATAGTCTGTCGTACGTTCCGTAGGGGCTAGGAAACGAGCTTTGTCTTGGAGTACTATCTTGGGGCGACTGCGATGGCTCATGTGTGGCTACTGATGAACTGTCAATGCGCGGCAACGTGGTACCGGAGGCATCGTAGGTAGTGGTTGTCCTGGCGCGGGCCGTGTAGCGGGGGTTCGGGTAGTCGTCCATGCGTGAGCGTTTTCGCGAAGTCATGGATCGGGAGTCCTTACGCAGCCGCAATCGGACTCCTTGGTCACTGAAGGAGCGCGTGAGGAATGTCGATTCAGCCATGCCAGGGAAGGTTTTTGCAGGCCAGACGGTGAAGACTTCAGAGGTGATGGAGGCGATGTGGGAGCACTGTGACCCCTGGAACTCGAATAAGGTGAACTGCAAACGGAATTTGCCCTCGATTTTGACGGAGAGATCGGGGAAAATGAAGAAGCCGCCGTCGGTGTTGTCGGTGTCTTTGAGCTTGTGCAGACTGGAGGCCAACGAGCCGACCATAGAGGTGTTCTTGACATCCTTGAGTGGTTGCGAGTCCTGGCCGACAAGCGTGCACGTCATGAAGAAGTAGGGGCTCTGCAAAAAGTGCTGGTGGGGATCCTTTTCGGTCGTGATGTTTAGTTGTAAGATCGGGGGAGGATCAATAGGCTTCCGGTCCTTCTCCTTGCCAATGGCCACCCGGGCATTCTCAGGCTGTTGGCGGATAGAGAGCGTGTGAGTGCTGGCGTAGTTGGGTTTCAAGTCATCGGGCGAGCTGGGCTGTTCTCTCGGAATCGCGGAGAGTGATGGGCCAACGACGGGCAGAGCAGGGGTCTGGAGCATGCCGGCCGATAGGCTGGACATGGCCATTGGGTTGTGAAGACTGGCGTTCCCGTAGTGGTACATCTTGCCTCTAGTGAAATCGTGACCGAGACCAGGAGTGGGAATCGTCTCGACAGCAGCAGCCATGGACATAAGACCGAGGGAATCGGAGGATGAGTAGGCTTGGGCAGAACTGAACATGAACCACTTTGTGACTTGATAGAAACTCCAGACAAAAAAACAGTCGAGTATCTTTGGTAAGGTCGAGCAGTATTTAACAGCAGCAGCAACAGCAAGATTCTACTCCTCAAATAGATGGATCTGATGCTAGTGATGATGGTAGTAAAAGGAGTGATGGTGGTGGGAAGACTTTTTGCTTAATCCGCTGCCTGATAAAGCGGGGAAACTGGAATTACTGGACAGTCACCAGATTTTGGGGCTTTGCATGTACTGCAGATGACGTTCCGAAAATTCCAGACAGTGACAGACAAATAAGGGTATGATGCAAAAGCTGACAAAAAGGGTTTATATATTGGAAGAGCCTCAAACGGTTCAGTTCAAGAAAAAAAATGCTTAGACAGTAGAGATCGGCTCGTTATGTTCGTGATGGACACTGTAGAACTTGTGTAAGACTATATAGCACTATGACAGCAATGGCAAGTTGAAAGGCGGATGATGCCAGGTGTAATGATAGTAATCGTTACGTCGTAAGCAATGTAATGTGTAGAGAGAGAGAAAGAATGATGTGATATATATGTCTAATACAAAAGGCAGATATAAATCTTGGTAACTTCGGTGATGGAGGAGGAAGCAGAAGATATAGCAAAGTCGCAGAGGGAGTTCGATGTGCCTTCTATATGTAATGTCTGCTTGCATATTACCGTCTGGGAAGTCGGCAGTGGAGACGCAGAAACAGACGAAGACCCATATCAAATGCTCTCTCTCTCTCTCTCTCTCTCTCTCTCTCTCTCTCTCTCTCTCTCTCCACCCAACAAGAAGACTCAGTAGGCCAAGTCACACGCCTCCCCCTCACCCACCCCCTCACCTTCTCCTCGCTCTCTCTCTCTCTTTCTCTGTCTAACTCCCTTCCCCTCTCCACATGCACATGTACTCACCCCATTCGGTTTGAAATGGTAGGTATAGGCACCCTTGCACATATACCATATTGTTTGTGAAGGGGTGGGGGCGTGCCAGTATGTCGCCCACCAGACCCATGCTTAAGGGGTGGATGTAATTCTCAAAAGCAACAGTGGTCGAGAACCAGAGTCTAGGATCGACTTTTTTTCAAAGTCCGGTACAGCTATAATGCAGGCATTGTCTACAAGAACTCTGCTTGCGAATGATTGAGTATAATAACAGGTTACTATAATCGATAAATTCACATAAATCTTGATAAATATCTTCGAGTATATGTTCACTCCTAAAAATTCTCTATGTTTACGGGGGTGTGGGAAAAACAAGGATACCTAGAAGGGGATGAAGGCCAGGGTCTCATTGAACCCGAAAAGTGCCTTGTATGTGTATTCCAGGAGCAATCACCCTAAGACTTTCTCTGCCTAACACTCTGTTCGTCCTCTCCAAACCAAGCGCGACATACGCCATCAAAGAAGCACAGGTTCATTATCGTCTGTGAATGTCGATATCTACATGGATATTTATATACGATACTCAACTGTACAGCTGGTCAGCGTTCAGCGCGGGAACAGAAAGATACAAGACAAGTGTAAAGATGTTTTTTTTGCCTATATATATATGTATATATATATGTGTGTGGGGGGGTATATACTTCAGTCTCACTTGGAAAAGCCCGCATATCTTCGTTCAACCCAGGCACAAATGACCAATACAGCGACTACTGATGCCAGCAAAGGACAAGGCCGGGGCTCAATCGCGGGAGTACCGAGCAGGGCTTTGCAGGAGACGAATGACTATTGCCAGCAGTGGATACGACGAAGTGAAGCGGTATTAGATTTTTAAGGCGGAATATGTGCCCAAGTAAATATTGTTGTTTTCAATTGTTACATATCTATATACATTGACAAGAGCTCAGTAAAGTGTTCGAGAAAGAGAGGTTGCAGCTATACACATCTATTTCCGCGAGTGATCACCATAATAACAGACTTCCAACTCCGGCATTTTAGACCAATTAACAAGTAAGGATAAATATTGCGTGGATTTGGTGCCGCATTGGTAAACACAGAGGTTAAACAGAGCAGATCATGAAGTCACGGTGGTCAAATATTACCCGGCATAGCCGCTTATCGAGTCAATCCAAAAGAGGGGGCAATATGTAAAGGAAAGGAATATTGGGAATTGCAACGCAAGCAGACTCGAGGAGTCTTGTCCGACGACGGGAATGAGATGCAGATATACTGTATGTGGAGGTATATTGTTTATTTGGAGACAAATGGAGCTGTTGTTTGCATCATATGCAACGGTATATTACTTCTAGGGCCCGGACGCCGGCAGCGACCATGCCGATGTGTGTGCTATCTTCAGAAACGTGACATCTTTTCTCTGCACTTCACACGACGTTGAGGCCGGTAATGAACATAGTGGACTTGATTATCATATTTTAAAGACCGGTGATGAAATTTTCAATATCAAAATGTTCAAAATTATGTCTAGTTGGCTGCAGGCGTGCAATTGACAGATTGGGTTCTTGCACACACTGAAGCTCGATCCCTAGTATTTAGGCCTATATCACTATTGCATGTTCTTAACATCTTAACGATTATCCAGTATTCGTGTCGCACTTCATATAGAACTACTACCTTTGTGAGGATAAATCAGCCAAAAATCGCTACACTGACAAACATCATTGCCTCTTTTTTTCCATGTCGGGTTATATGCAAGATTCTATGGCTGTTTTGCAAAATGTGTTTAGTTTTTGACATTGAAGAGGCATACATCTAGTGGTCTCTTAGTGAACCTTCACTATGGTCCTCCAGCAATCTACAAAAATATCAACAATCTCATAATGACACTATGTTGGTTCTCGGAGCAAAAACACAACCTCTGTCACATCACATTCACGATCATTTAGCTTTATTGTTACATCCCCAGTCCGTCCTTCTTCTTTTCCTACTTTTCCTACTTCACTGATTTGTTTTCTTTTTTTTTTCTTTTTTTATCTCTTCTCTTCCTCCACAATCAGACCCTATCTATTTTCACCCTCACCTTATTTCACACACAACCCCTCCTCCAAGTCAAAGTCATCCCATAGTCCCAACACGAACAGGGTCTCAAGTGAAAAATCCTAGACAAGTTTGCATTTTGCAAAATACGCAGGGATATCAAGGTCCAAAAGGAAAGGGATACACATATATATATGCTCTCAACATCACCGTAGCCATTGTGAACGCAGGGCAAGTCAAACCTACAGAACTACAAAAACATTTGCATGTCTGGTGATGATCAGTGTTAGTGCCAGCAAAGAATAAGATGAAAACTTGAGACAATCCTATCATGAGTACTTACACTAGATAAATGTTGATGTCTGCATAAACTGTGTTCAAAATCCTATGTGAACTTGAAGAGGGCGTGAAAAGAAACCTTTTTTCCTCCAATACCCGTGTGGACTACCTAGTTTAGTAATGGCTTCCATCAAAGCTTCTATTTACTAAAGTTTGTTTTTCCAGATGAGTAAGACGCCCTGGGTCTTGAACCCATAGGATCAACTTGATGTGGCAATTAATTATTAAATATTTTATTTTATCTTTTTTGACTTCAGCATCAAGAATACTCATGATAAAATAGTAATTTTACCTATTTTCTATATTTTCAGCCGATCAATTTTGCGATTTTTCTTCACTAGTTTCTTTTTTTTTTTTGCTTAAAACCCAAACTTTTAACTTTTATGTTTTAATTTATTATTTTGATTTAGATCATTTTTTCTTTGTTCATTGTTTTATATAGATAGGTCCTCAAATTGCACAACTTTCTTTATATATAGATATATTTACGCTATCCTCAAGTCGTAAAGAACGTGACTGCTCTATTAGAATCGATGTTGTGGATTATGTGATGGATGAACTAACACTTAGCTATATGTCAGCATACAATGGCATACATTCTAGCAGCTATATATAGAGCTATTCTCATTCAGCCTACTGTTTAGTATAGATGTTTGGGTATCGTTGCGGTTATACTTCGAGGCTCTAACGTGGATGTGAGTGTCCAGGAATTGAGGTTACCAACGTTGTATCAATGTTTGCTGGGTCTTATGTCCAGAATTTGGAGATTCTAATCTAATAACTTGTCATCCAGTCTTTTTCTGACGGGTTTTATAAACCAAGAACCGGTTATCCGTGGTTTATTTTGTATTTAAACTTTGAACTTACTGATGATATCTCCAGATATACAACTTGTTTCCGTCTTTGTTCCCAAGTCAACGGAGCTTCCATTTATGAAATGTCATCACGCTATTCATATTGAAGCTTCGATTATACCAAGTAATACACAGCATATACTCGAGGTATATGCCGCCTTTATAACTTATTGTATATTGCTGATGGGTTAGAGGGTCAATCTAGTAACTAATGTTTCAGTCCTTCATGGTCAGCATCATGAAGTTCGTGTGCCGTCAGTGTGCTTCATCAGGCCTTGATACTCTCAACTCTAGATCAAATCATTATTTATCTGATTGTGTTATTTTTACTTATTTTGTCATTTCTTATGCAAGATAGCTAGTTTGTCATGGGGTCATATCAGGATACCTTGCCATTGCTGCCCTCATACAACTTCCTTCTCCCCTCTTTCCCACTTGCAATGCCTTACATTCCTCAGTGTATTCCACATTTGCAATCACTAGAACGTCTATGCCGAGTCATACCGTCATATTCTGAATTGTCAAAGATAACTATCTACTTTAGGCCAACCACCATTTCTTCGTTAGCCCCACCATGAGCTCTTCATTCCCCAATCTTATCTCGTAGTCATCCACCACCAACATGGCCTCCACATTTCTTCTCTTCATTAGTGTTAACTTCACAACATCTTTCATAAAGGGTGTCGAGGTCGGGTAGAAATTCTCAGTGGCCTACTTTAATTAAAGACACGTAATCATGACATGACTAGTTTAGATATTAGTTGTTTTCATGAGGAAACAAATGGATGTCTACATGGATTTCTGAAGCAAAAGGTTGCGGTCATATACAACCGGTTTTTAATATTAGTGTAAGCCATTCAAAATCAGGGTACGAGTTCCATCGTCTTTGGTTCTTCATTCAACAATAAAGCCTTTGCTGATATTTCTCTGTAGCGCAAATGACTACATGGACTAGAACCTGAACCACACTATGGCATGTTGATATATGTTAGTTATACAATTCATGTAAATATATTGAGGTGAGACATTTTTTGATTGAGACAGTGAAATTCCTTAATTAAATTTTCCTATTGTCACATATAATACACAATGACTTACACAATAGTAGGGTTTACTTTATGTATAACCCTAGGTTTCTTGCGAGATCAGCCATAAGCAAAATTGCTTGAATCTCCTTTAGGAATTGAACCACTCCTATCACATATAGCTCATAAGCTCTAGCATTTCTCCCTATTTACAAGTTGTCTTCAGCTTTGCATGATCCTACAATCGCATTCAAGGCAAGTCGGTGTATTTCCGCAACTCTAACGTCGCTTAAAAGTCCAGAAAAGCACTAGATTACGGCCGATTGCGAATTATCCCCCGCAATGCTGGTTGTCTAGAGGGACAATATTAGCCTTCGCCTGGGGCGCATGATCCTCCAGGGTTACGCAAGACTCAACTGACAGAGGGAGACATTTAATAGAAAAAGGACCAATTGCGTTGAATGTTCTAAAGATTCTATTTGCGACATGAGTCTTATCGTGGGGGAAAAAAGAATAGGAGGTATCAATGTAGAACACTAGACCATAGAGGTTTGGTGACACCAAGACTTAATCTATACTCATTATTTTGCACTAGTCGAGATGGTTTATAGGGCTGCTGGGAACAGCTTCATCTGAAAGTGAGACAAGCTCTCGAGAGGGTCCGCATCAAAGTTGATATTTGCAGTTGGATTGGTAGGTGTGTAATTGCAAAAGTGGCACAAATTTGTGATTGGTTATGTGAAGTATCTACATTTTAACTTGTAACTGTGTAAACTGCAAAAATACGCGAGCTCAATTCTTTGGTGATATCTGAGCTGAGACATAAGGGGGTCTTTCTTTATAGGTACAAATTATACCCTCCTTTTGCTTTATACCTACATTTACCATGTCACAGACCCAATCATCGTGATGAGGAAACCCTCATGATGACTAGGGTTATAATTATATATTCGAGCGATTAGATAACATTTGTTTGAATATCTATGATGAAAGGTAGCGCTTTTTGATGTTCATAAAACCACCAAAAAAGAAACACATGGCTGCTGCATACGTACCATTAATATTAAACCACCAGTGATACACAAAGACTCTGATTCGTATCCGTCGACGGGTCATCTTTCTCCCCGATTGCGTCTCGAGGACAAAAGTGGTGGCCTCTTCTGTCGTGAAACACTCTGATTACGTAGTCATGCGGGAAATCTGTATACATCTAGACTATCGATACTTATGAAGCATATTAAATTTACACGGGTAAAATTTAGGTACAAGTCAATAATGAAAAAAAAATCGGCCGATAGGTTAAGGTCACCAGTAATTCAAGAAAAGAGACACTATTTTACATTGTTGATGATGACACATGAGATGCAGTGATTGCCGATAGGATTATCAACCAATTATGGACCAGTTAGATGTTAAATGACAACGCCCCGATATTTGTATATTGCTTAATGACTTCAGATGCTTATAATTTACAAACACCTAATTCTGGCAACACTCGTGTCTTAAACGCAGACCCGAAAAGACAACCAGAAACAATGAGACTGGAAAGTTTGTGTCAATTTCTTCCGTTTACCTAGATGACGTGACTAGTAAGATTGGGGAAGTGTCAATTAAATCAGACATTCCAGTCTTGTTCGACTATACACTGTACTCCCTCATCATAATCACACCAAGTACTCTCCCGCACCTTGTCTGACCCCTGTTGCTCCGTCTGTGTCTAACCAGGTATGATCCATAGTATGTTTAACAATACGGAGAGTAAGGTTCAACCTGACGTATATACTCTGGAGTTTGGTTTGTTTTCGAGGTCAATCGTCTTACCTAACAGTTACAACATGTAATATGGTTGTGTATATTTTCAAATTAATTATTAGCTTTCATTGTGGATCTCGATTTTTATTTTATGTAGCATAAATTTATTGCAAGTTGTTTAATCAAAAAAAAAAAACTCTAACGATAAGTGTTTACCAATATTAATGAAGGGAAATTAAAGGCCAAACAGCTATTGTGATCTATCAACTTTTCTACTACTTGTCTATGATCACACGATCAAATTGGCATATAACCTTTCCGCAGCTTACAACACAAAGACAGACCACCTTTAATGCAGTTATTCGGGCAGTCATTTGAGAATGTATAGAAACTTTAGGGTTTGCATATCACTAAAATTACATTTCTGTTGGTTTCTCTTACAAAGGCTCATGTTAATGGTTTTTCAGTTGATGCTCGACGTAATATATAACATGGTCACTAAAAAGCTACACTCAAACAGAGGTTTATTTCAAGCCTCTGTAATGAAACAAGTCCATAATTGTTTACGTTCTGCAATCGAATTTCCTTCCAGATGGAGACAAAAGAAAATAAACGAATAAAATTAATTAATATATGAAGTAACCCGAAGTTCTTCGGCGTTTGTATGAAAGTTAGATTGCGTACATTTTGGTCGGTTCTAAATAACATGGTGAGACCTGATTAGACGAATTAATAGAGTCGAGTGACATTCAGTTACTCATGGAGGTATGAATAATAAAGTGGTCGCTACCATTTTTTGATCCCATAATGGGCTGATGTGAGCACTATAGGCTACGCGGGATTATGACTTTGGAAGAGCAGTCGTATCCTTCATGTGCCGATCCAAGATCAAAATCTCAACGGTAGAAACTTCCACCGCCTGGGCTCATTGGTTGTCAACAACTTGAAGCTGGAAACCATCCGTGAAAACTTGAATTTTGGACCATAAACTCTGGGATCCAAAAGGTACTAATGCAGTTCGCCCGTCGTCCTACCAAGATCCAGCAACCGGAGAGAGTGCAAGCTGACACTTCAGCCCTAGATAAATCAGGCTTTACTAGCGTGGGGATATTTCTCTGTGCTTGCTAGTCTACCGAATGATGTGGTAATTTGGGGGCAGAACCAGACTCGTGCGGAGCATCTGTCGGACTATGTATGCATCAAAGATTTGTCAATGTTGTTCGCTTCCAGTGTTGAATTCAAATCTGAAAGCCGGGGATATTGAGAAATCTGGGATTGCTAGTGGTCAGAAATTCAGATCTTGCAGCAGCTGCAACAGGATACCGCCGATTAATGTAATGGAGTACATGATCATGGCAGGCTTGCAAGCTCATCCAAAGTAGTTATAAATCAGGCTTCTGTAAACAACAAAATCATGTCGCAACTCGGCTCAAGAAAACAAGCAACATTAATATAGCTTAGTCAGATAGAGTAAAAATGTGCGGTTCAACTTCATGTTCCACTGACCCACCATAGGGCAAATATCAATGGCCTGTAATTTTATCTCTAGCCTATAATCCGAGTTCTTAAATATCATTCTATTGCAATGCATGCATCTACTCCCTTTTGGCGCAAGTTATCCGACGAGGGAGATAATAATTGATACTGGTCATGATAAGGCTCTTGTCAAGATCTAATTATGGCACTAAGCCATGATTGAGAACTTGCAAGGTCTGAAAGCTCATATTAATATGCTACTTAGAGATCTTTAACATAATCTTTTACAAAGTATGGAACCATCGGCTAGTTATTCAAAAAGAAGCTGCTATAGTGAACAGAAGCCCATACCAATTACAAGAGCCCAGCAGCCATGAATGTTACTGGTATCACTTGTCAAGACTAAACTATAAGGCAAATGTATTGTATAAACCCTAATCCTCTGTGATTCATTTATCTTCTGATCCAAAAATGTTTATGTAGTTCATCCGTTGGAGTAAGTTGCATCATTAAATAACATTACAACAGTAATATTCTTGTCTGTTGAAAATATATGGAGCTAATGTTCAATTGGAGATACACACATTTTATCACCAAAAATAGCAAGAGCTTAACCTTTCCACCTACTAGGGTTCAGAGTTGGTAGCGCTAGGCCAAACAAGGTAATTTCATAGAAGGTATATGGAAGCTTATTGGCTCAACTTGCCAGGGTCTTGCTGTGATGCCCTAAGCTTCAATACATGGTTTCAGAACCTAGTCCCAAACAACTTCATTTTACCTAGCACGATAACAGAATCATATTCATTGAGAACTGAAGTATCAATATAGGGAATTATTGAGTGAGTTCCGACAGACGTTCTGTACTCACTGGTACGAAATCTCTCTTGATATGTCCTGTGTCTATGACATCCAGGTATCAGCCTCAACTAATATCAATCTCATCATTTATCATCATTAACACGCTACACGATCAAACTAGACCTTGATAAGACTCTTCTATCTAGTATTTTACGATTTACAAGATCTTGAATTTTGTGGACCCCATCAAGATCCCTGTTGGATCAGTTACAAGTGCCATAATGGGAAATCGTAGTGTCCGGTGTATCAAATCTGAAGCCAAGAATGAATGCATAAAAAAAGGATAATCTATTTGTTTCTGGAATATCATACAGGTACGTAATATATTTCAGGTACCAGCTCAGCTATAATGCAAATAAGCATTTATTAAAATTATTGGAGTATAACGTTTTGACAATCAAGGCATAATCGATGTGGATCTGTTCCGTTTAGGCTTGGAGCTTGGATGATATAGAAACGTCCAAGATGATCATGAACGTATCTTCAAAACAATACATAGTAAAGCAACGACGAAAGGCGAGGCCGAAGTCGTATGAAAACTTTCCTTTTTTTCATTAGTGGAGGTACGTGAGTAGATCAATGGATGCCACTCAAGAGAGAGTGGCCTTCATACGAGATGGTGACATTGAACAGGTCCATATTACATAGGTACTTTATAAGCACATATGTACAGCAATATATTGTGAGCCACTTTTGAGTTTTTTATAGATTGACACCTTATCATGCTGGTTGCTTTTCAATGCCGTAGTGTTCATACTACTTAGCGAATGGTGCTTCTAAATGCTATAGACTACGCAATGCTATAGTCCCTTTGAGAATAGATCATGACGAATGCTGAAGGACTTGACTGTTTGACTATAACTACTGGAGATATTAATTTACATATTATATTAGAAATATTATAGTAAATTATAGCTTATTATGCATAGATTGTCGGGTTATGCTAGCTTATACAAGCACTGGAATCTTCCGATTTGTTCTTTTGAAGCCTTCCGTCTCAATACTAGAAGCATAGCATGGCATGACCGAGTTTACAATGTAACGCAACTCAGTAACTAGATAATGAAATGTCAAGTGACGAGTTTTATTTATAGGTATTTTTCTTGGATGGCAGTCCCACCGCTTGTCTCCTTGCCCCTATTGAACTGGTGCTTTCTGAACAGAGCCTTTCAACAATGGCACCCATGACCTTTGGATGCATAACTGTTTAGTTTCTCAATACCTACTCTAAGGGACCTTTGGTTTAAAATGTGAGGGTGTAGCCGCTTCTATGCGGGCCGTCTTGGACGGGTTCAAAGCAAAAGCCGCCTGATCTTAGATGGATATCGTCCGGAATTTTGTGTTGGCGAGAGGGCAGTGGCAATGAGTGACATGTGCCAGACTCTGAATACTGTATTCTCAAATCTCTTGCTTTCAGTAAACACTACAGTATGTTTTGGGGCTCACAAACATGTTTACTGAGATAACTCTCCTAGACAGTTTTACCAAGTACACATATAAACAGCCCTAATTGTCAACACTGCCCGGTCATTTCACTAATCAAAGCCTCCATACATCTACAGAGTTCTCAGGATGGTCGACTGATATATTTGATGCATTTTATTGACAAACTGTGTTAAATAGTCGTATTGAGTCTATTCAATCTGTTCTTTTTAATAACTCTTGGACGCTCACAGGTCCGTCATCTAGAGAGCATTATGACCCTACAAGATTATGGTAACAATCCCCACTTCTACTTCTGGTACAATAATTCCACGCGACCCAAAGAATCGTTTCAAAATCGTGACGCGGTCACGTCTGGTCTACCCGCAGCTCCGAACAGACAACACAAGTTCTTTCGGTCTGGCATAGTGTGGAAATAATGTTTATTGGTCTCTGGACACTCTTCACTCAATATGGTGGAACATGTGTTCTTCTAATTATTATGGGTGACTTAGTTTATATGAGTGACTCCATCATTAGGTTTCAGGTATCCTCATATTAATAAACGCATTTGTCATCTACTGAGCATAAATGACAGTACATGTTATAATATTAATAGTTTTATTGATTTTGAGACCAGAAATCTGGAAAAGCATTCAAGAGACGTCTATCAACTCAAGGGCTTGAAAGTATGCCAGCGTATCTAGAAGCTTATGCTACATTACCACCTCAGCATAACTAATCTTAACCGCTGGGAAACGTCTTTGATTGAGAAAATGTGATGGACATTATCATTGTATAGTGCGTAAAGTACAGTGCGTCAACATTCTTACTGTGATATTAGGATGCATGCTATTCACTGTCTCTGCAGGTTGAAAACCGGAGAAAAGGCTGAAAGCATGTTGTGTAGTTGTATGAGTATGCATAACCCTGTAGATTGCTGCAGTTTGCTGAAACGCTGCCCCGCTTCTTGTCAACATCAAGCTATCGTGTTGACGATTCCCCGGATCAATATCTCCAAGTGTCACTACGGAGACCATGCAACATCCTATTGCACCTACACATAAAAGGCAGTTCTAGATGTCAATATATTGTTATTCTGGAAGACCAATACACTCATCAGGTCAGAATCTCAAGATTTTCACTGATACAGCTGGAGATTATTCTAGAGTTGCCTAGTTCCAGTGCCAGGAAAGTGATTCCTGCAAATATCATGTACAGTGGTGAACATTTAAATGGACCGCAAAAACTCCGGGGTTGATATTTTGGGGCAACCCTAAACCTGACCCCCCTCTTCCTCTCCAAATAGCTATAATTCAAAATCTACTAGAGATCCCATGATAAAAACATAATATTTAGAAAACTAGAAAACATATCTATCTAATGATACCTACATTGTTGCCTGATATTTGGTATACTAGCTCTTAGTACCAATAATAGCATGGTGACATTTTGGCATAGTGTTGATCAATTTGTTAATTATGCTCATTTTGATTTTCTTCTATTCCATAATTATAGCCTCAGAGCTGTATTACTAGATAACTGTTTTGGCAATTGGGTCAAGTATCTATAGCTCCTAACAATTGTCCTTTTTAATATAATCTAGATGTTCTTAATATGGTTTAAGTCAGGACTATAAGGTAGCCTTTAAACTCTTATCATTCTCTCTATAGAAGTTCTTAGCAACGAAAAAGGACTTAGTATTATAGCATATTGACCTCCAAAATATAATAGTTTCTAAATTTCTTCAGGAACTGTATCAATATAGTCTTTATGGAATTTTGAAGCACGTAAAAAGAGTTAGTTTTGGTTGAGATATAAAGGATTAAAAACTTATCCTGAGATCTCTATACTCACTTCTGACCTTCCTTCTCACCTCTATCTATAGAACTCTCTTCCAAAGCTAGGAGGTTTGTTGACATATAATCTTGCAAACTCCAGGCATTTTACATAGCTGCTTCTGTTAATTTCAGCCATTGAATGGCTTTATAATAACACAACCCTCTCGCATGTTACCTTACATAACACTATCAGCAACGCCTAAGGGAAGTGCTCCTGTTTAGGCTTCAGAGTAATGAAAGGCAGTATTTTAAGGAGTATAGTGATATAAAATTTATCTCTCCATCAATTCTGACATGTATTATCAGGTGTTTTTTGTAATGGCATAAGGAGAGTCTGCAAATCAATGTGTGATCTTTCAGACCAGCCCCAGATCAACCCCCCCTCCAAACTCAGATATTTGGGTCAAATTTAATCTAATTCAATAATAGGACATAATTATAGTGATACACTAAGGTATACAATATTTTCTTAAATCTCTTGGAGGTGGTGGTGTGAATTGGCATGCCATTGAAGTGATGGTGTTGAAAAGAAAAAAGAAAAGTCAATTTGACCCTTGCAAGTCGAGGCCCTCTTATCTAGATACAACTGTGTCTCTCATTGCATTGAAAACATGCCATTATTGCCTATAAATCGTGTTTTAGAGGCCCAGGTGCTGGAGCTTATAGTTTTGTGTTTGAAATAATTAGGACTACGAATCTCGCTAAGATCTGTTTGGTTCAACGCATGGCTAGTATAATGGACACTAAATTTTTCAAGCAGTATAAGCTCGACTACGCACACAGTTGAATGATGCAGTTTATTAAGTCTACAGTTCTGAGATTTACATGCAGACCGTTAAGTGTGATAAATAAAATCGACTCAAGATTTCTGCGTCGTAGTCACACCGCACTAGAAGAGGCATTTGTGATTACAGACACTCCTTCCCGCATAGACCGATATTGAGATATCTAGCTCAGATAGCTAAACAGACTTGTAAACTGCTAGAACACACAAGGCAAGTTTATATCAGACTTGATTTTCCCTAATATGTGCGGCCTTCATGTCCCGCCAAAGTCACAAGTATATACCCCACTTCTTCACTAGCCACCCGTACATCCCCACCACCGGAACTCAGGAGCCAATAGACAAAGCGTACGCCCCCTCCGGTTTGGTTCTCATACATGTGAAGGATTGCGCGGATAACTATCCATAGCATCTCTTGCCGTAAAACGCATGACAGCTCAGCATATCGGGCGACCGAGTGCGTGCCAACTCAACGGCCACCACATAAACACGTAACGAGAACATGCTGCTGATGCCAGCCGGTACAATGGAGTATCAATGCTGAATGGATTCTGTATTGGGGTGGGTCAGTTGTGGTGCGGATTTCCGACTGGTCTCTTTAGTCTGTTGTTTACATTGGAGCAATTTGGATGTCAACACCAAAAAGGCAAAATTCTTCGTACCCGGCCCACACTTCCCCATAGAACACGGTAATCGTTATGATATCTGGGTGTAGAGAGGTACTAGTAGTGTCTTCGAGACCTTTCTATCATCGTAAAGTGGCGTCATGTTTCCTTAGTGGATTCTATCAAGTGTCACCGGGATAGGCGTATATGGCTTCAGTCTATCAGGAAAAACAGCATGATATTTATTGCTAGACTTCACATTGAAAACTAACAATGACAATACCTTACTTGATGCTATAACATTATAAAGGCCAATAATTTTATCTTGACCTTCGTTCTAAACCAGCCCGAGATACCTATGTTGCAAAACAGTATCAACTAACTGCTTGTATCGGCTGAAATTTCAGCCTTCCCTATATCTATGAACTTATAAATATAATTATGGAGGCCTGTCGTGATTCTGTAGATCTAGTAAACATTGAGCTCAAGGTAAGGCGGAATCAATGATCAAACATCCGTTCCATGGAACTGCTATGTGCTAAGCACTCTTAGAATTCAAATCCTGGAAGTTGCCATGGGTATACTAAGATTTCGCCATTGATATATCATCACGGGTTGTCCAGACTTCATGAGTAGATCAAAGTCAAAAGGATTTTGAAGTTGTCAACTAGGTCAGGCTTTCACATTGTAGTAGAAATAAGATTGTGGGCAATTCCATATTTATTTATTTTTTTTCTTTTGTTTTTTATGTCAACAAGCCCTATATATTCCTCGTGTCTGCCAATTTTGGCTTTTGCCTTGCCTGATTAGATCTACTCTATATGGCCGCATCACCCTAGTAAATCTCCTTTCTCTGCCTTTGACTAACTTGTAATGCCATGCACATCTTCACCATCCATATCACCTACTCCTACCAGATACGATCCTTGCACTGGTATACCGCCGCTTCTCAGGATTTCGTCGAGCTCTCAGCCTCTTTTTAACCTGTTCAATGATCCCCTTGATTGCTAACACCCAACCTTCTCTTATCCAATGAGTCTGGTTCTAATTTCCTTAAAAAGACATCTTCATTCTGAATTTGTAGGTATCCTAGTCCTAATCTCCCACTATGCCGTCCCGCAACCGCCGTAATCCCGAGGTTACGGTTGTACAGGGTGAATTGATGGATATTCGATGGGTTAGGGAAAGCAAGGTATTTTCTTCAAGTAAACCTGGCCTACATGTTTTTTTCATCATATGACATCTAAGGCAAATCTTTTTGACATCGTGAAATGCCAACTCTCCACAGCGAAGAGTCAGTAGGTCCGGTATACCGAGCATTGAAGAGGCCGAGCCTGGCCTTGTACATCTACATCATGGTGCTTCTGGGCTCGGATCTGATTTCCTTTGCTGTATATATTGATCAGTTATTAAGCGGAAGTAACCAGTAAATTTCTGTGATAATGGATATGAAATCACAACCAGATAATATCATTGTAAAAGTGTTGTAGCCTGCTCTCCCGGAGCACATTATCTTTTTTTTAGTCAATATTTGATATTATGAATTCCATAGGGTTAGGATCTGTAACTCAGACCCGCCCAAAACAGCCCAAAACAGCATTTGGACTTATATCTCAATCGACAACAATGTGAAAATTATGATTATTAAGTTCGCCGGGTCAAGCTCGGTGATTTCTCTTTTCCATATTCAATAGGATTATCAATAGTTGTTTTTTAGTTCAACATCGAGACATCTGATCATTCTCACGTAATGCTGAGTGGTCGTTTGCCATCTTGGGAAATGGACCAGGTCCCACCCTACCTCCCCCACGTTATGTGCTTCAAAAGGGATATCTTCTCCAACGCCAAGTTGATTATATTGGTAACTCTTGAAGAAATTCAATCCTATTATAAATTCTCAGTTAACCAACTTCTATCGGAAGTAGCTCTACATATAGCCATGATCTACTTTCATCCGGACTTCAGTCTTTCCTTACAAGACAGAGGGCTCCGGCTGCAAGCTTCATATCAAAGGTGTTTCCTTCTCTGTAGGAACATGGCGGATCCTCTGGGGGTTCAGGCGGTTTTAGGACGACGCGTGGTCGCTTTGTGGGGACTGTCAGCGAAGAAGATGAGATGACAGGTCTGCTTGAGGACCTCTGCAACTTTACGAAATTGCTTTTTTTTCTTCCAATGGAATCTTGGACACACTATCGGGAATTCAAGTGGTGATGGATTTACAAACCTCCTGACACAGATGCAGGGAGTCAACGTTGACAAACAAATAAGCGAGCTTGTTAACTTTTTCTTAAAATTGCAAACGAATTCCCCAGGATGTCGAGGAACGAGATGGTGGTGGATATTGGTATGAATCTCGTGTGAAATTATTTATTGATTTCTTCAGCCTAGAATATCCTGAATTAGCCGACTGCCTCGTCATTATGGTATATATAATTTTTTTTTTTCATTTTTCAGCATATATATAGATATATAGCATCAACTAATGAATCTATATGGGAAAAGCAATCAACTAATCTCTAATTTTACATCCTCTACTGTACATGTCTAGTTAGCATCACCTTGAGAAGAGTTTCTAACAATTACCGTATTCGTCAAGTAATCGAGTGTTGTGCAACAGACATCACATTCCATTTGCCTGCTCGTATAACTGGGGCTGAGAAATGCCCATCCCTTCCTTCCCGGCCGCCATGCATATGACATGACAGACCACTGGCATGGTACTTTCCGGTTTATGCTGTCGTCAATGTGCGGGCTTCACGGGTCAAGCTAGCCCAGTCACATTGAGAAATTCCCCTGCAGTGTGCAGCATAACGGTACATATATGCAGAGTACTTTATCAAAAAGAACATAGGTTTGTTGTCCAAGACGTATCATAATATATTCGTTAAGGTGATGAAAACGAGCTATAGTGGGCTTTATTGCTCAATAATCATAACATCACAGGAAAATCCAGTACTTTTGACGCCGCCAGGGTGATTGACATTGGTGTTGGTGCAACGCAGACTTCCCAAAATAGTAATTATGTTTGAAGCGAGGTGGGAAAACTTGTCTTAGTTTGTTGTCTTCACGTGAAATGGAAACTGTGAAATGGATGACACATTTCAAGTTCCATGTTGCTGCAAGTTGACAACGGATTTTAAGTGATATTCAGAGTATTGGACTAAAAGGGTTGAATGTATCTATGTGATTATGTGGAACTTCAAAATATTGAAGTTGTCAAAAGAAAATCGATATATTCATTACAGTGAAGATCAAATCTCGTTTGCTTTCTTCTTATCTTTTCCCCCGTGTCTGTCATTAAGTGTTATGTGTCAGAAATCTCCCCGCCATTTGAAACCTACCCTGTTTTAAATAGTCCGAACTTTGGTGGTATCTCTCTGATAACCATGTGGACAGTGACTGGAAATACCTCAACCTCATACTGTTTTTCATCACCTGAAAACCTTCACGTGAGAGCTCTATATAGTAAATAGCTCGGCGACTTATCTAAACCGATGTAAAAGCTATCATTTTGAGTTAAGGGCCCTATCATGATCCACATGTACGTCCTAAGCTGCTAACAGCAACATCCATTGCCCTCTGTTCGTCTTGAAGTAGGCTAGAATAATATTGAGAATACACGAAGAGAGAACCGGTCACCTTTGAAGAAGTCAGGTCCTTTTCATAAGCCCGTGGCACCCGTGATAACCTTCGAGAAAACTTGTGAATCCCAATAATGTTTCCGGCTTACCGCTAATTGACCAAAACGACTAGCAAGCCGACCTGTCGGGATACTTGAGTCTTCACAAATTGAGGGAGTAGGGCCAAGAACAGGGTTTTTGGAGGAGCGGACAAGCAAAAGAGCGAGCCAGTCACATTCTTTTGCCAGAGCCTTGTCTTTCCGAAAATGGCTAAAAGGCCTATTCCTTTTAAGACCATCGTTCCTAATCAAGTAATTTCTCGAATTCAATTTAGAGGACAAGGCTTTTTTTTTGGACTTCATTGGTTAAAAGCTTTGACCGTTGACGACAACGACCCCTCCCCCCCTCAACGTTTCCCATGTACACATTACCTACACATACAAACCAAGCGTTCCAATGTATTAGTGATGAGCAGACAATCAACATATGCACTAAACACAATAGATTTTCAATACGGACATGATAACTAAATGACGGTGTAGCTTCATCCCAAAGAAAAATATGTGCACATACCAGTATATGCACGTCGATGGAAACCATGTCGCATCAGATATCTCCATTCTCTTTGTACTATCAAGAGTATAGTGAATAAATCTAAGAAATGAGTTATGTAACTGTTCATAA
Organism: Ambrosiella xylebori; assembly: GCA_002778035.1. Lineage (NCBI taxonomy): Eukaryota > Fungi > Ascomycota > Sordariomycetes > Microascales > Ceratocystidaceae > Ambrosiella > Ambrosiella xylebori. The sequence continues at coordinate 638,181 of PCDO01000003.1, forward strand.
AATTATAGTGGGTGCCTCAGACATGATGGACTTGTGCCATTCAACCGGGAATGTTTACTGATTATGTAAGTTAATTAGATGCCAAACAGTTTACTGGAAGTACAAGCTATAATTTCTCATTTCATATACCTTATTCTAAAAATGACGCATTGTTTCTTGTTCTCTGGATACACTATGTTTGAGTGCCTGCACCTCCCTATCTATTCTGCGAACTCCAGTCCAAGGCACTCGCGGCTTGTGGAACCCTAGTAATAAGTGGCTGGTAATGGCTAGGATGTTTAGACGAGGGAAACAAGATGATGTGATCATTGGTTCTGTCCAACGGAAACATCAATTAGTTAACCAATGTGCTAGTAATACTGACATACTAGTTATGGATAAGATGAGGAGGTTGGAAAGCCTAGGGTTATCTGCCGGCATGAGTTCAAAGGAAAATTAAATGACAACAACGTAGGCGTGTATCTGGGGCTTTCTTTGTAATCTTGAGGCCGTATCCTCCCTTTGACTATTGATGTGTTCTCAGAATCAAAGATGAATGACGGTCATCATAATAACCATTTATCTTATCTAATGTGTGTCTCTGCTCAACATTACACTAGGCTTTGCTAACGCATTTAAAATCCAGTACCACATTGTCTGTAACAAGATAAAGTGCTTGCATGCGGGAACCTGCAGGTGAGTCTTACTTGGTGGCAGGGGCAGGTCAGTTTTTGACTCTGGCAGTCCACAACCAGGTATTTCTCTCTCTAACACCACATAAGCCATAGCTTCCCACCTCGTCATGATATATAATCCTACACTTTTTCCCAAAAAGAAATGAACTTCGAGAATCACTCGTACAATTTTCTTTCTTAAATATAATTATCATGTTGGGAAAAAAGACCAGATGGTTGGGCAACTTCCTCCAGGTCCCAATAGTATTTCAGCGAACAGACCATCAATTCTCGAGTTGTTAGCTTATTTTGGTGATAATGATCAACATAGTTAGTTGCCTTTTTATTCTTTTTGTTTCGAAACAGAATACATTAGCTACAACCAGAAAATGGTAAGGTTCAAGTTGGGATATATTAAAGTGAATGCTGATCAATGGATCATATGTAGTGGTCACTGTTAGAAATACTTTGTGATTACAAAATTAGTATATGAAAAACATATCTAAGTGGCACAACACATTCTAGATGTTGAGAGGAATCAATCCTACTGGGCTTTTTGGATAAAAGCAGCAGTCCCCGTCAACATCATAGCGCTCTATGAGCATGACATCGGCTGAATTCATGCCAATCTGATGATTATCTCTGGAGAGATATAATGACACCCCCACCCTCAAGGTCTGAATATACACAAAGCCAAGCAGGCTTGGCCCTCAACAATATGTTCATCATAGAAACAAAAAATGCTTTGCTTAAGTCTTCTAGATCATTCACCTGAAGTTCCCCTGGGGTAAACGAAGGAAATGAACAGAAAACCCTATGACAACCACCCAACCTGTCGACAGCAAGGATCGGCCTCGGACTTGCTCTGGACAGCGAGGGAAGGAAACTGGCAAGTTGAGCATGCTGTATATTCATTTATTGCCTGGTTGCCCATGACGTTGATAATTGTAATTGACATAATGAGAGTAGAGAGCAGTGTTTCGGTAGCAGTGGAAACTACCACACCGTCATCAGTGTGTACTTGGACTTGACGGGATTACAATTGTCTATAGGGTAGAATTCTCAACTATGGTTCGCGTCAGGTATAATTCTATAAAACTTCTATTTCGCCAAAGTTGATATCGAAGTCGTGTAGAACAAGGTCATAACTGGGCTAATTTGGCACAAAAAGATTAACTGCTATTATCAATGCAGCGAATGCTACACTAGCAAGTATTTATTCTTTAGCTTCTAGACTATAATAAGGGAAAATTCAATTATCAGTCCACTTTATCTTCACGTTATCTCAACATCTTAGCCACGAAGATGGTCTGAGTTCCCACGAACCCACCCAACTCATGAAATATTTCGAAACAAATCAAGCCACAAAAATATAAATAAATATATCTTAACTGTAGACCTAAATATGTACCAGGAAATTTACACAGAAGGAATGTAAAGCCTAGCTAGTCATTCAGCCTTTTCCCCTCCCTTCAAAAATCCATCTTGCAGATGAGAAAAAGCCTCTCGATCTCAACGGATGGATGGAGGGGATACACAGACACGGACCGCGAAGAGAATCCTTCGCGCCGATACCTTCCTTAATCAACCGCCAGATTGCTCTCTTCCTACAACCTCGTGAATATGCAAGCGCCAACATCATGACGAATGAGTGGTGATTCGCGGAGGTGTGTTGAAAAAAAAAAAAAGCAATCATAGGGTTGGGAAATGATGGTAGGGTAAGCATGATTGGGTTTGAGGGGAAGGAGGGGAGGGGGTGCTGTTACCGGGTTGTCTGTGGGTGATTTTGGGGCCTTTTGGGGTTTTCTCGTCAAGTATATTCTCACGGAAGAAGATCGTGAGCCAAAAACTAGCCCCAAAGGAGGCATCTGGAGCCAACGATTACTTGATGGGGTAGAATACCGGTAGATCATGTCTTGAGAAGGCTAATTTGTGCTATCGCAAAGTGGACTTGCGCTTTTCTTACTCACCATCACCCTTTCTCGGGATCGCGAGGCACTTTGAATTCTTTCGTCAAGATCACCGTCAGGCTAAACTTTGCACTAGTAGGCTTGCATATTTTTATTGTCTCGTGACCAAGACCTAGTCGCGGATTAGGGGTTGCTGCCATGCGGATGACAGGGAATATTGGTAAGGCATATCGACCCGACAGAAGCAATACGAACATTAAACTCCTTTTTTTTTCCTGGAGAGAGGGTATGTTCTCAGAGCCTATAGGATCCTCATATGCGACAAGCTTAATGATCGATTCAATATTGAGATCCAATACCTCAAGCCTATGCCACAGCCGCACCTCGAACATGTAATGATAGATATTATATTATCAGTTGGATTTTGAAGACTATTCATCTCTAGCAAGAAACTTGTTTATATCTCTCAAGGCTTGGCTATGAATCCTGTTTATCTAGATAGCTGTAGCACTATGGGAGCCGAGACATTTTCGGAGTTCGGAAATGTTAACGGGGGGTCCTTGAATTGAGATATCGTGCCCGCCAAGGAACTACAGTACTGGATCGAGTTATTGTTGACGCTCGATTTGGGCAAGGGGGTGGAAGAAAAAGAAGATGCGGCGGGGTGGGTGAACCCTTAGTATCAGATTCAGAATGGCCTTTTTTCCAACCTTTATAACAAACCAGCAGGTTCCAGTCGTAAATAACGTACGGTGATTTTTTTTCTTTGAATGTCAGAGTAAATACTCCGGGTGTTATCAGCCTTGTGAACCTGTGATTATCATTTACGGATGTTGATTGTTTGGTAGACGCCGGCAAAGGAATCATTCAACCATATATCTATAACACCTGAAAATTTACGGAACAGCAAGAAATAGTGGGGTCTTAACGGGCTCAGTCTTCTGAATGAGGAGCATATATTACATCTTACGGTTATATGAAGATCGGATTCAATGTATTGATTGGTGCACATGCTAGATAATGTTGAAGAATTTTCCGTAATTGCGATATTGACAACGGCATGAATCTAGAGTTGTAATATCGCTGCTGACAAAAATCCCATAGGTCTGGTCTTGAATTAACTAAACGTACTATAGACAGTCCATAATCTAACTATAGGCATGGATTATCATGTCCATCCCATCATGATGAGTGATTGCCCCCAATATTTATTCTGGGACAAGCATAAATCTCTCGAACAACACAGACATCTCCAGTGGCCCAACAGATTTGGTGTCTTTCCCCCGCTCATACCCCCTATATCCCCGGAAGCAAGATATCTAGTTCATTATATATCTCTAACTCTCTACTGTTAGCTCATGCAAGACTTTCCCACATTGACCATAAACCAACATTAACTAAAAATTTATCAAGACAACCCACCCATTTTGAGCAAAGATTGTGACTGGCTCCTTCTCCCCTCCCTCCAAATCAAGCTTACGGAATCCCTTCGCTAACCAACATGATTTTCTCTTACACGGGAATCTTCTGGCCCCACATAAAAAAAACCCCCCCAACACATATGCATAAAACATGGAATCACTTAGGTGCATGACAAAACGAAAGGTATCTGTAAAAATCACCAAAAATGAGCTCATGCCAGTCAAAGTAGAAGCCTACAAAATAATGAGCTTCTATGATCACAAGATATAACGAGTATCGTTGAATTTCTCTAGATATATTGATGTTATTGGCTCTGTTTTTATTTTATTATCTATAGTAGATCTTGAATTATATGAATTTGAAAATGTATTATCTTGAGCCTATGATGTCATTTTTCTTACTTGTGCTAGGGTTTCAAACCTTGAAAAAATTGAGGTCCAAAACTACTAACTTCAACATTTTCTATAAGATCAAGCAACTCAGATTTCAAAGAGCTAATACCTTATCTTAATTATTGTGAAATTTCTCTATCATATATGTTTTTATTACTTTTTAAGCTTTAATTATTTAGTTTAAAATACCAACTATTATTTATAGACTTTTCAAATAACATTGAAATACTAATTTTTATATACATCCCGATTTTATAAACAATAGGATTATAAACCTATCTATATAGAGTATTATAAGACAGGAGACAAATATACAGAAAGGTAGTCCACTATAAATTGAAAATTGCCAGTGCACTGTTTAGTGTGTGTAACGGAGACCAGGACTGGTTTTTGCTGGTTTTTACAAGTACCTATCGTTTCGGCGTACACTTAATAATTCGCATGAAACAACTCTATGTTTATGCACTACTCCTGATAACCCCAACTTTGATTATTCTGGACTCTCGGAACCAGGCATTGGGTTGTTTTTCAAAGCTTTTTTATTCTTTCTCTCTTTGCGCTCGTCCCTTTTAAGATCTTTACTGTTGAACTTCACAAGAGAGAGAAAAGTTAGAATAAAACTGACAACCTTTGCTCAAATCGTAAATTAAGAAAACGTTATTCTCCTGATCCTCTCCGCGCATTCCGTCCAATTAGTTACTCGATTGAGCCCCGCACGTCCACTGTATATGCCAGCGGTATATCAGTTGTCCTGAATCACTAGCCGTTTTACTCAACTGGGTTATTGATGTTGCGACCCAACAGTTTTTTTTGTGGTGCACAGGCAAGCATCGCTTGGTCCTTCCTATATGTAATTTTCTCTTTCTCTCTTTCTCTTTATGACGATGGCATACGAAACGCGCCTAACTCGTCAGCAAGACCTTTAACGCAAAGGGAGCAAAGAGTGATGATCTAGATATTCTCTAATATTTAGCTCCTGACGGAGTCTTCTCTCCTTAGGCTCACCCGAGATTTTCTCTTACCTACAAATCCTTTTTTGCAGATGCAAGCTTTTGGCTTGCTGGGACCGGAACATCATCCGAGCAAGTGGCCCAGTGCGTTCCCAAAACAGGTCTGTCAACAAGCAGATCTTGCTGCAAGAGACCCATAAACCCCTCATTCGAAGACCTTTGGAGTCAATATCGTGACTTTTAGCCCCTCGAATCGAAATACACAACTACCTAATATTGATAATCATAAAGTCCATTCCCGCTCGTACACCTGTTTCTACATATTTATCTCAAGCCCCTCGTTTGTGCGGCTATATCATTTGGGGTGATGGGATAAATCCGGATTGTCAAGGGGGGCTTTCACCCTTCTTTTCTTCCCGTAGCGGCTAGCTAAAGTAATCTCATCCCGATGACGATTTTCCCTAGGCCCGGGCTTCAAAGTGAATGCTTCCCGCTAGACACAGCCGTGAAGAATCGGTGGGCATAACATTCAGTGGAGAGATCTGCCTTTGAAGTCGTATCTACAAGCTTTTAAGAGTAGTGAGCTTTATTGACTCAACAAGTACAGTCTATGCGCATATAAAATAGTGTTGTATCTTATCCTCTTGTTTTCTACAGAGACAGGGGAAACAAAACCGTGTGCCACGCAGCCTTTTGTGCTTATGTGCATGGAATACAGGGTCTTGTGGGGATATAAAATAAAGAAATATAAGTCTGGATATCAGAGAAGCACACACACAAAGCCAGAGTCAACAACTTCGAGTCCTGGAGACATTGTTTACTGGCGATAATGTAAAGTTCCATCGACGCGTACCAGAAAAATAAACCTTCACAACTTGACCCATTTCACATATAAATTTCAAGTGATCGGTATCTACTACATTAGGAAAATTGCCTAATATGGTACTATATGAATCTCTTACTCGAATGGGAAATTAAAGAGATCTCACGATACCTTGCTCATCCTTCTAGATGAATCGTCAAAGCATTTGTCAAAGTCTGGTTCAGTGGCTTGTGCCCTCTCTCTCAATCCAAGCCCAAGGCAGACAAAAACGGCCGCCACTTCTGTACCTATATACAGTGAGTACTTGGATAGAAAGGGCTCTCATAGCCACGCCCACTGCTACCAGTCAAAACAGGGAATTTTTGAGATCTCTCGGGGCACAGTACCCAGATGTATATATGCGTAGAGCCAAGATTACCATAGCTTTCCTTATGTGTTTATCTTTTTTTGTGCCTCCCTCATTCTCTTGTTGTCTGATGTAATTTTACTCAGTGACATAACTGCATCCTATCGAAACACTTTAAACCTCCATAACCAGATTTTGGCCAATCCGCTTATGACTCCCTCCATGTTGATCATAACGACTGCCTCTTGGCCACAGGATCGTCAAGTCTCTCGAGACAGTGACAGGGGGAGAGTGGATGGGGGGTGAGAGGGAGAGAGAACTTCCTGCTCATATGTGACTGGGGGAATGTACTGGTTGGTTGGCTGGCTGGCTGGCTGGCTGGCTGGTTACTGCTGCAGTCAGCGGTAGCATGCTAAAAGGTAGCATTGGTCGTGGGGTACTTGCTACCGTAAAAGGACAAGGTTTTGTATGGACGTGGATATCTATGGGATGAGATTGACTGTGGACGGACTGGGCTACTAGTTTTATTTACCTCTCAGATGCTCAGTTAACTTTGAGGTGAGAAGGGACAGGACATCAAGAAGCACTTCTTGAGAAGTGAGACTTGAGATTCAGAGCCATACTTTGATTGGGGGAGGGTAAGAAGAGGTGGGTGTGTACAGAAGGTTTAGTGTGATCGATGCATGTTTTGGGGGCTGGAGATGAGTGTTGAGAAGGATACTATCAATCATGGTGATGCTTTGCCAGGGATGGTGGTTGCACATCACGGTGACCAGGTTGTACTGCCTCTCACTAATATGCATGCCACCAATTTTGTAACGACATACACATGTATGTACATATGTGTTCAATGGCACACTTACCATTATCATGGTCATCTCTTGCTGCATGAGATCTATTGCAAATATATGAATGGCAATGTGAATATTTATCCAGTTAATTTTGCATGTATGTACTTGCATCAGTCATAGAAACTCTCAACGGCTGTCTGAACACACAGACAGTTGTGTTGGTGGTGGCGAGCCATACGTGGTGTATTATACCGAGCAAGAGTCTTACAGGGCAAGTAAGCACTAGCATTTTCTGATAATGACCCCCAATTTTCCATGAAAAGTCGCCATTCAATGGGTTTAAGCGCCATGGTCCCAACAAACAGACCCGAGAACTCTTGACTTTTGACACTACAACGAGACACAAAGGATACACCCCCAAGAGGAAGTGTCATAGAACTACAGTAACAACTTCAACCATTGTCCACTCTTGACTCTACATATACAAGATTCGGCGCGTTGCATCTGAGCATCATCATACGTCTTAGACCAGTTTCTCAAAACGAGTACTTTAGACTCCATTGCTACATCGCCCAACATGAATACCGCGGGCCCCAGGTCACTGTTCCTGTGTGATCGTCGTGATACATGAGTCCTGAAAGAACTTGACGGACGGGCGGGCGGGAACCTTAAATATTTCTGCAACATATAACTCACCATAGCTTCCTATATCCAGTGTCAGAATCATCTAAAATGCTGCTATAACCATCTTGAGTCGTTTTCTACCAGTCAGTGGCAGCCATTTGAAACAGAAAACGCTACCAAGTGACACTTCAGCCTCTTCAAGTCAATCTGGATTATCATGATGTCCATCATCGTGACCTTTACTTTCGGATTCAGATATCGTTATACCGAGCAGTTTATGGTTCCTGTTGCTGCTTCCGTATCACATCACCTGACCCACATAAGCAACATATGATTACGGCCCATTCCCCACACATCTACACACATCTTGTCTCAACTACATGTAACTCCAACACTGCAAGTTGACCACACGCCCTTCCTCGAGAGTGGTTTCTAGGAACGCATCAGAACCAAATCAAACTCTGTGTTTTATTAGAGGGGCCAGACGTTAGATGATCATATCTCTCAGTCACTACAATTGCACGTTTGTTGATGTGACTTTGCTGTATGTAGCGTCACTGATAACACGCTGTGCCTCCAGCCTACAATGCTACCCCAAGCTGCAAGAGAGGCTTCTAGCCTTGTTACTAGTCCGCTAGTTTGCCCGAAAGCCACACAAGCTGATCTTGACTAAGAAACCGATAGTAAAGCTCCATTTCATGGCTCCGCCGATCGCAAGTTGTCATGATGCATTGGTGGGGGATGGTGTTTTAGGCTAAAGAACACGAGATTTCCCGATATTTGGTCCACACGCATCAGAATTCTTCATTTGGCCGCAGGTAGACGGCGTCAGGGGAGAAGAAGGAGGGGGAAAGCCTCTCATAGTTTTATGTCACTTTTACCCTAATAAGTAAACTGCAAAGTCAAAGTCAATATTGGTACAGATCTGTAAAAGTAACCAGAGCAATAATTGGGCGACAAAGTCTGGTTCCGGTCTAATCACCGCAAAGGCCAACTACTGTTGTCCGTCTCTGTATTTCACTGGTTACACCCCCCTCCCTCCTCCCAATGCAACTCTCGAGACTTTGGGAAAGTGACAGACCCGCAAAAAGAAAACAGCATTGTGCAGGTGTTTATGCTTGTGCTTCGACAAATGCTAGACCTTGTATAAACATGCATGTCGGAGGTAAATGACATGGAGACTTCTGCTTGAAAGGACCATCAGGATTGGTTTCTGGATGGTGTGCAACCAGTCTTGAAGAAACTATGGTAGTGCTAATGGGCCCCAAATCAGAATATTGAACAAACATAGGGCTAACAACTCATCCCTTATACCGAGGGGCTTCCGCAAGCGGCCAAGGAGTTACAGGAGCAGATTGTCGATAATCGATAATCGAAGTTCATCTTGCAGTATATCATGAGGACTGGATGTGTACCAAGGCCTATTTGTGTGTTATGTGTGTGTGTGTGTGTGTGTGTAAAAGAGACCATGCTAGATCTATTGGGCTCAACCAGGCAGCATATGTGTAACAGTAATACGAAACTTAGTATAAATTGCGAAACTGCTAGTTTGTAAACAGATGAATGCGTAGTCCAACTACATCAGAGTCAATGCAAACTCATCTTCACAGTATGGATAGCCCGTGCAGTCATATGACCAAACGGAGACGGAGTCTGGGAATATTTTCGGTAAACTTTTTGGTTGAAGATGCGGGTTTTTCTTCGGGTTACTACTCTGCCCCATCGTTCGTACCAAAATCATATTGCGACTGTGAACATTTAGCTTCTAGAAAAAACACATCTGCCAAAATATTGGGCTTGTTTATGTCGGCAGATGAGAATTCGGTAGAGGGAAGAATCCGCAGATTTTAACTCGTGGTTCAATCGTTTCTTGACTTCGGAGTGTCAATGGTATGCAGGGCAAAAATTCGGGTTCGGAGAAAACAATAGCCTAAAATGGACTAAACTATGTAGACTAAAATGAATCTGTCTATATCTCCTGTGTGGTAACAGAAAATCTAAGTTTTGTCGAGCCTATGACTGTGGTTTTCATATCTTAACCTTTGTGATGTTACACGAAACCGAATCATCGACACCATAGTAATTAGGCAATTGCCTTGGTAAAGACGATTCATCCCAAGTAACTACCATAGCCCACCGTCATGTGGGGTTGCTTTGATGACTTGTAGTGGAGTCAGAATCGGCGGTTGTGTTTTCAATCAGAAGTTAACATCAACTTACAACGCTCTGACGAATGTAACCATCGTGAGTTCAACGTTCCACAAGTTATCATTGTAAGAGCTTCATGTTAATGAATATGCGAGATGTGAGATTCTAACAATTGGCCAATAGCCACCGCCAGACCTAGTTTGTGATATCCTCCCTCAACATGGACTCTTCCACCTCTCTGACCAAGGCGCCCCCATCGGAACAAACTCCATTGTTGCCTACCATCAGACTGAAAACAATGTCTTTCATCAATCAAGAGTACCACTGTCCGGGTGGCTTGCCTCTGGACTCAAAAGCAAATGATCACCCCGTTTCGATATACCCGATCATCGATGACGATAATGGTCTGTCAAACCCGGATCCCATCCGAATCCAACCGGCTCCGTCTCTTCCTAGTCTCCCATCTCGTCAGTCCACGTCTGCCTTGCTACAGGATCCCCGGCTTCAACGACTAATTCCTGACGAGGAATGGACCAAAATTGCATACAGTCTTGGAGCAATCCGCAGTCTCGAAGACTCCAAGCTCATCCATCCGAGTACCGGGTTGTGGCCTCCGCGTGGAATGGCTCCCGGCCTATACCGTGATATCGTTTTCTACCGCACTAAGTACTTTTATTTGTTTCAGATCATCACCACCATCCGCTGGATCGGTATGGTCTCCCAGATTCTCCTCGGTGCTTCTCTGACCGCTATTGGCTCTTTCAATGTGGACAACCATAGTCTGCTTGTGACCGCTCTTGCTGCTCTCAACACAGTCATTGCTGGCACTCTTGCTCTAATTCACAATAGTGGTCTTCCCGATCGTTACCGCGCCGACCGGGCCGAGTTCATTCATGTTGAAGATCACGTTCGCCAAATCCTCGAAGGGGCCGTTGTTGACGATGGTATGACTACCGAAGACATCATCACGGAATGCTTTGAACGCTTCAAGCAAGCGAGAGAGAATGTTTTTGCAAGCGATCCAGAAACTGTGATTAGCACTATGGTCGGGAATTTGCGTGCAAATGCTTCACCGTTCGGACAAATGACTTCTGGAGCCCAAGTTAGAGACTTGCACTGGAGACCTTCCCCTGTGCTTAGTGATTCTCAGGTGTGTGTTGAGCCTCCTGGTCATCCTGAAAGAGAGCCAGTCCCATTTCCTACTAACGGCCCAATCGTACCCCTAAAGGATGGCCTGGTTGAGCAACATGAAGTTGGTGTTGCCTCAGTTGATGGTAAACATTAAGGTTAGGAAACATGCCACCAATCACTAGTGTCCTAAGCTCATGCATCATCTTCCCATGAACTTGGTTATGATTTATGATATCATGTATTGATTAAATTTTTATTGATTATCCATAATTGCATAAATAAATTTTCACTGGATCCAAGGTATGTCTCTAGTCTAACTGAATTTGACAATATCGTGACACTTGAGCCTTTTCAACCATGATAATTGTGGCTGAATGACCCCTTGCCTAAGTAACGGCAGGAATGCATGTGGCGTCTATCCATCAGCACCAGATTTTGACAAACGACATCATAATCAAGACTAGAATTAATCAAAAACAATCGAATAACACCGGATATAAAGTTCTAGATAATGAAAATCAATGTCAAAAGTGCATCACAAGTACTTCAACCCTTATCATGGGTATAGTCTGATACTGCCATAGTTCGGGAGGGGAAGGAGGGTCCGTCAGACCTTCGGCTATTCAGCAATTGACATCAGACAGTGGAAATAAAATGTTTCTCCATAGAATTGATTCTTCATGATCTTCGCACCTTGTGGATTTTTCCGGATACCCGGGCATTTTGACCTTAACATCTTTGACTACTAGTAAATTCTTTCATCGCCATCACGACACCATCTCAATATATTGTCCACTCAATCTCCGTTACAGTATTACCCGTTCTGCATAGCATCACGAGCGCTTTTGCATTTTTTTTCTTTTTGGCACTCCGCTTCGCTTCGACATACAGCTGCCGTCAGTGCTGGAACCCTGAATCCCGCCTGGAACAAGGTTTAGTTCCAGATTCGACGATCGATCATCATTGCAACACAAGCTCGAAGCTCTCAGAGTTATACCAACCTTCTTTTGCCTCTTGCAACCAACAATCAATTATCTTCTATATTTACATGTCTATCATAGACTATTCCCATCTCACGAATTGGTTCGTAATGGTGTTTCCCAGACCAATGGTAAGTTAGCGCATCCTGCATCATCGACGTCCGGCCTTGACAGGCCTTAACTCGGCCTTTCAAAGTTGAAACCGAGACACACGCTTCACTACTCTAGAGGACACAATGCTGACTTTTTGACACCATGGTGTTTCAATATAGACTCATCGCTATGTGCGATTGGCGAATTCGGCAGCGACTCGTTCCCGCTTCTTATTACATAACAGCCCCGCCCTCTGCGCACACATCCGGTCATACTCTAGCAATCCCACGCCACCACCTCCAGTCGATGCATCTTCCGCGAAGAAGCCCGCCGCCGATCCAAAGTCACAACCAGACTTTGAGAAAGTGATCAATGCCACCATTGCCGGCTCCGAAACGACAATACAGCCGATTGATTGGGAGGATTATAAGTACTCCGATGTCCGCAAGTTTGACGATCTGCCGGCCCGCGGCTTCGGGTGGAATCAACACATGCTTATCAATGCCGAACTACGAGAGACTCTTACCATGATGTTGCGCCAGTTCAAAGCTCCCATAATGTACTGTTTTGCCTATGGTTCTGGTGTCTTCCCTCAGACCAAGGCCACTAAGAGTATCACCGATGAGGAATTCCGAGCGGTACATCCCAAGGCCCCGGAAGCTTTGAGACAAACGCAAAAGAATAACCCCAAAATGATTGACTTCATCTTTGGCGTGACGCACCCGCAACATTGGCATTCTCTGAACATGAGGCAACACCCTGAACATTATTCTGGTCTGGCGAAATTCGGTTCTGGTCTAGTCACCTCAGTACAAGAAAGCATTGGTGCCGGTGTCTACTTTAACCCCTACGTTGTGATCAATGGCATGTTGATCAAGTACGGTGTCACCGGTATCTCCAACTTGTGCAAGGACTTGTCAACATGGGATACCATGTATCTCGCCGGCCGTCTCCAGAAGCCCGTCAAGATTCTTCGTGACAACGCCAGTGTCCGCATGGCCAATCAACAAAACCTTATGGCTGCAGTCCGCACCGCTCTCCTTCTTCTGCCAGAAAACTTCACCGAACGTGACCTCTTCAACACCATTGCCAGCCTGAGTTACATGGGTGATCCGCGTATGATGCTTCCCACCGAAAACCAAGGCAAGGTCAACAACATCGTCACCAACAACCTTGCCAACTTTCGCCGTCTGTACCTCCCGCTTATCAACAACCTCCCCAACATCGACTACAAAGCAGCATCATCTAAGGGTGTTGATAACAGTGATTGGGCCTGGCTAGAGAGCGTAGAGAACCGTTCACTTGCCCAGGACATGGACCCCACCCGCCGCGCCAACATGGTCCGCCGCCTCCCCTCTGCCTTCCGCAGCCGCCTCTACTTCCAATACCAAAAGCAATTCGGCATCAACCGCCGCGACTTTGAAAAGCTCATGGAAGAACGCAACGACAATACCCCCGCTGGCATCAAGAGACCTCAGGGTGGCGACTTTGACTTGCGGATTGCCCAGGATAGCCCGGAAAACCTGCACAAGACAGTCCGCGATGTAGTGGTGCAAACGATCAAGTGGCCGAGTTCGACGCAGAGTGCCAAGGGGCTATTGACGGCGGGGTTCGCGCGGACGTACAGATACATGAGTGAGAAGATGGCGCGGTACAGGGAAGGGAAGGAGCAGAAGGAGGAGGTTACTGAGGCCAAGGCGATTGAGGCTGCTGTTGAGGAGAAGGAGACGGCAAAGGCAGAGGTGAAGAAGGTTAAGGAGAAGAAGCAGTGAAGGTGATATATAGAAGAGAAGGACTTTCATACATAGACATAAATTATATCCGTGCCTGTAGCATTTGCAATGATTATTTACTGCTTGACTTTTGTGTCTTTGAAGTTCTCATACGTTAGATGTTTTCTATATACTTTACAAAACGTCTACTAATGCCTGTCTCAGGTGGTCAAATTCTTTGGAGGTTGGCTAGATAAAACAGATACTAGCATTGTATAAACACATACCTAATTCTTCTTCTCAATACGACGTAGCAAACAATGCTCGCCCCATTTCCTCCGGTACTCCGCTGGCACAAAGCTAAACCCAGGAATATACAAAATTCTCGCAAGAGCATGCGTCCTCTCAACATCCATAAACGGTTTACACTCCACAACCTCCCAGTTCTCCTTATCCGCAATGTAATCCGGCTCAAACGACGGTAGCGGGCTAGGGTTCAAAGGGTAGTGAGTATCAACCAAGAATCTGCAAGTCTTGATATCGACATATTTGCTCATGTCTTCTTGGTTCATATTGTTGAAACCGCTGGTGGGCATCCAGGTGGGCCAGGTGCCGAAGTTGACGTCGGCTTCGGAAAATTCACCGGGAAGAAGACCGCGGAATTCGGAGCGGATGAACTTGGGGCGCATGTCACGAGGAAGGAAGTAGGATGAAGGAAACCGGTACCATTCTTTGCCGAAGCAAATGTGCGAGCCGTCGGCGCCGATCCCGGTGTTGCCAGGGACCCCGGTACCAAGGGGACCGTAGATATCCATAGGAGCAGAGTAGGCTATGTACAAGCCGTAGATACGCATGAAGCCAACATTGATAGAGACAAGTAGGAGAGAGACAACGCCAATAGCCTTGATCTTGGCGGGAATGTAAGAGAAAATCCCCTTAGCGCTGCCGGAGATTGACAGAACCATGTGGGTGGAGATGGCGGCGTTGAGGATGAGGAATGGATAGGCGGGGTACATGAAGCGTTCTTCTTTATGAGGCTGGAAGGAGAAGATAGTGAACCACATGTAAAAAGGTGACATGAAGACGATGGTGCGAAGACCGGATTGGACGCCACCGACTGAGGGCCAGAAGAGTTTATGGATAGCAAAGATAGGGAAGCAGGCTATAGCAAGGATAAACCAGATGTTGAAATTCAACAGAAGGTTCTTGATGTAGAAGTACCAAGGCTCGATGCCGTACAGCTCGGGGCCACCAGAGGAAGAAAATATGTTGTATTTGATGATGTTCCAAGGCAGAATGAAAATATCGCGGTAAAAGAACCAGTTGATCGAGGTATCAAGGCCAACCAACAGCACCGCGGAAACAGCGCCACGAACAAGACGAATGAAAGTCTCATAAGTCTCCTCGCCGGAAGAAAAGGCGGCCAGGATCAGCTCTTCAGCAATAAATGGGGCCATCAGAGCGTAGGAGAAGGGCCAACCAAAGATACCACCAATAGCAAACCAGAACATACCCATTGAGGTGTGCAAACCACCCCTCCAGTTCATGAAAGCAGCAGTGCCCAAGATGGCAGTGTACATGGTGAAAGTACTGGGGAGGAAAGCAGTGGAGGCATGGAAGTAGCCCGGTGAGATGATTGTGACGATCAGGTAGATAAGAGCGACACGGCCATTCAGAGTCAACGTGATAGTTTGGTAGAGAATTGTCTGGGCCAGGGAGTAGACGAAGGCGAAGGCATAGCGAACAAAGTAGAATTCGGCGACCTGTAGAGAGTTAGTAGATGTACCATGAGAAGGGACACAAGAATAGGGGTCTTTCCTTAGTAGGGAAAGGCAAAAGACGGCGAATATTTGCAACAATGGCATGTATCGCGATATAGCCCCAGTCACGGATCGCATAGTCGGGCGAGTACTCCCAAGTCTGAAGACCATAACCGTGGGACAGGTAGTGGGTAGGTTCCCAGTAGTTGAAGGTCTCATCGCAATCGGCAATAGGTGAGTAAAGGGCAGAGATGGCAGAAGCAGCCAGGAAGAAATAGAAAGCGGTAGTCGGCTTCATGGGGTACGGACTCGGACTATAAGAGACCAATTAGTTAGCACCGGAATATTCAAACTTGCGGGAATGCCACAGGGCCCATAGATGTGCCGGTTTGGATCATTGTAATCCAAGGCTGGATAATAATCAGCCTGCACAGCGTTGACATCACCATTCAGAGACTTACTTCTTCTTCTTTTTCTTTTGTGAAGCAGGTAGTTGTCTAGACGCCAACGAAGATGGGTTCGGCATAAGCAACTCGCGCTCCACCATTCTGGGTGGCAAGTCTTGAGGCAGCATGATGGGCAACTCTAGTCAAGCCGATGATGATCAAGAATCGAAGCAGAACATCCAACCATTAGATATCAAACTGCAATGGAGATGTCTCCAAAAATAAAGAAAGGAAAAGAGATTAATTTCCTTTGGTTGGGAGAGGTTGTTGACGACGGGTTTAGGTTTGTTCAGACAACTTGTTGGGGTTTCATTAAGTGGTGGGCTTCTGAGCTTTTGCAGCCACTATCACTTTTGGGGTTAAATTGCAGTTGGGTTTCGGTGGAGAACACCGGGGGGTGGGCACATGGTAAAGAATTTCTATGGATAATGTCTTCATTATCGATAACAACTTTTTGTCAATTTCCTCGTTGATACTGACATGCAAACAATGGGAATTGTTCTGCCTGCTTGTGATTTTTCTTGCGGATAGAAGAAAGAGAGCCCATTTTTAGTTTTAGACTATCAGCCATCATTGTTCAGTTTTAGCAAACTTCATGGTTTCGTGATACCTTGACCAGTTTTCATCATTTTATTTCTGTCACTAGCTTTACCTTTATTTTTCCTTTCTCCATCTCAGATTACCATGAACTTTCACGGCATTCCAGGCCTGGGTAACTTGCCCGCTACTGAGACCTCTCAACAGAATGCTGATGTTCAGATGGACGAAGGCCATGATTCTCCTGCGCCTTGCACTACTGAAGCTATGAACACCGCCGAACCCGTACCTGCTCCCGCCGATGGCCCATCCATCACCAGCGCGCTTGAAGCCATGCTCGACGAATACGATCCCATGCCAGAACTCGAATCTACCCCTACCGAGGCCACCGGTAACAACATTTTAGCACAGGCGAACGCCGCTGAAGGCGCCAATCCAGATGCTATGGATATCACTCAGGATAATTCTCCTGCTGCCGAGGCTGATGTTGATGCACCCATGGTCCCGGAGGCTTCCGGTGAGGAATCAAAGGAGGGTGGGCATCCTGAATGGGAGATTGATTCTTCTCCTTATGAATCATCTTCTGATGATTCTAGCGACAGCAGTGACGAAGATTCTGAAGATGAGCAATATGAACTTCTTGGTATCGAAGAGGCTGCGCGTATCCTTATGAAGGCTGAAGGTGGCTCCGATGACGAAGATGACACCAGTGGCAAGCCAGGTAACCGCATACGTACCAAAAATGAAATCGACGAGACCTACGATCCAAGACCCGATATTATCATCACTCCCGAAATGAAGATTGAGCCTCTGGGCCTCATTGAACACATTGTCGACAACACTCTTGTCATCAAAGGCTTTACTCCTGCTGAGTACCAGGTGCTGGATTCGGGCTCGATCATTTGCCTCCAAAATCACACTGTTGTTGGTACTATCGCTGAGCCTCTAGGGAAGGTTCAGCAGCCCATGTACCTCGTTGGTTTCCAAAAGATCGACGAGATCAAGAAACTTGGCCTTGAACCTAACACTAAAATATTCTACTCGGTAGCCCATGCCAACTACGTCTTTACCCAGGCTCTGAAGAGCCTAAAGGGTTCCGACGCCTCCAACATTCACGACGAAGAAGTTGGCGCTGATGAGATGGAATTCTCCGATGACGAAAAAGAAGCTGAGTACAAGCGTATGAAGAAGCAAAAGCGCCGCGAGAAGAACGCTACCCTCAAGGGTGAAACCGTCCCTACTGATCCCTCCTGTCTCCGCAACGAAGTCAAACCCCACAACGACTCCTCCAGCGGTGCTCTCAACTACGATGACAATGGTGGTTACCGCAAACTTACCCGGCCCACCAGCTATGGGACTCAACCCGGCTATGAAGCACCCCAAGAAACCCGCTACGGCTCCTCCCGTGGTGGTCGTGGTGACTTCTCCCGCGGTAGAGGTAGAGGGGGAGCTCACGGTGGTGTCCGCAGTGGCCGTGGCACCTTCAACACCAGTCCCCGTAACAACCGCTACACTGCAGACCACGGCTACGGCTACTCACAACATCCCCGCTCCGGCTCCTACCCCAATACACTCCAGCAAACCTCCCAACTGCAATCACCCGTACCCACTCCACCCCAACAATACCAATTCCCCAAATTCTCCCCTCCCGCTCCCCCCCCACCCAACCCCAACCCCGCCTCGATCCCCCCACTATCGCAATTCCCAAATGTTCAGAACACAAACTGGAACGCTGTGACGCAACAATTACAGGCGATGCAGACAATCCAACAAATGCAGACAGCGCAACCTAATGCACAGCAATCGGGAGAGCAGCAGGCGACGTTGGCGATGGCGATGGCGAATCCGGCATTCATGGCTTTTTTGGCGCAAGCGACGGGGTTCGGGCAGCCGGAGCAACCAGGACAGCAGCAATAGAGTGAAAAATTGGGAGATGTTTCGTTAGTTCAGAGTTGTGTTTTCATCTTATAGCGAGTTAGTTGCATGGTTCTATAGAGTTTTAAAAATAGGATAGATGATCTGTAAAGGTTATGAATTGGTATTCCGAGATTCAATCACATAATGTAGACGGAAAGGTTACGGCTTTCAAAATTAAAGATTCATTTATACGGGGAAAAAAACAATGACGTCATGGTGTCTGGCACAAGAAAATCAAAAAGATGGAGACACGGGGAATCGAACCCCGGACCTGATCCAACCCGCGAAACAAGAATCTCCAAGATGCTAAGGATCCGTCATACCACTAGACCATGTCCCCCCAGCTGAAATGATAATGCCCTATTACAATAGATGTGTCATCATCTCAGGAAAGTAATTTGGGATTTCAGTCGGCTGTATGAAAATTATGGTAGGAAATAAGAAATATTTCAAACTTTTGACTCCACTGCACTCAAGAATCGTCAGTCAAAGTGAAATGTGATGCAAATCATCTTAAGGTGGCGATTGCCATCAGAACTCCGAAAACACAAATCTCTTGATTCATTCGAAGTCTAAATCTCCATCCTAACCTGTCACAGGTACCGATCTGCCACCCGAACTTCCGACCTTCACTCCTCACTTCACCTGTTATCTCTTCCCACATGATACAACGCTAAAACATCACTTTTGTTACTCTTTAATGTTTCCAGAAGTTGAGATATCTTGACCACCAAACAATTACCCCATGTCTATTGTTATTCTCTGTAGGGTTTAACCTAACAAGGGTTAATCTGAAATACAGACATAAACCGGGTCTGTGGAATCCTGGTTATGTTTTCGGAGAGGGGGGATGGGTAGACGAGAAGAGAATGGGTACGTGGCGGTTCAATGCTTGCGAGGTTTACGAGGCTTACAGTAGGTGCTTAATTGGGAGTGAAAGGAGAGAAGACACAGAAGATGAAAAAGAGCGAAGAGGAAGTCAGTGAGGGGAAGAAGACATACAAATGGTGCCTTGCCCAACCTCCATTGTACCAAACATTGAGTAAAGTGCACCGATATAACGTCGTGATGACCCTCTCGTGACCTGCGGTGTATCTAAAAATAAACATATTTGTCTATGGGAGTCAATATGACATCAGGGAAGATAGTGAGATGGATGTCTTGATGGTGGGCGGTTTTATGGGGGTTGTTTCGTGTGGATGGGTGATCGTCAGTGTCGAGCGTTAGAGGGCAAGACAAGGCAGGAATATCTTTATTCGAAAGGAGGAGCATCGATCATCTTGGTGTCAGGGTTGAGGAAGAGAGATTGAACAAGGAATGTGTGGAAGGTGTTGACGAAGGTATGAAGGGCGATTGGGGGATGTTGCAAGAGGAGAAATTTATAGGTGGATGTCTTTTGAAAGATATCTGATAAAGAAATACAGGATAATAGTGCATGACGTTATTAGGCATTATCACCAAATATATAGTATATTATGCATGCAGGTGGATGGACTTATGGCCATTGAATATTCACGCATACGACTTTTACACTTTTGTGACAGCATAGTTCACTTGCTGGGTGATACTTTGATCTTGGGTTAGCTTTTTACAGCTTCTGTGTTTACCATCTACAGGCTAAATTTTCCATCATGCTTCCAAACTTTCCGATTTCTCAGTTTACTTCTTTTCCCTCACCATCCGCTATATATGAGGTATTCAGCACATGAACATCCCCGCGCCCTCTGTACTAGAGTTTGATAAAGAAACTAAGTGTAATTGTAATCTTACTTTTTTTTCTTTGCCTCTTGTTTCTCGTGGAACGCCGTATGTGTATTTAAACAGGCAGAACATAACCAGAATATAACTGGTCAAAAGACGAGCCGCCAACAACTTTGCATTGCACCCGATTTCACAGAATCTCACTTGCCAGCTAGTCTACACTGCATAAGCCGCTGAAAGTCCTCCCGTTTGAAAGCATGTGAATCTCAATCTACTAGTGCAGTAGCCCGTACTCCAATGAAGTCTGAGAGCTCTACTGTCTTTAGACTATAAAACTATTCCGTCGTCCATGACACTACCGATGTGAATATCTGCAAGAAACGATAGGAAACAAAAAGGAGAAGCGTCGGATGTTTAGTTGGGTAAATATATAACCCTCAAAATATATCGCACATCCGTTGATATTCAAGTCACCACAATCCTTCCGTCCCAGAGACGAGAAAACCCAGCGCTCATTATCAGCATTTTACTTTTACACCATCAATGCAAAAAACCCGGGAAAGGACAATAAAAAGACATTGACAGGGATTGTCCGTTGTTCACATGGAGCGACTCACCAAGTATCCTCTACCTCTCCCGGCATCTGAAACAAGCCAAGCACACCGCAAAAATGGCAGTGGTGACAAGGGGGTCAGCATGTAAAGGATCAGGTACCAGTACTTGGGATGCTATGTGTAACAATTGATTGGCTGGTGATGGGAGCGGGTCCTTGGGATGGCAGGCCAATAAGAAGAGGGAGGTTCCTGGATTTAAGTGGAGGAGGAGGAAGGATGAGTGAGTACTTGCAGTGACTCTGCAGATCACAATATATGGAGTTTGTTGGAAATGTGGTGATCAATGGGATGAAGCGATAGGTTGGCGATGGTCGCGGTAAATAGCTTTGTTTCATTATTGATTGCTGGATGATGGTTCTTGTATAGAATTGTTCATGTTTACGGGATATTGTAATCGGGTGGAGTGAAGAGATAGATCTCTAGGTTACATCCTATAGACTCAATTGATTACCAACATCAATATCATAATATCATCAGCACTAATAATTACCAAGAAAACAACATCAAGAAATCCCCACCAAACCCACCTTTTCACCTGCCACCAAAAATCCTGTTCTCCATTTTGCCTTTTTCCCCCTCCCTTTCTGTCAGAGCAGAGACAACAAATTGCATCTCCGCTCCATATCGGGTTTCCCTCTACCCCATGGCGTTGTATTGATGTATTTGTGATCCGCTCCAAGTTACGCAGACAGGTAAGAAATCAAAGGCAAGGGTCACCGTCGATCATCAGGATAATTGTAACGGTGACTGGCGAGTTGAAATGAATAATGGAGAGTTGAACGGGTGAGTAAAATGTCTACAAGGATGTATGGATATGGTGCTACGTAAATAGACGGACTTTTTTTTTTTAGGCTTCAATGGACGTGGTTTAGAAGTTGAAAATAGAAAAGAAATATTTATTTAAATGATCAAGCAAATGGGAATGAGGGTGACGGTTTATGCAGTTTGTGAAGATAAACATTTATTTTTTGGTTGAGTGCATGCAGAGTCGACCAAACTCGAGGCTATTGGCGGCCCGGGGAAACGGACGATATGGATCAAACACCAGTCAGCCATCCTTCTAACCAAGCCAACCAGTCATTCACTTTACCAATCCACCCATCTCATCCGTTTATACATTGATTTATCCAACCTCAAAAGAACCCTGGCTTCAAGGCGGCTGTAAGCAAGGTGACCCTATGATTCACCACACGGTTGGATAAATCAAGAAAGATGTGCAATTGTCAAACGTAATCATGGCCATGACGGCATGGAGGGTAAATAAGATGTATTGCTGAAGATAAAAAAAAGAGAAAGATCGATGTCGATGATTATGAAGGGGTTGCTTAGGAACAGATCTTTTGGACACGAAGGTACGGGTTACTGGTAAAGATATCGGGATAATTGGAACAGTTGTGGCTTGGTAATATTTGGTGGTGATTATGATACAAGTGGATTGGTTACTGTGGGGCATAGTTGGTGTATGCTGTGCGGGTTTTTATTGTCAGGGCTAGATGGCGAAGTAGAGACCAGTGTCAATAGATGTTGTTTAGATGTTGTCAAGTATTCGAGTTTGATGCTAAATATATTTGGATATCATGTTAATTTTATGGTTTCATAAGAGGCAACAACAATAACTCTTGTCTCGACATACTGTACTTTCTGTAGCTTCTGACATGCATGGCAAGAGACGTCCTCTGACATCATCGTCACTGGCCCCGATCTCACTCCCCGGATGATCAGTTTCCTCCCATTCAAACTCTATTCTATCCTTAATCTACTCTAGTCCTTCTCTCCAAACTCGTGATCCACCATCTTGTCATCATACACAGCACACACGCATTCATTCAATCATCCCTTAGTTTAATGCCACCCATTGCCCTAGGAAGCCACATCCATGATCCCCGCTTAATAAATATCATTTCCTTTTTGGCTAAAGGCATTGCCATGAACTATGTTACTGAGGACTTTTTGGTGGGATGCGAGGCAGTGGTTTCCAGTCCACTGTATTTAGTATTTATTTATATCGACATTTTTATATATGGTATACACACAAAAGTAGCTCGCAGAGAATGAATAGACATGAAAAAGCTTATGCTTCTGGTGACGTGCTCTACATAACACAAATGCCGTGTTTTATTCGTCCGTTGATTTTCCCAACAGATTTATTTATTTACACAATTAAATACACATACATATATCAACTTTGTCAATCTTTGTGACCTCTTTTCTCTCACTCGCTAATCCATTCCCACCATCAGCAACTTCCACCGGCTCCTGCCACTCCCATCACAGACTGCCCCCTGCCCTCTTCTCTCTCCCCTCGCTTTACGTCTCGCTCGCTTCTTCTTTTTTTTTCTTGTGCTTGTCCCCTCGCAACAAAGAACCCGGGCCTGGTCATTTCGCCATCTTCACGCTGTTCTTCCTACAGTGCAAGACCCAGCGTTACTTCCGGTGGTGCATTGGTCCTTTATTTCTGGATTTTCTGCCCTTCTTTTTTTTTTCCTTCTTTCCTTTTTTCCACTTCTCACCAATCTCCGCTAAGCAAAGACATCTGCTTACTTTTGGTTTTTGTTGGTGTTGGGAGAACGGGCTTATCAAGAAGTCTCGGGTTTCGATTGGATCCCTTTTTTTTTTTACATTCCTTTGGACTGGACAATAACATCATCATCATTGTTCCCATTTACTCACTTATTTTCATTCTTTTGTCTTTACGAGACTTTTACATTCACTCACATCCACGAACAAACAAACACGAGATACAAATCACAAAGAAAACTGCACGTATTCGATATAAATCGATGCAATACCAAAAAAGGCATCTAGATAACCAAAGTTGGCAACTACCTCAGGAAAACTCAAACTCCGTCCCCACTTTCATCCATCACGACCGTTTAACGACTTTTGTACCATTAAAACAATCCCAATTCAATCTTTCCATCACCAACCACAAACACCACAAACACTATGCGTCTGCCTCAACTCGATTCCGCCAGGGCTGTCAACCCCGGCCTGACTCCCTCCGACTCAGGCCTACCACCGGCTACGGCGACTTTCTCTTCAATCCTCTCCTTCATAACCCCGACGCCAACCCAGCTCTCCGGTGCCCTGAGAGTCCGCGATGACTCGGAATCTGTAAGTCTCCACTTCTCTACAGGTGCAGCAACCACCCCTGACCTGTGTCTGCAACCTCTAATGCCTATAATGAACAACTGCCACTAATACCAACCCACCAGACCCCCACTGAACTGTTCCCCTCCGCCATCACCAACTCCAACGTCTCCGCCAGCAGCACCCCCACCCAAATCGCCTTCGCTGAAACTCTCACCACCTCATCTTCTTCATACTCTACCAAAACCACCGCCTCCACCGTCGTGACAAATACCGCCGCATCCTCATCCTCTAGCAGCTCTATGACCACCATCATTGGTGTCGTTGTCGGCGTCCTCGGCTCCCTCCTCATCATCGGCCTCATCACGTACCTTATCCTCGACCGCAAAAAGAAAGCTGCCCAACACAACCGCCTTATGAACGAGAAACTCAGAACCCCCGCTTACATCCCGCCGCCCACCGCCAATGGCGGCCAAGCCCCCGTCCGCCCTGCACCCCCTACCGGCCCCGGCAGCACCCTCCGCAACGCCCCCGCCGTCCCCGCCAAAGACTCCCCCCCCCAGTTCCCCTCGCAAAAGGAAAACAACCCTGCGAACCCCTTTGGCGCCAGTGCCGAGAAACTGCACGCACCTGAATCTGCTAATCCCTTCGCTGACCCTGCGGCGGCGGCGCCCGGTGCTGCCATCTCTACCCCCGGTGCCGTCGCTGTCCCCCTTAAGCGCAAAGCGTCCCGCCGCGACGGCCCCAACAAACTCGATCTTACCCTCCCCATGCCCCCGCGCGCCCCTGGAGCTCCAGGGTCCCCCACCGGCTCCGACTACTCCGTCTCCCTCCTTCCTGAAGGCGCCGCGCCCACACAAACTCCCGGCTCTGCCGCCATCGCGGCCGCCGGGGGTCCCGCGACATCTGCCACGCACCGCGTCAAACTTGAATTCCAACCAACGCTTGAAGACGAACTGGAGTTGCAGGCGGGCCAGTTGGTACGGTTGCTGCACGAGTATGATGATGGGTGGGCGTTGGTGATTAGGTTGGACCGGTCGGCGCAGGGGGTAGTGCCAAGGACTTGCTTGTCGGCGCAGCCGGTTAAGCCACGGCTGGCAAATGGGAAGCCGCCGGTGGCGATGAATAATCAGGGGCGCAGGGTGCAGGATGTGAGGCCGTCGATGCCGGGGCAGGCATATTGAGTAGAGGGGGGGCAGTGAAAAATTCAAACAAGTAGAATACAGGCTTGATTTTTCGGTTGCGATTGTTTGGCGTTGGTGGCTTTATTGGGTTATTTATTTTATTATTGATTGTTATTTTCTGAGTATTGAGATACTCTTGGCGTTTGCCGTTGTTCGTTTCGTTCAAAGTCACTAATCGTCTCATGAGACATCGTGACTTCTGGATTCTTGATTTTCATCTTCTTTTCTTTACTGTCTCTATTGCTTCTCTCTTTTACACCTTTTCTTACATCTGGTTGTTGATTTTCTTTGAGTCATCTTGTTTACATGTATTCCCTGGTGGCTTCTATAGAGAAGGCCATATTCCGTTCTTTACTTTGTTTTTTCCATAGTTTTTTCCCCTCTACCTTTTCCTTTATGATGGTGTCCCTTAGTGACACTTGTAAAATTCTAGTCCCCATGAATGATAAAATACTCCAAACAAACAATCGTCATGTCCACGTTTTATATGCCGTTATGATCTCCATGTCCCGTAACCTACAACGAATGTATTATTCCCGTTTTGCATATCTAAAAAACTTTGTTCATCGCCTGATGCGCCAACTCCACCCCTAAAAACGTCGCCGCATTCGCTGGCACCGCCCTTGCCAACGCCGGTCCAAACCCCGGGAAAAACGCCCGATACCCCCCCTTCCCCCACAATTCCCTCACCACCCCACCAATCCCTTTATGACTCTCGCCACTCTGCAACCTACTTTTTACCGTGTCAATCGGGAACACCGGCACCCACATCGCCACACCTGCTGCCGCTCCCGCCACCGTAACGGCGCCAAGGCTCAGTTCGCCCGAGGGGTTTCCGGAAGGGTCCTTGGGTGTTAGATGCCGTTTGATGTGTTCGTAGGCAGCGAAATAGGCAGCGGAGCCCGGGCCGTCGCGAGCGAGGGTGGCGAGGGAGCCTTTGAAGACGGAGCGGACGCCGCCGGTTTTGTAGAGGTGGGTGGCGACGGCGGCGGGACCAGAGAATTTCGGGCCGGTGGTGGTGGTTGGGTGGTTGTTTTGGGTTTGAAGGATGACTTTGACGCGCTCGAAGGGGGCTGTTATGAGGGTCATGGGGACGGCTGATAGGAAGCCAGCTATGGAGACTTGGGAGATAGTGAGGGGGGCGGTAGGGGAGGAGTTGGAAGAAAAGGAGCGGACAATGTCTTTGCCGAGGTCGTAGCCCCAGAATGATACGGCAACTATGAATACAGTTAGCAGGTGCTCGAGATTTGATAATCTCACATCTTTCAACATTATTCCATCTTATCTCATAATATCATCCATCCATGAGATTCACCCGTTCTTCCATCCATTTTTCTCTTCTCTGCAGCCGTCCTCCGCACAGACAAAATTACCACTTACACATCGGCGTCACCCCAATTAACGGCGCACTAACCCCCGCATACAACCCCTTCCTCAACCCATCTCTCGTCACCGACTTCTTCACCACATCAATGGCCCCTGAATACATCCCGTGCTCCGCCGTCTGCAGACGCACCTTTACCAGGTCAAATGGGTGGCCGACAAACACCGCGCAGACACCGCCGAAGCCACCGGCTGTGAAAGAGCGGAGCTGGGCGAGGAAGGGGGATAATTCGTCTTTGGAGGTCATGATTTCCTTTCCTTTCCTTCTTCTGCTTTTTGCTACCACAAGTAAGAATTTCTGGATATAGAGAAGAAAAAAATATGTATCTAAATGAAGAAGTGTGTCGATGTTGGTTTATGTGAAAACGTTGATGCTGTCGGAGGGAATGGTGGGTCTGATACTCTTTTTTTCGGGCGGCTGACGTAGAATTTTCTAGCAGTTACTAAACAAAGTAATCACTAATTTCTTCTTCAAAAAATGAAAATTTTGAACAACATTTGTCTTTAAAATCTCACGATATCTGCACTCTCATAATCTATTTAATCACCCATCTTCCACCCCACCCTAACCGTCGGCCCAAAATTGGAGATAAATCCCATGTGAAATTTGGAGTTTGCTTTCTCAAGTTATGAGGGACTTATCCACTATTCTATCCGACCGTTTGTCAAAATTTGGAGAAACCATTAAGTGCACTATCTCATTCTTTTCCAAACATGACAAGCCGAAAAACAAGAACCTTGTGGTGAGAAACCGAACCGAGGTGCAATTTTCTAAGTAATTGTCCTGGAGTCTGGTGCATGCAGCGTGCATGCGTGCATGCTGTATGTAATATTGTCAATGGGATAAAGCTTATTCCGCAGATTGCGGCTCGGCGGAGCATAGTTGAGTTACTAAGGGTTCACATGTAATATTACCCAATACGGAAAGCCTTCGAGACCGTGAGCTATCCCGACACTATTTGCAGCCCCTGTGTTTATCCACATCTGCATTTGGAAGGTTATACTTACAGAACTGTCAAATCCTACTTACACCGACCTGCAAACTCCCTCTAGATACCACCTCTCCCATTCTGCTACCGTTCCCATCCATGATCTCTCCCATCTCGTGTTTCCTGCTCTTCCCTCAAAACCCTAATTCCCACCACACCTGCATCTCAACCTCAACAAAACGCATCCGCACCAACAAATTCCACAAAGTCTATTTACCCCCGCCGCTTACTTCGCACATGTCTTCCTCACAAAAAGAAAAATCCAACATCTTCTTTACATATTCGATTTATTCTTTTTAACGTCATCGTGAACTTTCTCCAGACTCTCAATCAAGGCTATCTAACATTTTCCGCTTGCGACATATCATGTCTTAGGACCCTTTCATCTGACAGTTCCGGATGACCGGAAAACCCCACGAAAGACCCCAGGTTGTTAATCCTTATATTCAATTTGCCACAACCTTGACGAAATTCATCCATAATCTTTACAATGTTACAGATTCTGCGAATTTTGATAAAAATCAATTGACAAAATCAAGGGTATGTATATACAAAAATCAACGCCTCTATAACCAAAAGAAATCCCAACGCAAAAGTCACCTTAGTCTCGTTATCCCATCCCTCCAGTGTCCTGTGTCAACCATCAATTCTTAAGATTCTCCCCACAACCGACTACCCCTCATCCTCGTCCTCACCTCGCCCTCCAAAAATCCACCCATATCGCGATTTGGTGACCCGATCGGTGAGTGAATGGGTGATCTTGCTGGCGTTATTCCGAGCCGGTCAACTCTATCTTCTCTGCTGATTCTATTGCCATTCCACATGGTCCCCGCGAACCCTTTGCTGATTGCGATGGCCCCATCAATAGCCGGCGTCGCTCGATCAAAGTCGAAGGCAGGTGGGGGGGATGTGGGGTCTGGAGACCCGAATTTGCTGAGGGTAAAATTATATGTTTCCCGAGAGAGGGTGAAAGAAGACGACTTTTCCGTGTCGCTAGAAAGAGACAAGAGAGTTGGGCTGCTAAGGGGCGGACTAGGGGTGCCGTTATTGGAGAGGCTAGTCTTCATGTTGATACCCAAGAGCGTTGGGCTCGTCTTCTGCGAGACATTCTGAGAAATAGGAGGAGTCAATTTCTTTTTGTTGTCGAAATCGGGGAAGAAGTCATCATCGTCTTTGTCCTCTACCATCGACGTAATTGACATGTCTGGAAGAATCGGTGTTTGTACCTTGTTTAGGCCCCAAAGACTGCCACTTTTTGACGAAGAAGTCTTGATCGGGGCTTCATTATATGTTGTGGACTTCGCCAATGGCGAACTTACTTTAGCCGTCGATACTGGCACACTCTTTGAAACTACGGTCTTCGCCACCAATGACGGGCCAAAGTCCGTTTTTAACGGCGCAGGTCGGGTGTTTTTAGGCATCCCTGAACTATCGCGCTTCTTAATGAAGCTCTTCACACCACTTCCAATAGTAATTCCTCCGCTGTTGTGGCTACTGAACTGATAGTCAGCATCTTCCCTTCGAGAGCCGAATAAATTGGTGTCCTCGTTGAGACCAAACGATGTCGATATGGACATGGAAGAACTACGGTTATGCATTGGCGATGACGATAAGTAATCAGACATCGGCGAAAATAGAGCCACCGGAGATATAGGTGAGCTCGTCATAGTCGATATGCGCGCCCGACTCCCGATAGCCGTGGGTGACTTGAGAGGCTTGTTAAGGGGGGTCCCCCACCCTGGAAGGACACCATGACGCCCTAGACCGGCAGTACTTGAGTTAGTGCGCAGGTGCTCGGTCGAGGCCACGAGGCGCATGTCATAGTATTGATGCACAGGAATACTGTTCTTGACAGTTGACAATGACGTATCATCAGTTTGGTCTGAGTTGGGCAGGAAGGGGGATATGCATTCGTACTCCGGACCGGGCTTGCGGACGGCCATGGTCAAAGAGGCCATGTTGACGTCCATAAGGGCAGGTTGGTGGGTCATGGCGCCGATCATGGCATTGCAGCCGGCGCCATGAGAAACCATGATGACCACAGTTTCGATATCGACATTATCATCACCATCTTCCGACCAAGTGTCTTCAATCTTGTCCTGTTCAGCGGCGCCATGAATGTGCCCAATATCAGCGGCGTCCTCCGTAGTGGCATACCAGTCGACAAGACCCTGAACGCCCTTTCTAAACCGATTGTGCATGCCAGTCCACTCCTCCGGGAACGTCCCCCCATTTCCCCAGTCAACATCACCACCTGACGATTCCCATTGATAATCAAATACAAGACACGAATCGCGAGCATGGGCTACAAATCCATCGGGAATCTTGTCACTAGACGAAATGGCATAGTGCGGCACAGGCGCCACATACCCCAACTCACCCAACGGTTTTGGCGGCGGTAAATCTGTCTTTTCCTCTTCATCTGAGGCTTCTTCAAAGGGATCCTCGGGTACATTTGCCGTGTTAAAATTCCGCCCACCTGTCCACAGTTGTGGTGACAGGATAGGAGGCGGTGACATGGGTGATGTCAAAGAGCGGTGGAAATTCTGGGAGTAAACTTCGCGCTTGAGCAACTCAGCCTTTGCATTGGCAATCATCGTCGATGATTTCGGTGGCGGTGAAATAGTTTCGTAATAGTTGGCCGCCAACCACTCGCCCAGAAACTCGTCTAGTCTAAGAATTGCTTTGTGAAAATGATGATGATGCGGTTGATCTGAGCCTCCTAAACTCTCCAACACTGGCGCCGGCTTCAATGACCTTGTCGGTTTCAAAATCGGACTGGGGATAATAACTGGCGTCGTCTGTCTTCTCCCGTTGGGTGTCGTGATAGGCACTGTCGGAGGCGCGGTAATTGGCTGTGCCAATCCTGCGCTGATACCAACACTAGTCTGCACGCATCTCAGGAACGGCGAGCTGTGAATAGCGACTTTGAAGCGTCTGCGTCTGCGTGATAGGGGAGTGCTGGGAAGTTCACTCTCGGCTTCCGCTTGGGCGAGGATGGTGGCGATGCGGGCGCCTACAGCACGAGCTTGGTTCCAACCACCGTAAGAAAGTGGGGTGTCGTAGGGAGTTGTGGAAGATTCGGCCCAGGTTTTGTCTGCGGCGTCAAGGCGCATGCCGTGTCTATAGAAGGTGAGTTAACACACAAGTCTGGAGGTGCAGAGTAATTAGAGGGGGAATCATACCTGACGACAAATATATAGGCTGGTGGCCGGGCCATCTTAGATTTTGCTTGAGTATGATGTTTGTTGTATGCGTATGAGAGAATGTTATTATGGTTGTTGTCGTAGTTGTAGATGGATTGCAATAAGGGGTTTCTTATTGTCGTGATGTTTGATTGGAGTAAAGATTTATAAGGAGTTGGACTCCAACTGTATGAGATTCGGAGATGCTGCAGTAGGAAAATACACAATGATCGCCACCTAACTGATGTGGCGTCTGAATATGCACAGATTTATTGGATATCGACAAAAATAAACAAACTGTGCGTTTGCAAAAAGGATAAAATTTACAATGTACGCTCAATGAAGAAGAAGGAAAAGAACAGAGAAAAAAAATTAAACAAAATGTATCTGGACGTCTCAAGTGAGCAATCGCTTTTTGAAAACAAAGATGGATTGAAGAAAGCTTCAAAGTGTGAAGGTCGACAAGGACTAGCGATCATAGAATATATTTAAGCTGCCGCCACCCTCCCCCATGCAACCAACAATCACAAGCTCAATACAAAAAAAAAAGAATCCTAGAAAATCTTTAGAATGGCAAAAAGAAACGCTAAGGCCCTTTAGCGCTAGAGCTCTTGCAGGTAATACTGCTGTATTTAGTGACTTTTGCTGGGTTAAGGTGTCAGGCTTCGGCGTGTCAGTGGGAGGGACCTTGAAGTTGGGTGATCCTTTAGGGGTTAAGAGAGTTGGAAGCCTGAGGTTGAAGCTTTAGAAGATGGAAAATTGGGGATCAATTGGTAAGCTTTTTGGAGTAATCAGATGAGTTTTTTTTTAGTTTATGGCAAGGTTCTGATGGGAAAGAAAGAAAGAAACCGATGGTGTGCTTGTTCTTGCTCTTGGATGCGAACTGCTTGTTGAAGACAAGTCTAATTTGCCGGTTTGCTCCTGCGATCAACAGAGAGTTGGAAGGCGGGTGAAGAGCATCCAATGCAAACTCTGTATACCAGGAACCTTTTTTCTTCTTCCTTCTCTTCCTTCAGTTCTTTATGTAAATAAAACAATAATCACATCAGTACCTTCCTACACGCACACATCAATGAAAGCCGACAGCGGGCGATGCCAAGCGACTCGGAGCGATATTTTTTTCCCTCTTCTAAGGATGGATTGAGTTAAGGCCACAATAGGAAGTTACAGGGATCTATGGGGTTCATATGTGATGTGATGTGATGTCGTTGGCCATTGATTGGGAATGGTGCCTGAGGAAGGTTAAAGGAGGGAGGAGTTTTGTTTATTTAGTGGAGAGCGAATCGCGAGATGGGGATGGTGACAGTGGTAAATGTGTAGTAATGTAAATAGTGATGAAGATGAATTAATGGTGTGAATGAATTCTTTGATGTCCTGTTATTTGCTTTGATGACTAGTGAGAAGACAGTTGATGCCACTGTGCATGAGGGGCGGGAACAGAAGTCTTGTCTTGTAACAGGTGTCTGAGGACGCGCAATGAAGAGAGTCCAAGACAATGGTCGGGTCGATGAAATTAACAGATTGGTGGTCTTGTTTGTACGCGGGTGATTTTTCGATAAATTATTCTTGGCGTGACAGTCGTGGCGGGGGATCGGAAACGGGGGGTGAGACAGTGGGCGAGGGGTGATGTGATGATGTGTGTCTGGTTTGTCTGTCGGTGGTGGGCGCGAAGGGCGAGATGGGATATGACGTCAATTTTATACGTCAATTTTATGATATTCTATTCATGACGTCAAAGGGCAAACGGAAGTGCTAGTGCTATATTCACAGTGTGTTTTAACCAAATAGTTCACTAACTTCAAAGAGACAATCGAGTATATCTCAAGGCCATATTCATGCTGTTTAGACAGTGAAAAGTTCCGGGACTTCTTGATTCCCCACAATGGCGTTGCTGAAGCATGTGATTGCTGACATGGCGAACACTGCAATGCAACATCTCCATCCTCCAGACGTTGTCCCTCCCCATTGAATGTCACCCCTTCCACTGCCATCATCACCGTCCAAGCTCGAGAGCTCGAGCTCATCCATTGATATCTATTTTCAGTATTTTGAGTTTTTCCAAGTTTGCTGCTCTATGGTCCCCTGCTCGCGGCCGGCGAGACCCCGAACCTATAAATCCTAAATCCTAACGTCGCAGTTATATCTATAAAATCTAGCAATTTACAAGCCAAATTCCATACCGCGATGACGCTCGATCGGCCTACTTGCACCATTGTAGGAACGATTGATAATCAATTTCAGCACAGATTTCTCAGTATCTTGAGCGTCAAGTTTAAGTCCTCGAGTCTGCTACTTCTTTTCTTGATGCTCCTCCACGGGTGCAGAGATGGATTGACACACTGCAGGCAATACGGTTGTACTCCCCGAGTTAAAGCCATGTTCTAACAGCTGCAGGTGTAGATATGGTCACATTTTCAAGCCGTGAATTTTTTTCTTTTTTTTCTTGTCTTTTGTTATTATCCTGTTTTGTCGTCATATGACAAGAGAATGCTTGAGATACTGTAGTTGTAATGTATCAAATCACATGCGCCATTATACCGGATAAAAGACGAAAATTCGCTCTTCGTTCTTCGGCCTCAAGTGATACGACTAATTTATCATATATGATGTGTGCTGTATATATTGGTTGATTTGTAACCAGACACACATCACCCTCAGGCAGCATCAATTCCCGCAGCGCCACACTACCACCACCTACATTCCACATTCCACATCTCCCAACACACAACAATATATTTATCTATATATACATTCATTAAACGCAAATACCCAACTCGTTTCCCTGTCTGTAAAGTGCATCTCCGGCTTTTACCTTCAGATCCGCAATCTCCGCCTTGTTATATCCCCCAGGGAAAATGTCCCATAATCAACCCTAACTCCGCTGCTGACAAAGGAAATTTGAAGCGCCATTACACTAAGCCTCAGATTTATGTTTTTTGGACATTTTGCCAAGATAGGTAGCGCGAAAAAGATCCATGAGGTCCCTTTCGTTACTGATTGCCTTGCAAAGATGAAATTGCCGAACCATTCCTATATTCACCAGGACAAAGAAAAAAAAGGAGATGTGGAGAAGTGATCTGAGGGGGGGTAACTTGAACCTCGACCGGCAAATGTTGGGGGAGATCAGGAGACCATGGAGAGAGTAAAAAAGGATCTTGGGATGTGGCTTTGTCCCGTGGTTGTAGTAAACCTGGGAGCGGGTTTGACAGGCATATCCGGTACGGGTAGGTAGACAAAAACCAGTTTTTGGAGAGATATGGAGAGATGGTGAGACGTAATGACAGGCGGAGGAAGTGGTTATGAGTTGAGACAGCGGGGCCGGTCATATGAGGAAGAGCCCGTGATAGATTCAGGCCATCATCGAGTTTGTTGAGTCTCTGACATAATCACAGAACTTAGTCGCCACTGCGTATTCGTATGCCTCAATAGGGAAACTTACATGATGCGTTTCTAAGGCAATCCCATAACCCGTTGTACGATTCTGTGGGTTAGTGGTCTGACGATCTGATTATGCTTAAGTAAGCAGAGACAAGCTTTGTAAGCTTTGCGTGTAAACCCCTAGTAATGAGCAAGCAAGGGTATATAGATAGATTAGTAAGGTGAGCCGCGCCACGGATTTTATCCATTCCTTGCGTCAGGGTTACGAGACCCCCGCAGCTTCACAGGCCAGCTAGTGATTTGCGACATCAGTGAACATTGTCGTCGCAAACGATAATCTCACTACTCCGCATAATAGTTAATCATATACGATACCATTACGTCTTCTGAGTGATTTTTGATCCACGACCACCCGACCACCTGGCTACTGACAAACATCCACACTTCCACGTGCCGCCATGAAACTATCTCTCTCCTCGGTCCTCCTAGCCCTCGCGACTCTGGCCCCGTCTCCTACCTACGCTGCCGAACACACCTCCAACTGGGCCGTCCTCGTCGGCACCTCGCGCTTCTGGTTCAACTATCGCCATATGTCCAACGTACTCTCCATCTATCGCACCGTCAAGCGTCTAGGCATCCCCGATTCACAAATCATTCTTATGCTCCCGGATGACATGGCATGTAACCCACGCAATGCCTTCCCGGGGACCGTCTACAGTAATGCGGACCGCGCGGTGGACTTGTATGGTGATAACATTGAAGTGGATTACCGGGGATATGAGGTTACGGTGGAGAATTTCATTAGGCTGTTGACGGATAGGGTGGGGCCGGAAATGCCGAGGAGTAAGAGGTTACTGACAGATGATCGGAGTAATATATTGGTTTACATGACAGGGCACGGAGGGAATGAATTTTTGAAGTTTCAGGATGCGGAGGAGATTGGGGCTTTCGATCTAGCGGATGCTTTTGAACAGATGTGGGAGAAGAAGAGGTTAGTTCCGCCCCCCCCCACTGGTATTGATAAGTAAGGACCCATCCACTAACCACCCGTCCAGATACCACGAAATCCTCTTCATGATCGACACCTGCCAGGCCAACACAATGTACTCCAAACTTTACTCCCCCAACATCATCGCCACCGGCTCCTCAGAACTCGACCAGTCCTCCTACTCCCACCACGCCGATCACGATGTCGGCGTCGCCGTCATCGATCGCTACACCTACTATAACCTTGAGTTCCTTGAATCCCAAGTCCAAGACATGTCCTCCAAGCGCACCGTCGGCGAGCTCTTCGACAGCTACGACCCCGCCAAGATCCACTCGAACCCGGGCGTCCGCTACGACCTATTCCCCGGCGGCGCCCCCGAGGCGCGCAGTCGGCTGATTACAGATTTCTTTGGGAATGTGCAGAATGTGGAGGTGCAGGGGAATCGGAGTATGGAGGAGGAGGAAGGACTGGTAAAATTAGGGAAGGCGATTGAGGAGTTGAGGAGCTTGGCAGAGGAGAAGGAGGAGAGGGCGGCTGCAGTGGCAGCGGTGGCAAATAGGTCGGTGGGGGCGAGGCTGAAGACGGAGAAGGTGGTGGCAAAGGAGTTAGATGAGGGGAACTGGTGGCAGAAGAAGGTGGTTGGGGCTTCAGCAATTCTTGGATGTGGACTGATTTGGAGTGTTTCTTCGTTCTTGGGGGCATAAGAGTCATATGGTCTTGCCTTTGTATATAGATATCCAGTTCGGCGTTGTTAGGGTTTGCTTGTCATGATGCTTTTAGATACTTAACGTCAAAGTTTGTATATTATATATTTTTTGATTTATTGGTTGAAGAACTGATCGCGACTGTGTCTCATGTTGTCGTTGAGGGTTATATTTAGATAACCCTAAGAAAATTTATATGTACTTGCACTCAAAGTGGAAACATCGATGAGCATTTCATAGTGTCTAATATCGAAAGCACACAGACACATTCCACAGACAATTTTCCATATAATTTCATTACATAATCTCATCCGAGACTCTAAACACCATACATATAATATCTAATCAGACTCACAAGCATGACCGACCACGTAAGTTCCCTCTCCCTGCTCCTTCTATCAACTCCCAATTAACTCCCTCTCTAGATTCCAACCCTAAAGACTATCACCCTCCGCACCCGCCCCTTAACCACCCACTCGCTCGCCTGGTCCTCCGACGCCGAACTTGCCGTCGCCGCCGATGAGTCCCTCTACATTTTCCTCCCCGAGTTCCCAGCGGTCCCCGCTGCCAACGGAGAGACGGCATCAAGAGAACAATTCTTTGCTGTGAAGAGGCGGATTCCGATTCCAGCGAGCTTGAATCCGAGGATTAATGCGCAGATTGTCGAGGAGGGCCAGGTGGCGGCGGCAGCGGTGGTGGAGGAGGAAGACGAGGAAGACGAAGAAGATAATGATAGAGTCGAGGATGCCGTTAGGGAGACAGAGGTGGAGACAGAGGTGGAAGGCCCCAAGGAAGCGAAAAGCGGCCGGCGAAAAGGAGACACCCAGAGATACGGCGTCGGAACTGTCACCGGCTTCGGCGGTGCCCTCAATCAAGTTGTCACCATGTCCTGGTCGCCATCCTCCCTCGGCGTCAACGGCCGCCCCATCCTCTCCGTCCTCCTCACCTGCGGCGCCATACTTGTCTACGGGGAAGCCGAGACGGCCTCCTCTGAGGACCAGGGGCGGGAACGGTCGTTTGAGCGGTGGCAGATTCTGTGGGGGATTGGTGGGCCGTTGCCGGGGGCCGGGTGGCAGGATTGTGTGAGGGGGGTTGCGTGGGCGCGGGAGGTGGTGTGGGGGAGGGGGATGCTAGCTTATCGGACGGAGGAGAAGGTGGTAGTGGTAGTGGGGATTGATAGGAAGGGGGATCGGCTGAGAGATTGGAGGGTGGGGGAGGTGGGAACTTTTCATGCTGAGGGGCCGCATGAGATGGTAGATGTAAGCTGTGGTGGGGTGACGACAGTAATGGCTAAAAGGTGTTAACTATGATTTTCTAGGTTTACGACCCGGATTATGTTCCATCATCGACTCCCTTTGATTTAAAGTGGACCCCGTGGATCACCAAAGAGACCCCCTCCGGCCCTGAAATGTCGGCGATCCTCGGCTACATGGCGCCCAACTATATCGGCTTCCGCCGCATAACCATCCGCTCCTGGCCTGCAAACGGAGACCCTATCGTAGAAATCGAAGACACCGATGTTGAAGGAATATGCCTGCACCTCGGCACCGACGCCTTCTTCGAATTCGAGGAAGGGCCCTACCGGGAGACCGCCGCTGGCAACATCTACCGCGGCATCATCGCAACTCCGTTACAAGCAAAGCCCTTCGAAGTCTTAGTCAGCGATAGCCACGACAACAAAGAAATGATGGCCCGCCACCACACCAAAGACTGTAACACCGTCTACCCCCCCACTGACCCCTCCTCCTCTGGCCCCTCTCACAATCCCATCACCGGCCTCCTCATCCACCCCTCGACCTTTTCCTCCTCTCTCCAATATACCCTCACCCGCCTCTCCGCCACCGTCACAACTCCCTGGCTCCAAACAACTCTCGCAACCCCCCCCCAGTGGGCCACCGACCTCACCCGCCTCACTACCCTGCAACTCCCCCTCTCCCTCGCCACCGCCACCCGCAGCATCCTCTCCGATTCCGACTCCGCCACATCCTTCTCAGATGCCTCCGATGACTCCGACTCTGACGGCGATCTCACCGTTGACGCGGCCGTGCAGATAAATCCCAATCGTGTGCGCATATGGGCTGTGGCGGGTAGTCCCGGTAGTGGGAGCTCGGCGGTGCTGTATTCGCGGTATGCAACCATGTTTCCTGATCGCCCGCAGCGCAGCAAGGTTGCCTTTGGTTGGGTGGGCCGGCAGGATGATGATGGTGAGGGAGGAGAGGAAGAAGAAGAAGAGGAGGAGGAGGTGGGGAGGGTTGGACCTTTGAGTGCGGAGGGGCGGGCGTGGGAATGGATGTACGGCGGGGGCCCGCCGGTTTGTGGATTTTCGGGGCCTTTGAGGGTTCCGAAACCACGGCAGAGTGACGAGGGGGCCCGCGGGCTTCTTGCCAAGGTTGTCGATTCGCATGATTGTGTCTTTTGTTCGAGTGGCCTACGGTGGACTTTGGAGGGCTTCTATGAATGTAACAAGGGCCACAGTTTCGGTAAGTTGTTCTTGTACTCTTTATTTATTTTGTACGTTATTCTGCTGGAACATTACAAACTAACCAGTCACAGCTGGCTGCACATCAAGCGGCCTCCCCATCTTGACCCCCGGAATTTCCCGCGTCTGCGGCCTCTGTCGCCGCCGCTGCATGAAGCCCGACGAACTGGCCAAACAGCTAAGACATTACTGTGGTGAAGATGTCGAGATCCCCCCCGTTGCAAAACTCTGTGGTGCATGCGGAGGGAAATTCATCAAGTAGATACCTAGTATCACTCATTATTAGTTGCGATTTTACATCAGAGGTCAGCCTCACTTTGAACACAGACCCTAGACCCTAATTACAACATAGATCTCCAAGATTGGAAATCAGGTTCATGATGTCATAGATACCTACAGATATAATCTAGATACAACATTACAAGATTCACATCCATCAAAAATGCCTTTCTCCGCCACCCAAACAACAGCCCGCACTTTCTTCAACTCTACCTCTTTCGCCGTCCTTGGCGCCTCTTCCAACCCCGCCAAATTCGGACACCAAGGTCTGTTCATCATTCCCTATTGTATTATCTTTCAGCTAACAGCTTTTCCTCCCTTTCAGTATTTACCTGGTACCTCGACCATTCCCTCCCCGTAACCCCCATCAACCTCGCCACTCCCTCCATCACTATCATTGATAAACAGCACCCGACCATCCCCTCAGTCTTGGCCCTCCCTGATCCATCGACGACAGGCTTGTCGATAATCACGCCGGCAAAGGTGACGTTGGCGGCGTTAAAGGAAGCAAAGGAAGTCGGGATTAAGTCCGTTTGGCTGCAGCCTGGGAGTTGGGATGATGAGGTTGTCGAGTATTTGAATTCGGAGGTTTTCGATGTCGTCGTTGGAGGGACAGGCGGACGCGGACATGGGGGGTGGTGTATACTGGTGGACGGGAAGAAGGCGGCTAGGGAAGCGGGAAAGGTTATGTTGTAGGTGATCAACAGTCTATTCATATAATAAAAAAGGTATGTAGTACAACGAACCCCGCCAAAGGAATCCAAATAAAACCATACCAAATCCAATTCCATCCAATTGTTGGTTGTTAACCCCGATCCGTCCGTCCGCCTATCCCATATCAGCCGGGCGTTCCATCACGGCACCGTGAAACAAAACGGATCAATAATCCCCGCCTTGTGTGGCCCCATCATTTCCTTGACCCAATCATCCATTCCCTCCGCCAACTCCATCCCCTCTATCAATAGCTCATCGTTCTTGTCCCATTCCAACACCATGTAGCCCGTCTTCAGATTGAACCGCCGCCATTCCCGCTCCAGCATGTCCCGGCCCGTCGGTACCAAACGCCAACAGTACTTGTCCGGTGGAAACTTATCGTCGTCCACAGGCGGCTCTACCGGGTTGTTATACCGCAGCATCTTCTTGTTCAGCAAGATGGCAATCTCCAGCAGAGTTTTGCGATCTAGACTGTCCCAGACCTTATCAATGAGGGAAATCTCCCTCGGCTTGTGACAGTAGACCGGTCTCTTACACGCCAGCAGCATATTCAGGTTCTCCTCGTCCGCTGCATACTCAGCATGCATTTGGGCCTTCTTATTAAGCCTTTCCTGCAGTCGCTTGTGCACGGCAGACCGTAACTGCTTCTTCTTCTTCTTAGTTTCGCGCTTAGGGCGCAGCTTGTACGAGCGAACAAGCCGAGTGGAGATACTTGAGCCGCCAAGAGCAACCATCCCGCGGGCATGATCACAGAGATAGGCGGCCTCGCTCATCATCAGGATGCCTCCGTCTTTGACCATGCCTGA
Source organism: Ambrosiella xylebori (assembly GCA_002778035.1). Classification (NCBI taxonomy): domain Eukaryota; kingdom Fungi; phylum Ascomycota; class Sordariomycetes; order Microascales; family Ceratocystidaceae; genus Ambrosiella; species Ambrosiella xylebori. The sequence goes on from PCDO01000003.1 coordinate 678,310, forward strand.
CAATTCGGCACAGGCTTTGGATCCGGGATGGGGAACCTCGGAGGGGAATCCGGTCAGATGGAGTTCCTGGAGGGTATGGCTGAATTCGTGGGCGGTGAGGTTGTGAAAGTCAATGGATGGGTAATGGGTGATGCAAGGGATAAAGTTGACCAAGTCGATTCGTAATGATTGCAGGTTCGGCAGCAGCCTAGTAGTCGGCAGCTGAGTGTACATATCCGGATCCCAGGGTCCTCTTAATGCCCACAAGAAATCGGCTAGCTGGTTCCACGAGTATGTTCTGAAGTTGTCACGGCTTTGGTCATCATAAGATGGTCCGTTCTGGACCTCTGGGCGGAAAGATCTTTCTAGACATGAGTTGTACCGCGCAGATAGCTTGTACATGCTGTGTTTGGACTCTTCCTTAGCTGTGAGGGCCTCTGCTCTTGTGTAGAAGAACTGTGCGGTGACGCGGAAGTTGACCGAAGTGACTGAAATGCGGATCTTGAGGTCCGCCTCTCCAAAGGACTTGAGAGCTTCGGGGCGCGTGAAACAAAAAGTGTTACGCGACCAAAAGACTTTGCTCCCCTCTTGATGAAAGGCCCTGGAAGCAGCCAGAATGTTAATGGCCACCTGATTGTCCCATTCCCGTTCCTCCTTTGTCAGCGACTTGGGATCAAGTTTACAGAAGGGATCCACGATCGGATGAGGGCTGATGAGCGCGTACTTCATGATGAGCAGTAGGACCTCGGTGGGCAGTTGGGGTAGTGATCTCTCCTCTTGTCCTACTGCCATCTCATTGGCGGTATCTAGGATCCCATGTTGGCGGAGTAGCGCCCGCAGTCTCACAACCTCCTGTGATAGCATCTCATTCTTATATCTCAATGCTGAATTATGCTTGTCTTTCAGCATCCATGCCGGCTCTCTTCTCTCTGTCGGCACATCCTCCAAAAAGTGCATATCTGGATACGCTATCTCAGGCAATATCTCATCATCCCACTCATCCATATGCGGGAAGTGAGTAGGAATATTATGCAGCAAAATAGATGAGTGAGCCTAGAGAGTGTTATCATTGTAGGTTAGTTGTGGCTGCATCACAAGAATTTGAACCATGACCTAGCCAGGTGAGACAAGATCAGGACAATGTGTAAGGACAATGCATACCATCTTGACCCAACTGGTTCCGATATGGAATTTTGACCGGGAAGAATTAGTGTACGGGTTAGAGTGCAAAAGTCGAGGAAGGACAAGGTTGAGGTGCTTTGATAGATATTAGGATGCGGAGTCTGAGGTGGGATAGTTGATTGCAATAGTAGGTGATTTATGGAAGATAAGTACTGATTTGATCGAAGTGCTGTATAATTCAATGGCAAAAGCTGCTTGTTTGTCTTAGCTGGCGAGCAATTAAGAGAAAAAGAAAAAAAAGCAATGATTTGTAACTCAAACGGCTCAAAAGATACGTCTGATCTGAACTTTGAGCTTCTGACCAATCACCTCAATATCCGCCAATATGCGTATAATCACGATTCAAGGACGGAAGGGACGCGTGCTTAGTGGATAATTACCCTGGATCCCAAGATGCAAGACGGAAACAAAGTAAATAGTCAATCATTCAGCCCAGTCAACACAATCAATACAATGGAATTAACGGCAACGAGGGAAATTGAAAATCAAAAGTTGAGAATCACTTTTGTTGCGGATACAGTCGATGAAAACAATTAACGACATCCCAATCACAATCCATGATGAATTTCCCGATTGAAGTGGACAGCCTTCTCTCTTTATATATACTAATGCCCTCCCTCAGGAGATGAACCTGATTACGTTAAAGTATCACAACAGGGGAATTCCAATCACAAAACCATGAGATCGAGCGCTATCGTACTCCAACCAAAAAATACAGTGCCTTAAAAAGTCACGCACCAACTTGTCGACATATGATGCAATAATCTGGCGGGGATGAAGGTACTTATTTTGCGCAACCCGCCTGAAAATTTATACAAGCAGACAGCATTACAAGTATCAACTCATTGCTATCAATGCCCGTCGCCGTCTATAAAGATCCACATCTCCATTTCCACTTTCAAAGGTATTAGAGAACCAACAAACTCAAGACGTCAATTTTGTCGTTGTGGTGGTGGCATCTGCCCTAGCCCATCCGTACTTTACCGTTCGACATGCTTCCTCTCATTATGCCCCCTCCCCCAAAGCTAAAGTACACTGGTTCTGATTGACGAATGAAATCACCTGCACCCGTCTGTTTTTTTTTTTTTCATTTCTCTCGCGTCGCACAATCTGTGGATACACGGCACCTCCCTCATCTCATGTTTGATGACGGTAGCGTGCCGTGCGTGAAGGTTTCTGTAGATAAATATCTATATTTAATTATTTTGATTTTATGTATAAAAGAGTAAGCTAGACCCTTGTTACTCTTGTGTTTAAACAAGAGGGAAGGATCGCCTTGCAGACACAATCCGGGGATAGCTTTAGGACGTCGAAGTGGATTAAATAAAACTGGAATGTTACGAAATAATCCAAATTTACAGTATATAATGTCCCGATCCACCGGTCCCCTTCGACTGCTAGTCTTCACTCTAAATTTCCTCGCTCTGGTTTAAATTTAACCCTATGTAGTCTCATCCACATTGAGATGGTTTCTCAGCTGTGCCCCTCCATTTCCTGCCATATGCTGTGTCTAACAGCCTTCTTCGGGTGCTAAGAGCCTTGGTTGGTTAGTAGCATTCCCATGGATACAGCTGCAGATATTCCGGCAGCCAGTATATACAAGTATATGTCTAGGTGTTTACATGGTAGTGTTCTATGCGTTAGCAATATGGGATGAGTGGATACTCGGGGTGATGGGGGCCGATGATGGAAAATTGAGGTGGCACCAGCACTTATTGGGCGTATGAAAAGATTTCAACCAAGTATCCAGAAAGAATATATGGTAACTATAACTGTGTTGAATCTTGGGTATTGCTGTTCCTAGTTTATCGTATATATCTCAGTCCGCCAATTTTGAATATCGTACAAACCCTCGCTACCTACTACGTTTTGCCATACTCAGCAGCCCACTGACTGTCAAACGTATCCTTGTTAAGCGCAAACTCACGAATAAAATCCCGCTCCAACTCGTGAGATCTGCGCCCCAAGAGCACCAAACTGTGCAGAGGTGGCCCCAAAATGTTATCCGCAGTAGTCAACTCCTCCAGAGTCCCACACACAAACTTCTCCGTCTTGCCTCCAACTCTTGCGGCCCCAATGGCCAAACTATCCTTGGAATACACGCTCTCCTTTCTCATCTCCTCAACCTCAATCATCTGTGCAGCGCACTGGCCGACGGTCATGTATCTTGGCGGCTCATAAATCTTACGGCCGCGCGCCAAGTTCTCCCAAGACTGCTCCTTCACCTTGATGTCCACCAGCACCAGCGTGTGCAGGCCGATCGCCCGGTTCTCCTTTATCCGGTCGTAGAAGGATGAGGGTCTCCAGTTATCGAGGAAGAAGACCATGGAGACGGTCTGGCCAAAGTTGTAGAGTTGAAGACCGCAGGCGCCGATGCCAGACATGATGGAGGCGTTAGGGACAGTGGAGATGGGGACGGTGAGTTCGCGGGCGCGGAGGACAAGGTCAGTGTGAGTGGTGGCACTAGGAAGGTGTTAGTGGTGGAGAGAACGAGATATAATGTGGAAAATATGGGATGGGGAGGGGCTTACCCAAACGGGTCACCAACGACGAGGAAAGCAACATTTTCTTTGTCAGCATCTCTCAAGATCTCGTCACTATTGGACTCGACCATTTCGCGGTCGGCCAGGATTACCTCGCGGCCATAGTATTTTTCCTGTTACCATCGTTTGTCAGCAGTGGCTCTTGTTCCAGGGATGCACTATGATGCATGGCTAAGTCCCACTTACAAGAGTTTCCTTGGGGACAAGCAGAACACTGGTGTAAGCTTCAAGGTAAACCCTCTTGCACTTTTTGATAACCTCCAGACCCTTTACGGTGATATCTGTCTCGTCTGAGAGACCTAAGCCAACAAGGTACAGCATTTTGTGATGATTTTGGCGGCTTCGTTGGTTAGTATGTTGGTATATGCAGTGTGAGCTATGACGTGGGTGTAGGTTGTTTAAATGATTTCGTTTCGCGGGGTAGGGTTATCTTATCGCTGCCCCTCGTCGGTCGGTGAGCTCAATTGGGCAAATTTATGAGAACAGGTGTCAGCAGATGGCAATAATTCATGAGAGGAATTCGGCTTTGTGATCAAGATGTGCGATGCGCTCAACAGATAGGTTAGCGCTGTAATCACATCATCTAAGTTTCCCGTCATCCTCCTATTTATTCATCATTTATCTCACCGTTGCATAAAGGTCACGACTAGAACAATAGCAACAGCAACCTACGATATCTACTGTATAATGTCTAATAAACCCAAGAACGGCAGTGCCTACGGCACCGCCGCCTCCGACACCGACTTCCGCAAAAACTGGGACCTCGACGAATACGCTGCCAAAGCCAAAGCGCGTGAAGCCACCGAAAAAGAAGAAGCTAAAGCCCGCTACGAAGCCAAGCTCGCTGGCAAAAAATACCACAAGCCCGCCACCGGCAATGAAATTCTCACCTCAGCCCGGCGAACCGCCCTCGATGTCTCCGCTATGATTGGCAAAACGACGTTGGTGCCCGCAGGCGCCGGTGTGGGGAAAAGGGGGAAGGGTGCGGGGTTCTATTGTGAGGCTTGCGATTTAACCTTCAAGGATAATAAGAGTTTGGTGGATCATATGAATACGATGCAACATTTGATGGCGACGGGGCAGATGGGGGAGGTTAAGAGGGCGACGGTGGAGGAGGTGAGAGAAAGGATACGGTATTGGGTGGAGAAGAAGGAGGAGTTAAAGAAGGAACAGGCGTTGAGTTTGGGGAGTCGGTTGAAGATGAGGGAAGAGGAAAGGGATAAGGCGGCAGCGGAGCGGAGGAGGAGGAGGCATGAGGAGGCAGAGAAGAGGAAGATGGCGAGGGAAAAGGCGGAGGAGGAGGCGAGGAAGGTGGATTATGGGGAGGATGTGAGAATAGAGGGTGAACACGAGGAGGAGGACATGATGGCGGCAATGGGGATTTCTGGGTTTGGGTCATCAAAGAGGTGAAGTGTCAAGTGTGAGGGTAGGGGTTACAAGCTGTTTGTCAACCATCAAGGTACAAGATTCTGAGTTACGAATTTGCATATAGACATGGCATTTATGGAAAATATACCCATTTCGTTTACATGATGAAAACTGACCACTTTTCACAAGATCAAAAGCATTAATTTTATCCTGTCCATCGCCACAAAGGGAAAACCCTCAAAACACTCAACCCATCGGACCCCCCGAACGCCACTCCTTTCACAACCGCCTCATGGAACTTTTCATTACCACCTATTATCCCTTTCCCTAAGATAAGAAACTGCCGACACTGACAAAGACTGACTAATCCATTGAATTAGCACCTCAGTAGCCCTGTAGGGAATTACTTGATAGGATAATTTGGCAGCTGTTTTTAACAAGGAAAGAAGCTTTCTTTCTTTGGTGGGCAAAAACAAAACAACATCACAAACCCTTGACAATTGTAACCCGACTTGCACGAGAAGAATGTTCTGTGCCTAAAGCAAACCCCACCTTTTTTCTCTGGTTTGGCTTGGGGAGGAGGGGAGTATATCTGTATTTGAGAGAAGTGGACGATAACTTGGACTTTTTGATATTCCGTATTTTTTGAATTTCTTATCGTTGCTACTTTGATAATTCTTTGCGATTGTGTGCGGCGTGGATTTTTTTTTCCCCTTTGCTGACATCTTCCAATATAATCTTCATCCCGTTTTACTATTATTCATTTGACTTCATTCCGTTACGGCCGATATCCCAATCTTCGTTGCGACCGACTGCTATTGTTCCATCATCGCTTGAAACCGACCTTCATCATTTTTCCAGGCTCCCCTCCACCATCACGACCCCCCGACGACCGACTGACAGTCAAAACAGCCTGACAACTACGCCATTAACCCATCAAGATGTCTGAGAGAGAAATCGCGGCGGCCAGTCACATGCTGCAGAAGCAGTTCCGGGAGATGCAGAAGCAGACCATCCCCGGCATTTCTGTTGGTCTTGTCAATGACAATGACGTTTTTACCTGGGAGGTTATGCTGATGATTGACGACGACTGCAAGTACTACCGCAGTAAGTCCTCTCCCTTTCGATATATGCCCGCCCTCTCTCTACATATACTCTTTGACTCCAATCGCATTATTACACCATCGCTTGGTCCCTATTGCCGATTGATGTCTATGTTCTTGATCATTCTACTAACCCTTCTTTCTTCCTCCTGCAGATGCCAACTTTAGTGCCATCATGAAGTTCCCTCCCACCTACCCCCACCTGCCGCCTTCCCTCACCTTTGTCGGCACTATCCCCTACCACCCCAACATCTACACCGACGGCCGCCTCTGCATCTCCATCCTGCACCCCCCGGGCGAAGACATGTTCGGCTACGAGGCCGCCTCGGAACGGTGGTCTCCGGTGCAGACGCCCGAGACCATCCTTCTCTCCGTCATCTCTCTCTTCCACAGCCCCAACGACGAGTCCCCCGCGAACCCGGAAGCAGCCAAGGACTTCAGAGAGGAGAGAGAAGGAAAGCACAAGAACTTCCGCAACAAATGCAGGGAGTGCGTGCGGAAAAGTCTGGGCGAATTGTAGAGGGTGGAATGACCTACTCATGATGATTATGACGACAATGGAGGTTTCTTTGGCTTTCTTTGGTTCGGTGGAATGCCGATGTTTGTGTTGCTGTTACTGTTTGGTAGAGGAAGGGTGTGTGAGGTGGTGTGACCATAAGTCAGGTTACAGGACACCCCAACCACCACCATGTGACTGCCGGGTGTTTAGGCCAGGTGACCAGGCTGGCTTGTGCATTTTCTTTTTTGATTTTTGTCATGGCAGACATGACACTTTGCTAGAGTCTTTCCGGTTTGTTTTGTCATCATAGCAATTTCGGTCCTTTTTTGTACCTAATCTCACGTCTCTTGTGGTCACGTGCTTCTGTTGATCCTTCCTTTTGTTCCTTTTGTTCATTCACAAAGCTTAATGCTGATTTGTATGACAGTTATGACTGAAGAGAGGTGGTAACTGTTCGAATATGTGACCTTTATATATATATATATATACAAATGTGCTACGGTATCTGGTGATAATGCTCACCTCTTGACGCCTTCACCTTTCACAATACCCAGTGCTCTTCCGAAGATTCCGTCCCATTGCTCATCCCAGCCCTTCTTCCCACTCTCGACAGCCCCCTTCTTCAGCCCTTCCAACTCCTTCTGTCCCTCCTTTGCTAACAACCTCTTGAGAACCTCTGCGAGACCCGCTGCATCGGTGAACCCACACCCGTTCTTCCCCTCGATAACCAACTCCGGGAAACTCTCATAGTCCGAGTACGCCGCTACAGGAATCCCCGCGCCAAACATGTCGACAACCTTCATGGGTAAATCCACCCCACTCGATGACTTGTGCAAGCAAACGCCTAGATCCGCACACGACAGTAACGTTGCATAATCCTGCGTCGACAGCCACGCCGTGCGAATCTTGACGTTGGGAAGATGACCCCCGACCTCCAGTTTCTTGATAATCTTTTCAAACTCGGTTTTTTGCAAACCCTTGCCGGTGACGATGACGAGTAGGTCAGCAGACGATGGCTTTTCTTTGGCAAAAGAGACGAGCGCATCGAGGAAAATGCCAAAGTCCTCGTCGGGGGTCCACGAGGTTGAGGAGACGACGAGCTTGAGGGTGCCCGCGGAAATCGCGGCAGCGTACGCGGCCGTATCGGGGATGCTAGAGAGGAGGCGGAGGCGGTCAGCGAGGGTAAAGACGGGTTTGAAGGTGGCGGCGGGACAGTCGTGAAGGGTGAGGATAGGTGAAGTGATGGAGTAGGGTTCCCGGACGAGTTGCCTTGCCATGGCATGGGTGACGGTGAGATTGAGGTCGCCAGTGTAGCGGCCGAGGATGGTCTCGTAGAGGCGGTAGATATGGGGGCCGGGGTTGTATTTGTTGCGGTTGAGGGCCATAATGGTGTGGCCGTAGTTGTGCCAGTCTACGATGACTTTGGAGCCGCGGAGCCAGGCGACGAGGAGGGCGATGTGGAAGGTAGGGATGGAGGGAGGGTTTTGAAGGAGGATCCATTTGGGGGGCGGGGCCCGGTAAGACATGGTGTGAAAGAGGGAATAGGAGCCGTAGAGGACGCGGAGGGGGAGGACGAGAAGGCCAGTTTGCCAGGTGAGCCATTCGGGAGTTTTTGTGAGGGGGTGGAAGGAGACGTTGGGTTTGCTGATGAGGGATGGGTGCCGGGCGGTTTCTGTTGCCAAGTGTTAGCGGTTTGCGACCAAAGGAAGGGAGGTTTATATGTGGCGGAGACTACAGAGAAACATACCTTTATATCCAATCAAATCAACGTGATATCTATGCTTTGCAAACGAAATCGCATGATACTGCATCCGCGGACTCCGCCCAATATCCCCCATTACGACCACCTGTACATGTTCCTTAGCGACATCGTCGCTCTCCACATACATCGTCGGTGCAATCAGTCGGAAGACAATCAGTCCGATGATAGCCGTGATGAGGCCGCTACCCAACAAGAAGTAGAACATGGTTTCAACCTCTAGGATCCAGACGTCTGGGAGGGCATCAGGGGATGTGGCCGCCGCCGCCGCTGCGGGCGCGAGGGTGGTTTGCGTGTCCATTGCGCAAAGAGCTCGGCTCGATTTAGGACAATTGGATGAAGGAAATAGGTTATGGATGGCGATTGATTGGTTGAGAGGACAAGAAACAAGGAAAAAGAAGGAAGAGAGAGTTATAGAAATGGAGAGGAAAATAAAACAGAGGGCGCAAGATAAGAGTGCCAAGATGATGGGTGGATGGCGGTGGAACTTGTGATGTGCGTGGGTGGACAATTGTGGAGACTGACGATGTGTTGTTGCGACTAGGGTTTACGGTGAGGGTTACCCTGCCAGCGAATATGTAAGTATTTGAGATCACAACAAATTGTCGATAGAAAAGAATAGACTGCCAAAATTTTGAATGAAAATTCTATACACCAATAACAACTTCCAGTATATCAACCTAATTTAGTGGACATATTTTCATCATCAAAGGCTCCAATATTGAGTCTTGATATGCAACGCTTGTATAACCACATCGGGAAGGAGCTTACAAGCGACCAGGATCCTCGATATCACAATGTTAACCTTTGGAAGCATGACATGACTCAGCAAGATAATTAGGAACTCAAATAGAAGAAACAAAGCCAAAAAAAACTTTATATTGCGCATGACAAAAAGTACAAGATAAACAAAAATCAAACCCACTAATTCAACAACAACGCATCCTGACTCAACACCCCAAACAAATCATCCACTTCCTTCCGAACCGCCTTTAACTCCACCGCCACTTGACTCATAATCAATATATAAGCATAAATCAACGCATAATCCTTCTCCTCTGCCACAAACTCATTGCTCATCCCGCGATTCCCCTTTGCAATCTGGCTCTTACGAAACTCGTGAATCTTGCTAAGCAGGCGATCCTTGAGCCCCTCAATGTCTGGCGTGGCGTCGGCAATGGGATACTCGAGCATAATCGATGAGGCAATGACGTGGAAGACATGGCAGATGCGGTCGCACATTATGGCGCGTTCACGGACGGTGTGCGAGAGGATGGCTTTTTCACCAGGTGAGAGCAGGTTGCGTTTCTGGGTGATTTGCGACATGGCATAGAAGGCATCGAGAATCCGGTCGGTTGCGCGCAGGATACGGCCATAGACTTTGCTAGGGAAGGGCCCTCGGAGTTCAAACTCGTTGAGCGCGGCCATCCGGAGAGTTTCCAGCTTGAAGACGTAGCGTTGGAGGGCGTCCTGTTCGCCGGTTTTCAGGTAGGAGACAGGCTTGTCTTGGTTCACCATGTAGCCGAGGGGGCCACGTTTCCAGATGAGGCCGAGTTGCAGGTAGAGGACGGCGAGACCTTCCTTGAACTTGCGGCGGCCGGAAGCAGGCCAGATGAGCCGACACCAGATCATGCCCCAAAGGATACCCAGAGCGACAGAGACGGCTCTGTGGTATGCAATCTCAAAAATCAGGGGATTCCGCCCGTCATCCATATCATCATCGTCGTTATCATCGTCGTCACGGGACAGACTGTATGAATACAGGACAATGACGTTCCAGGCCAGCAGTGTAATACGGCCCAGCGGTCCATTCTTGACAACGAGGAGAAGATAAAAGTTGTATACAGAGACCAGCCAACCCAAAAAAATCAGAATGATCGCATGGCCCCGGCTAATGACCCAGCCGATGACAGCAAGAGTAGCACCAATACCAGTGCCGCGGAAACGGGAGAAGCTGGTAGCGTTGCTGGCACCGACGGTCATGGCGACAACAATCATGTAACTGAGGAGACCCCATTCGCCTCTCCAGTGGTTGTAAGTAGGACGAGTAGCGGGGAGGAAGGCAAGCATGCCCCAAAGCGAAGCGCCGATGCTGATTTTGATGCCAAAGCGGACTGTGGTGGGTTAGTTATGTGGTTCATGATTCATGAGCTGATCATCACTTACTATCTTCACGACCCAGTTTACGCAGGGCGGCCAAAGCCCAGGCCGACAACTGCCTCATATACCGGCTGGCATCCGGCGCTGCATCCCAGCTATACAGATCCCGATTCCTCTGCATACTCTCCGGGATACCCCTTGGCAACGCTGACCGCCTAATCGGATTGACCTCCCTCGTCGGTGACGTTGGATCATTCAAGAACACCGAAGCCTCTGTATCGTTCGTCAAGTGGATTCCATATCCCTTCTTCTTATTTCTTCCAAACCACGGTATATGCTTCCAGAACTTGAGCCAGTTCCAACTGCGGAATCCCTGCTGACTGTGAAACTTTATATCGTCAACAGTGTCGAGATACGCACCTATTTCATCCGCGACAGCCTGCAGACTAAAACTGAAATGGCCACAGGCAGCCGCAACTTCCTCGATATCGGCTTGGATCTTCTCGGAGCGCTTCCCGGCCATTTGAATGGAGAGATAGAGTTCGCGCAAGGCCTCGCCGCGAGCATTATTGTAGAGGGCGAGGGCATCACAGAGGCTGGTCTTGAAGCTTTCCTGGAGGTTTATATCGTAGTTGGGGGCTCCGCCAAACGGGGGCTCTTTGAGGATTTCGGAAAGGGTAAAGGCGAGAGACTTCATAGAAGGTCCTAGCATGCTGATGAACATTTCGAAGATTTCGGTCGGGGTCCGGAAGCCGGGTTGTTGGGCAAGAGGATCACGGTCTAGTTCCTCAGAGGCCCGGCGGGAAGGGGCGGAGACATCAGGGCGTTCTTCAATGGCGCTGAGTTGAGGAACGGATGAAGGTGAGAAGCTAGAGGTGGGAGACACAAAGCCCCGGCGCACTTGTACGGGACTGGATATGGTAATAGGTTCAGTGAGAAGGGAGTACTGGGTATTCGAAGCACTGCGAAGACCACCGATAGACTGAGTCAGACGCTCCATGGACTTGACGACATTCTTCTCAAGCTGGTACTGTTTCTCTTGACCGAGGATGTAATGTTCAAACTTGGATTCTCGAGTCGCCTTCAACATCTTGGTGTTGAGAGTGTTGTACCGAGAGATGAGATCACCGTAGCCCTCGGCACGGAGTTCTTCCTCAGAACCATTGATAAATCCCTTAGTAACAGCAGCAATCATGTCGCCAAGGAAGATGGACGTCGTACACATAGCCTGTCTCAACTCGTGGCGAGCATACTGCCTCCAAACCAAGAAACTGACACCTGCCGAGATGCAAATGCCCATGACCAAGATTTTTAACACCTGGTCAATCTTGACAAAGTCAAAGTCCCCTCCCTGGATTGCATCCTCCTTCGTCACAATTGAGATGATCGTAATCGACGCCAACGTCGACGCAACATTTACCAGCGGTTGCCCCATCCTCTGCTTCACCCACCCGACAAACCCCAACGCCGCCCCGATAAACACCGTCACATTGATAAAGTGTGACAGCCAAACCAACCCCATGTTTCCCGCCAACACCACCGACACACATATAGCCAACGTCCCGACCAGCGCCGAGTACACCACCGCACACGATGCAATCAAAAACGCCTCAATCATCGACCCCACCGTCCGTGCTGGGTGGAAATACACCGTAATTGTACACACCACATGTTTTCCATCCCTCTTCCCTAGAGTATCTGACAGCGGACCCCAATACGTCGCTAGACTGCCAATGACATACGCCAGCGAGCAACACAGGACTGACCGCCCCTCACTCGACTTAGCCCAGTCAAGTACAACCTGGAGGGACTGCTGTGTATTGTAGACGACCGTCTGTAGTCTTTGCCTCATCGAGTCCGCCGTCTCAAATGACTGGAATCTCTCCGGGCTTTCGTCCGAGTCGCTGTTCCGGGCGCCATCTCCGTTTAGCGTAAAGGTTCTCCGCGACCTCTGTCCTGTCCTTGGCTCAATAAATGTTCCGTTTCGTACTAGCTGTGATTTTGTTAGTATGCTATTGTGTTGGCATGCAGTTGTGTCTGCGACTGCATCGCATGGTGGGATTGTGTGCTGGGGTGCGCAGTTGGCGGACATGCGCTACGAACTTACTGTTCTGCGCGATCGGTTGTATTGGGGAACGCCGGGCGCGTTTGGCGCAAGTGAAGACGGCATTGTGCCGAGACAAAAAGGTGAGAGATTTCAGTATACTTGGCGTATCGTAAGATTATATGAGATATCGGTTTGTCGTTGGAAAATATTTGCCTATTGCGCATCACCGAAACCTTGAATCGCGAATCGTTGTATTGGTTGATCGGTCAAAGACAAAGGATAAAATCGTACTTGATCGCACCTGCCAATTCAACGCAAAAAAATGAAAAAGGGAAAAAAATGGCTTAGGGAAATGACAACCCCAAGATATCATGACTTCGTGATAAAGAATAATATGTTCAAAAGTAAGACAACAAAGATTACAACCTATAATCTTCTTATCCTTCAATTCCCAATTACAATTCTCACCACCACTATCACTACCACCAACGGCAACCCGGCACACACTCTTGATTGTCGTCATCGCAGACGATCCCACCTTAATTGGCACGCGCCTCCCCATTGCCAACCAATGCTGCAGCCAAGACGGAAAATGACACCTTAATGTCCTACCTACAGAAGACCTATAGAAGAGGCCCTCCCCTGTAACTAACAGCCTACAAGGGGTTGTCTTTCAGTTAACCGTCCATTCACTTAACCCTTGTGATCAATGACACAATGATAGATCGGGAAACCCATGGAGGGTGGAATGATGAGTGGGTTTTCTTTGCCTCTCTATCTAATGTTATAGTTACACCTTCTCCTAAACATGTAGTCACGATATCAATTCTTGCGTTTGTATTTAAGAGGTCTATTTTGTGACTCTAATTTTGTTGTTCACAGATTATGTTCAAGAGACTCACTCCGCTTGGGAATTTTCTCTCCGTCCGATCTTTCGCCACAATGTCTCCTCCAATCCGCAAGTTTGCACCTCTCAAAACTGATGCCTCAACAAATGATCTCCCCCAACTCCATGGTATAGTCTTTGACGTCGATGGAACTCTCTGGTATGCTTTTTCGCACTCTGTCATTACATCTTGCCCTATAGTAACACAACCACTCACTACATATATAACCCTAACCCTACCATTCAATATTACCTCTAACAACTGTAAACCACAAAGCGAACCGCAAACCTACATGTTTCATGAAATGCGAGAGGCCTTAGGCATTGACAATAAAGTCGACATCCTTTACCACATCTACAGCCTCCCTCCATTTTCTCAACCTGCTGCTCAAGAAGCCATCCGCAACGTTGAACGCCGCGCCATGCTCACCCAAGTCGCGCAGCCTGGCCTCGTCGAACTAATGGCCTACCTCGACAGCAAGAAGATCCCCAAGGGCATCTGCACGCGCAATTTTGAGCTGCCCGTAACGACCCTGTTGAACAAATTTCTGCCCGAGTCGCTATTCTTTCCGATTGTCACGAGGGATTTCCGACCGCCGAAACCGGACCCGGCGGGGATTTTGCACATTGCGGGAGCGTGGGGGAGGGAGGGGGCTAGCGGGTTGATTATGGTGGGTGATTCTATTGATGATATGACGGCGGGGAGGAAGGCGGGGGCGGCGACGGTCTTGTTGGCGAATGAGGTCAACGTTCATTTGATTGACCATGAGCACACAGATCTGGTGATTTGGAGGTTGGATGAATTGATTCCTATCCTGGAAGAGGGTTTCGTGGGGGATAATGCTTCCCAAAACAAGAGCACCGTGTAAGAACAGAATTGGAAAAATTAAAATCTCTAGGTAGATAATCAGAATGTATTGAACCTGTACTTATGACAAGGATCATCACACAAAAAAACACAGTAGATGAGCTAAACATGACAATGAAGATCCGGGATATGATTGAGAACAGATGGTTTACCTATTGCATCAACATATCCTGCTCATATCTCAATATCGTAACAAATGAGAAAAAAACATCAAAGATATGTTCAACTTCGTAAACATCCAATTCTAATTTCAGATGAAGTGATAGGGACTACCTTCTTTGTATGTGACAGCTTCAGTATCCATAGTTCTCCACTCATCATTCATGACAGGTGGAGTACTAGGGCGCGAGGGACGGGAGAGCGCTTGGATAGACCATGGCTGCGTAGCAGTCGGAACGAACCTCGGTCTCGAGTCTGTCTTAAACGTCCCCATCAATGACCAATAAGACACACCCTGGTTCTAGTTGGGGTATCCGGAGCCGTAACCTGACGGGTATGCTTGTCTCCGACCATCCGTTGGGTAATTGTGTGATATCGAAGAAGGTTGTCTAGAGTCTCCGCTGCTCATGGGAGCACGAGGAGCTGGTGAACGGCGAGCATTGGGATCGCGGTGGGTTGAGGGATCGCGAGAGCGCGGCTGGTCATGAACACTGAGCCCACCAAGCTTCTCACGGAGCGCTTGACTATCAGCAGAGTTGGCATCACGGACAAGATGTGATTTGCGACCATCCTTTTCGAGTAGGCTGATGGTCCAGGCCTTGAGATCGACAGGTGTGCGCTTGGCGGCTTGCACGAAGGGATCTCTGGTCTAGATGTTGTTAGAATAAATCTTCCATAACTACAAGTACAGGAGCAAACAATTCGCAACTTACCAGAAGCTCGAGAGGGGTAGGACGATCATTGGGGTTCTTGTACAGACATTTCTGGACCATGTCCTCAAGAATAGAAGGGAAGGCATCAGACTTGGGCAGTTTCGGTGCCGGCTCGTGCACAATTTGCTGCAGAAGATCAAGGATACCGGCAGGCGCAGTTTCGCCGTCAGAATTAGTCTCACCGGCGTTGAAAGGGAACTTGCCAATTGCCAGCTCCATAATACTCAGACCGAAACTCCACACATCCGACTTGACTGTGTACTTGTCACCCTGGATACGTTCCGGTGCCATGTAGGTAGAGGTTCCGACAAAGGTATCGGCTACTGAGTTGACCAGCTCACCAGACACACCGAAATCGCAGAGCTTGATTCCTCCCTTTGAGTTGATCAGGATATTCGAGGGCTTGATATCACGGTGCATGATGTGGTGAGTAGTATAAAGGTAGACAAGACCACCAAGGGTGGCTTCAGCAATCTTGCCTAGAACATCGACACGGATGGGTCCAAATTTCCGAGAAATGTGATCTAGTGAGCTGAGAGATAGTAATAGGTTAGTGCTGCAACCAAAGAATTCGACCACTACATGACACAAAGCCTGCCATTCTAAGAACTAACTTACCCAACGTCCATGTACTCCATACACATGATAACGTCACCATTGTCATTCAAAAAGGCGCCATGGAACTGCACAATGTATTCGGAATTGCAGCCGGACATGATCTGGAGTTCTCTAACAATACGCTTGCGGATTTCCCGGTTCGCCTCGACGTGGATGACCTAGAATAGATAACATATGTTAGTGTATACTTGAACATTGCTAGCGAGCGGCATTGCGGGAACCTACCTTTCTGGCCATGATGATGTTAGTCTTCTTGTGTCTGACTTTGCTAACAGTACCGCCATTTCCTGAACCAAGCTCCTTAACAATTTCTAAATCTTCCTGTCTAAGATCCAGCTTGTATTCGGAACCAATTTGCAGCTGCTGGTTGTTATCCTCGTTTGGTCTTGACTCAGCCGGCGGAAGAGGCTTGGAGGCAGCAGCCGAAAGGGCAAGGCCCTTCTTGTTCTTGCGTTTTATGGAGCGATCTTGGGCGAATGGGTCCATGTTGAAGAGTATTTGAGTCTATGCAAAAGTTGAGGTGGAAGATTTCGAGTTTGCTTCAAGATCGGTATTGGGAGGCAGAAGAGGGGTTGGATCCGGAGGTGGATCTGGTCGACTGCTATCTATGCAATGACCGTAAGAAAATACAGATGATGTAGATGTGAGCGGATCGAAGAAAACAGTCGTAGTCCGGAAATTAAAATAGTTGAGCCAGTCAAGATTCCAATATTGGACGGAGGCGACCTAAGACTGGATGAGACGCTTGGGCAAGACTAAAGACAAGATTCGACAGCAGATTATCGATCTTCAGTGTCAGGGCTTTCCACAAAATGCTGGTTAAGAGGGGCACAACGCAACAACGAAAGGCTTAGCAAAATATGAAGGTTAGTGCCGAGATGTGATTGGTGATGTGCAATAGCGAGGTGCTGGCCAGGAAAAAGAAGTAAAAAAGAACAAGCGTGTATATGTGGTCGGTCGGCGTTGTGACGTTGCTTATTGAAGTGTAATGCTGTCCGTTGGGGTTTTTGGCGAAGTGAGGGGACGGGCCTCGAATGGCTGGGCTTAGGTGGACGAAGCGCAGTGTAGTCTGGTCAGTCCAGTGATAGCGTGGGAGATAGACGCCTGAGTCTACAGTTCACTTCGTGGTTTTGACAAGCGGATAGACAGGCTAGATTGAAATTTTGTACAGCGAGCCCAAATATCTCAAGGGCGGTGTGACGGACTCGTGATGCTCACAAAACAGAAAATGAGGGAAATTTGAACACAGAAAAGCAATCAAGGAGTGAATGAGGCAGACAAACTTTAGAAATTTGTTAACGAGGTTTCAAACGCTCACCAATGCTTGGTCCACACAAATTGAAACAAGAAGGGGAACCGCCTAGCTAACACAGAAGGAACTGATTAGTGAAGATGCCAGGTACATTCGCATGATGAGACGAGAGTGCAAGAAAAAAAATCCAAAAAAAATCGCAAAACCCGTGACTACTGCTCCCAAGATGGTAGTTGCTTGACCAGGTTCAGTTAGTTTACAGGGAAAAAAAGCTGCTGTAACAAAGTTAGGGAGGGAGCTGCCACGGAGTTTGCTGTGGAGCTTTTCTTGTGCCTTGACCCCACTGATTGTGACTTTGATGCTGTTCGAAGGCTCGAGGCCCAGGAAACAGACGCTTTTTTGACCTGACCCTGTCGTCCGAGGGGGTTACTGTGACTATACTTATTGACCAATTCTTCAAATGCGTATCAACAAGAAAAGGTCTGATTTATACTGAATTCTCCAGGACATAGTATGTCCTATTTGCTAACTAATCACATGTAACCACTATGAATGCCATATGGTGCTGCGGCAACAGATTTCAACCCGCTCACACTCCTACACGACTTCAACCGCCTCTGATTTGGGCTGGGCGGGGTCGACATGGCTCAGCGGCTAACTACATGTCTTTTACAATTGGTCATTAAAATAAAGTATAACCTGATATATAAATGAATTCAAGATTCTGTATTTCTCATGATGATACAAATACTACGGATATAACGGATTTTGCATCTCTTGCATCTTATGAAAGACAAATTATCTCTCCTTCGTTTGCTTGATCCGATGTTCTTGAACTTGAACTTGCAAGTGGGGTTTTGAACAATGGCGTGAAACATACCACATTTTTATCTGCCAGGTCCAATGTCATTCGAAGTACACAAAGAGGCCCTCAGGCGGATTACTTAGCCCCTGGAGAGACAAGGGGCATTATGCAAGTAGAAGTGAACTAAAAACCATACAGAAATCAAGACAGCCATCCATCTTGCATGATATCCCAGTCCGAGTCTCACTACTCCTAATGTTGATGTCGATGGCCTATATTTTGGTTGATATCAGAAGCTGTTATATAGTAAGCCGGGCATCTTGGTATATAAGTAAGTATATGGCAGAGACAATGAATCAGATTGCTATTATACACTTCCACTAAGCCGAAGCCCATTATTCTAACAGAATTGTAAAAATGATAGCTGAATGTCCTTTCATGCCTGCTTTTGGATGGCATTTGGGCTGTTTGGATATTCAATTTTTAGATAGTAATCTGCGGACAGTTAAGCACATATACAGTGCTGATGTTCGATACACCAGATATTAAACGGATTGGGACCACCACAATTTGATTCTGATCAGTTGAGGAAATAAACTATTAAGAGAAACTATATAGTTTAAGTTAGTGTATGATTTCGCACTTTTTTTAACCAAGGCACCTCAACATGAGGGTTTTGCATGTTAACTCTGCAGGTGAATTTTGTTTTTTTTTTCTTTATTTTTATCTGTACCTATATATAGTTGGGTATAATAGATGGTATTGTTATCTTAGAGGTATCACGTGAAGATAAAGGATTGGGTATCGCGCAGGGAACGCGGTTCTAGTGGTAGGACTGGGGTAGCGGCGAGGCTGAACGTCGAAATGGCTAAAAAAAATGGGTCCTCCTTTCGCGGTGCTACAATTGATAGATGCTGGTGAAGCGAGCTACTCTCTGGACTACATTCGACTTGACAGCATTCTGGATTGAGTTCCCAAACTCAACCTTCTTTATACTTTTAATTGGTGCTGCTGAATGGATGGGCTCTTCAATCATCCTACCTTCGACTATCTGAGTTACGAATCCCAACTGAAGCCGAACAAAAAAGACGAATAGACCTCAAAATTGTGACTTCATAGACAGTCGCGCACACTTTGCATCTAGTGGACTTATTATAGATCAACCATAATTCGACTCTTCAGCAATTACTAGACAATATTGGATCAAGATCCATAAAATGGCTGACAGTAGTCTGAAGGATCTCATTGACGGCGAGGCGGATCTTGATGAGGAAGATGAGTCTTTTGATGAAGACGCTCCCCGTGGCTCCCGTCGCCAGAAGACCAATATCGATGACTCCAGTGAAGAGGAGGAAGATGAAGATGAAGAGGAACTGAGAAAGGTGTGTTCTCCACACAGTTCCACATAGAGCTCGAAGATACTGATGTCAACTCAATAGGTTCGCGAGGGTTTCATTGTCGACGAAGACGAGGACGAGGAAGATGCCGGAGAATCTGATGTTGAGGTCCGCAGACGGCGCAAGCGGTCACATCGTGACAGAGAAGAGGATGAACAACTCGACGATGAAGATCTTGAGCTAATTGGCGAGGATATTGGCAGCCCAGTAGCCGAGAAGGTACGTCCACGAGTTACAGCTCCAACAACATGACCAATGACTTAATATTCTAATCATACTTGTTCCTTTTTACAGCCCAAGTACAAGAGATTGAAGTCTGGTGCTCTAAGCAACGATAACCCCCCGACCCGTCGTGGATTGAACGACATTTTCGACGACGATGAAGATGATGACGACCGTGGATATGGCCGTCGCCAAAATGGCGATGACATGGACGACTTCATCGAAGACGATTACCCTGACGAAGATGACGAGGAACGCAGACGTGAACAGGAAGAACTGGAGGTTTCTCGTCCTCGTGATAAGGGTGTCAGCTCCATTATTGACACAACCGGTCTCGACAAAGATGCTCTCCAAGACATGGCCGATATTTTCGGTGATGGAAATGAGTATTTGTGGGCCCTCGAGTTGGAAGATGAAGAATTAGAGCAAGAAAAGGAGGAGCAAAACATTGAACTCAAAGACGTCTTTGAGCCATCTCAACTCAAGGAAAAGCTTCTCACAAATTTTGACAATACCGTCCGCGCCATGGATGTACCGGAACGTTTCCAGATCGACCGCAAACCCTTTGCCGATCTGCATCTCACCGATGATCAGCTCAAGGAGGAAACAAGATGGATTGTAGACAATATGTGGCTCAAGAAAGAAATGGCCCCAGAATACCATGCTCCTTTCCACAAGGCTGTTAGCAAGGTCTTGGAATTTTTCCTCGTTGACGAAGTCGAGGTTCCGTTCATTTTTCAACACAAGAAGGATTATCTCATCCATTCGAAGAAGGTTCCCAACCCTGAGCGTCGCCACAATCCAGATGCTCCCGAATATAAGACCGAGGGCAAACGTTTACTTTCGCAAGAGGATCTGTGGCGCATTCTAGATCTCGATTTGAGATTCCGGTCTTTGATTGAGAAGCGCAATGCTCTTCAAAAATCTTACGACAACCTCAAATTCACTCTGAACATTAGTGACGAGATCTTGGATGAGCTTATCCCTATTTCAACGTCAATCGAAGAGCTTCAAGATCTCCAGGATTACTTCAATTTCAGATATTCAGCCGAGATCAGAGACTCTGCCATTGGTAATGGTAACGCCACAACTAAGAAGCCGGGCTCAAAGAATTCATACTACGAGCGTATCCGCAAAAGCCCCGTCTATAGGTTTGTCAGGGCTTACGGTCTGTCTGCCGACCAGTTCGCCAAAAACGCGCATGATGCCAGCCACAAGTTCTCAGCCGAGGATGATAGCAAAGATCCTCTTGACCTAGCTGACTCTCTTGTCAGTACTGACTTCCCCACTGGCAAGGCCGTCATGGATGCGGCTCGTGCGATGTTCAGCGAAGAGCTCTACTATAACCCTAGATTGCGGAAGCACTTCCGCAATGCACTCTACAATTCTGGCGCAATTGATTGCCATAGGACGGAGAAGGGTCTCCGGAAGGTTGACGAAATGCACCCCTTCTATGAGGTTAAGTATCTGGTCAACCAGACTGTTCGTAGTCTTGCCACGAAGCCCGAAACCTACGTCAAGATGATGAAGGCTGAAGAGGAAGGTCTTTTGGAAGTTAGCCTGAAACTTAGCAACGAAAAGGAATTCCGTGGCAAACTAGAAAGTGAGTTTGAATCTGAGAACTACAGTGACATTGCGCAACGCTGGAGACAAGAGCGTCGTCAAGTGCTTGATATAGCTTTTGAACGCTTGCAACGTACTGCATCCAAGGGTGTCAAGGAAATTCTCCGTTCTTACTGCAATGATGAAGTTTTGGTAGCAATTAAGGAAGAATACTACCGGCGGCTTGATCAGGCTCCTTACAAGCCCAAGGGGTTCGAAGCCGGTGAGCGGCCACGCACTATTGCTCTTTCTTGCGGTCATGGTGATCCTGCTCGTGATCCTATCTTCTACGCCGTCATGGACGATACACGGCACATTATCACCAACGGTCGCTTCTCAAACCTGGCTCGCAAAGAAGAAGAACGCAAAAAGTTTGTTGATCTGGTTCGCAAGGAGAGCCTTGATGTCATTGGCATCAGTGGTTTTGGTGCTGGTTCTCAGAGGCTCGTTCGTGACCTGGAGGGCATTATTCGTGAATATGATCTTCGCGGTGCCACATATAAGGATATGGACGGCGAAGATCGCAATGATCTCATTGAAGTTTTCATTGTGAATGATGAAGTCGCTCGTCTCTACAAAGACAGTCCGAGAGCTGTGGCTGATCATCCTGCACTCCACCCGTTGGCCCGGTATTGCATTGCCCTTTGCCGTTACCTTCAGGATCCCATGCGTGAGTACGCTGCTCTCGGTCTGGACAGTATCTCGCTCTCTCTTCATCCTTGCCAGAAGTATCTCCCGGAGGAAAAGGTCAAAAGAGTACTGGAGACGGCCATGGTTGATATGGTAAACCTGGTCGGTGTCGATATTAACCTCGCTGTTGATGACCCGTATGAAGCCAACCTTCTTCCTTATGTCGCTGGTTTGGGTCCGCGCAAGGCTACCAATGTTGTCAAGACCATTAATGCCAATGGCGGAAGCGTCACATCTCGGGAGGAGTTGGTTGGTGACCCCGACTCTGGAAAATGGCCGGTCGTTGGACCTCGTGTGTGGAACAACTGTGCCAGTTTCCTTTATATCGAGGTTGACCCTCGCAATCACAATGTTGATCCGATGGACGGAACTCGTGTTCATCCCGAAGATTACGACCTTGGCCGCAAAATGGTTGCCGATGCATTGGATCTTGATGAGGAAGACGTCAAGGCAGAAACCGATGACTATGGTCCTGCTGCCATTGTCAGAAAATTATTCCGTGACCAAGATCAGTATCGCATCAACGAACTTGTTCTTGAAGAATATGCGGATCAGCTGGAGGCCAACTACAGCCAACGGAAGCGCGCGACACTTGAGGCTATCAGATGTGAGCTGCAACACCCGTACGAGGAGATTCGGAAGGAGATGATGCACCTCACGCCCCAGGAAATTTTCACGATGTTCACTGGCGAGAGCAGTGAGTCCTTGCACCGTGACATGATTGTTCCTATTAATGTCAGAGTTGTCAAGGATGAGTATGCTATTGTGAAGCTTGACTGTGGTGTCGAAGGTCGTGTTGAGGCTCATGAGGTTAATACCCGTTCCCACATCAAAGATACCCTACAGGTTGGCATGACTGCCCAAGCCAAGGTTCTTGAGGTTAACTTCAAGGATTTTGTTGTCAAGTTGTCCATGCGTCCTGAGCTGCTTCGTCGTGGGTACCGGCGAGCTATCGACACAGACCCCGGCGAGTGGGACTTTGACCTTGAGGAGAGAGATCGTGAGGATCTCCGCGAAAAGGACAAGACTACTGGCCGGACGCAGCGTGTCATCAAGCATCCTCTCTTCCACCCCTTCAATGGTATCCAGGCCGAACAGTACCTTGGCTCAAAGCCCAATGGTGAGGTTGTTATTCGCCCCTCGTCAAAGGGCAATGATCACCTGGCTGTCACTTGGAAGGTTGCCAACGGTGTCTTTCAGCACATCGACGTCCTAGAGTTGCAAAAGGAAAATGAGTTCTCGGTCGGTCGCACCCTTCGCGTTGGTGGCAAATTCACATACACTGATCTTGATGAGTTGATTGTGGAGCACGTTCGGTCGATGGCCAAGAAGGTGGCCGAATTGATGAAGAATGACAAGTTCAAGGAGGGGTCCCATGCTGATCTTGGTAAGTTATACGAGATGTGATTGTTGCTCGTTCATCTGATATAGATTACTAACTATTCTGCAGAGAAATGGCTCACGACCTACATGGAAGCTAACCCTAACCGCTCTACCTACAACTTCTGTCTTGATGCCAAAAGACCAGGCTACTTCTGGTTATGTTTCAAGGCTAGCAAGACCTCCAAGGTCAACGCCTGGCAGGTCAAGATTGTCCCCCACGCGTACCAGATGCTGGGTGCTGAGTATCCTGACATGCGGGCACTTTGCAATGGTTTCAAGCTGCGTCACCAGAACGAGGTCAAGTTAGCGATGCAGAAGATGCACATTCGGTAAAAGCCCGAGCGGTGTGCTTTTTCTTGGAAGCAAGTTTGAAGTTTGGCGATTGGTTTCTCGCGATGGTGTGGTGTCTATGTAGGAAAGGCATGAATCTAGGTTGGCGGTGGTCTTCTGTCGTTTAACGAGTCACATCCATTTATTGTTGGTCCTGTGGAGAATGGAGGGAGGGATGGATTGGCTGTCGGCGTCTTGGGATTTATTTCTGGGTTTTGGTATTTTTTTGTTTGTTCTATATTCTACATCATCATGGCTATGCGGATGCATAGCTCTTGCTCAATTATCATCTCTTGAATATTGATTTGTCTCTTCTGTCTTTCATTTTATTGGTCATGGCTGTTTCTCCTTACATAGCTGAAAGGTATAGACATCATTCATTCCCGTTTCCGTGCGATGATCAAGGCCGTCCCCCACACCGCGTCAACCTCGATATCCTTCCAATTTTCTCCTGCCTCTCTCCATTCCGGCGTCACTTCTCTCATCTTATCCATCATAACATCCACCACATTTCCCGGTACCCCTTCACGCCTTCTATTGCCGCCCCCATTTGCATCCATCCACCCCTTATATGCACTAAATGTCCTCACATACGCCTCGAATCCCCCTAAAGTTGTCCTCTTCTCCATCCACAAATTCCTCCCCTTCTTTTCCCCTGGTTCCACAACGCACCTTTTCCTATCCGGCTCATAAATCTCCCGCACCAGGACATCCCATTGCGACTCTGGCGGCCGGACATCCTGAAGATACTCCCTCAAGATTCCCCGCCCCGGCATCTCCCAAAAGCTCCCCATCGACGGCAATCCTGGCGCCACCTCACTCTCCTTCTCGTCACCCCGGTAGCAAAAGTCGAGAAAGATCTTCGTCGCTGCCGGGTACCCGACGAGAATGTTATCGTTGTATCCCCAGAATGCCAAGACGCCACCGGGCCGGACGACCCGGTGGATCTCGGGCCACGCTCGGTCGTATTTGAACCAGTGGCAAGATTGCCCCGCGGTTACAACATTGACTGTTCCATCGGGAATCATCGATAGATCCTCGGCGGTGCCCACGGAGAAGGAAATGTTGGGGAAGGTTCGTTGGTGGGTGGCTTTTGCAGTGGCAATCATTGGGGGTGATGGGTCGAGGGCAGTGATGTGGGCGACGCGGGGGGCAAAGGCGGTTGTTATTGTCCCGGGGCCACAGCCGAGGTCGAGGAGGTGGAGATGTGGGGGTGGTGGAGGGGTGGGGCGTGCGGGACGGGTGAGGTGGGAAAGAATGAAGGGAGCGAGGGAGGTGGGGTAGGTGGGACGGGCAGCGGCGTAGCCGGTGGCGGAGAAGGTGGAGGAACTGGGTTGCGGTGTTAGTTTTAGTGGGGATGAGGAATTGGAATTTGTGGGTTATGGAAGGGGAGGACTTGCCCGAATATTGACATTTTTGGCGATTTAGTGTTTAAATAATTAAGAGGATGTGAATTTGGTATGCGACTTGTCACTGAAGAGTGGCATACTATATTATATATCCATCTGGCGCAGAATATGTGTGCGTAATAGTGGGTAGATTTAGCCGTTTAGCCAAGGATGTCATTGCCTAATGGGGGAATTGATGGCGCCCTGACTACATCGAAGAATGTTTCTGGCGGCAGAAGTCTACTGATGGTTCAATATAATGAGGGTTTTCGGTAAATTTCCGATCCGAGGAGATCCGAAGGCGGATGAGTCGGTGCGAAGATATCACCGAAGGGGCATCGGCAAATGAAAAATCATCACAGTAGCACAATAGCGTAACATTATATGGTCTTTCATTCATAGATGCATGTACATATATACAGAAGATGTAAGCTTACATTCCCCCTTTCTCCATTTCATCACCCCCTTACCTCATTTCACCGAAACCCCCATACTCCGACCAATCCCACACCAGCAATTCTCATCCCCCTCCCTCTCCACCTGCACTATAATATCCATATTATGCCTTAATAAATACTCCCTCACTTTCTCTTTAACATCCTCCATATTCGCACTCCGCCCCGCCACCACATGGACAACTCCCAACAACCTCTCCCCATTCCCCTCCCGATCATCAATCCAAAACTTGGGTGCTGAGTACTCAATGACGCCCTGCTGCTGCATGATGCCCGAGAGTGTGTTACGTAGGTTGTATTCGATGTCATCGGGGATACTCAGCAGGAGGCGGCGGGCCGCGGAGAAGATGAGGGGTTTCGAGGAGGTGAGGATGAGGACGGAGATGAAGACGGAGGCCAACTGGTCCCAGAAGGATTGTCCGGTGAAGTAGGTGAGGATTGTGGAGACGACGACGGAGGCGCTGCCGAGGGTGTCGGCAAGAACGTGAAGGTAGATGCCCTGCATGTTTTCGTTGTCGTGGCCGTGGCCGTGGTCATGACCGTGATCATGACCATGATGATGGCCAAAAGCGGCCATGCCAACAAGATTGACGACCATTCCCAAAATAGAAACTGTAAGCAGTTCGCCCAGCCGCTGCGTCTCGGTGCCCTCCCACATGCGCTCAAAGGCTTCAAACGTAATTTCAATACTGAGAAGAACGAGCAGGATGCCATTGGCAAAGCCACTGAGTGTCTCGATCTTCCCGAGGCCATAGGGGAACCGTTGACTGGGGGGCCGTTTCCCGAGGACGCTAGCGATGAGGCCAACGAAGAGAGCCATGCAGTCGAAGAACATGTGGACGGTGTCGCTGACGAGGCCGAGGGAGTTGGTAACATAGCCGTAGAAGCCCTGGACCATCATGAAGGAGATGTTGAGCCTGCATGAATAATGAATGTTAGTGATTATGTAAGGGATATGAGAAGGAATATGAAATGATGTCATGTAGGTACTTACAGCATGTAGTAGAAGATGCGGCGGGAATTCTTTTCCGCTAGGATTGAGTAGAGGAAAGGATAGGAAGCGGTGCAGGAGATGAGAAACTGAGTAAAACCCGACTTATAGCCGTCATCATAGGAGTGGCTGTGGTGGTGATGGTCGTGAGAATGAGAATGGTCATGTCCATGTCCATGGCTGCAAGAGACAGAATGCTTGTGTTCGTGATTGTGATCGTGATCATGGTGGTCGCGAGAATACGAATATAAGTGGCCATGTCCCCAATCATGGCTATGATCGCGACTATGACTATTTCCATGTCCAAATGGACTCTCCCTTCTCGACACCTGACGTGACCCCCTCACCCTGGACCCCTCCCTTGACCGACCCTCCCGATCTTGATTCCTTGACACACTCCGCGCCCGATGCTCAGCTGCATATCCTTTGAACAGCGAGCTCCTCTGCCTCTTTATGATCTCTTGCTCGTCCTCGTGGTCATCATCATCAAAGGGCGACTCGGCCTTGTTCATATCCATGGCGAAGATCTCGGCGGCATGTCTCAGGTACCCCGCGCCACTTTCCGGGCCGACGGAGTGGGAATGCGAATGGGCCCCCATGGTGTTTTTGTGGTTGAAATGCTGAGGGTAGTTATAGTTTCGCGGCAGTGACGCCGTTGAGTAGTTTTGTTTGTGGAATTGCAGAGAAAATCCTGTGGATATCTCTGGAGACCCCGATAATTGCTGTTGTGGCAAGGAGCTTGAAATGTCTGAATACGCAAACGACGCTCTGTGACCCCTCGGTGGTGGCGGCGCGTAGTTACTCCAGCTATTCCGGTGCTGATGACCCGGCGTAAATGATGACGGCTGCCCCTGGGAAACTGGAGGAAGTGGCAGCGAATTAACGTGGTGGGGTGGTTGGTATTGGTGGAGACTGCCGGTACTCGTCTTGTGGGAGAGCTCCGATGTACTCTGCGAATGTGAATGAGAATATGAAGATGGCCTCGCCTGAGGACTCCCCGATAGAAGCGCACTGTTTGCGGCAACGGTAGCACTAGACACTTCAGTGGGCGAGGTTGTCGTTTCAGTGTTTCGCAAGGGTGAATGTCCGTGGAAGAAGCGCGAGTCGTGCTGTACTTGTTGTGATTGTGACTGTTGTTGTTGTTGTTGCGGAGAACTAGTTATATTCGCATTCGTCGGAAAGGGAAACGGCAGATCTTGGCTGCACGGGGTCGCAGTTTCCCTGGTGGCGCCGCTGATGTGGGAGATAGAGATAGATATGGACCGGGTGGGCGGTGACAGGGTACTTGTGCGGCTTGTGGACGGAATCAAGGAGGAGGTCGTTGTGCGGCTTGTGGACGGAATCAAGGAGGAGGTCGTAGCGGAGCGGGAGGACGGACGTGGATGCGGATGTGAATGTGCGTGGTTGTGATCGGTGTGGTTGTGGTTATAGTCGTGGGTATGCGGAGAATGCGAATGATGGTGGCTCACGGCCATTAACGGCGACGAGTGGGCGTCATGGTCCATTATAGCAGGAGAGGGATCGGGAGAGGGACCAGTAGTAATACGTATTGCAGCCGTTTCCGGTATCTATAGTATCGGTATCTGTTATCTGTTGGACACAACAGGCAAGTGTAACAAGACCAATGCCAACGCTATTGTTTCCTGTAATTCTTTTCTTTTTTTATGCTCTTGTCGTCTTGTTTATTTAACAGAAAAAAAATTATAAAATATAATAATGTAAGCGGACACGTTGCTAATAACAATCTTTTTGTTTTTCTGTCTGCGCCCGGCTATACATTAAAGTTGAAAAACCATTTGCCAATAAATAGGTGTAAAGAAAGACAATTTTCGTCTTGTTACTGCATCTGTTCTTAGCAGCAGAAAAATAAAGGCCATTGCCGTTGCCGTTGCGCTGTTATCATTTTGTTTGTAAAGGTTACGTTTGCGAATCCACTTTCTCCAGTTCTTTCTTCCTTTTTCGGGATTTCTTTTTTCCTGTTATATATATCCTTTCATCAATGCCCCATCAATAACAAAAAAGTAACAATAATAACAAAACAAGGCCAAACTATCAAATTCCAAAGCCTCCAACGACCCCCCAAGGAAGCGAAGCGAGCGGTCTAGCGCGGCAGATATGGAACGGGGGCAACAGAGGAAGGATCGATCGGTTGTCAGTGTGGATTTAGTAAATGGCGGGCGCGGCGACTGCGGGCAGCGGGCGGTGTGTGTGTGCGTGTATATGCAGGTCATAGGTTGATATAATAGGATTGATTGACTTTATGTTTTGAGTCGCGATTGACATGTTTTACACGGCAGATTTATGCATAGCGTCATCCTTATCAATTAACTAAATAAAGTAACCCATCTACATATATACATAGATAACCCCTCTCTATGCCAAGAATCTCTCTCTATCCCCTCTACGATAACAAGATTGTCAACCCCACCCTTATCCCTCCCTAACCTGTCTCCCTGGTCATCATCGTCATTGGATGAAAGCTTAAAAACCTGGTTTCCAATCTCCAACTGTAATTCTGTAATCGACTTGGTGCCGTCGAAAAATAAAAAAGATAAAAGTTTGGTTTGGTTTATGCAGCCCCCTTACCGCAACATCTTTGTCACTGGTGCCGGCCAATTGACACATGCGTGCTTACCTGGCACAATTATGATCAAGTCCGTCATCATCTATATACATGTAATCATATCACAGATGAATTATCAGGTGGAATAATATCTACACTTTGCTCTGGCTGAAATATTCTAAATCTTAAAATGTCTGTTCGCTACACTTTACATACTTTACACCAACTTCTTTTTCACCTCTGCATATCTTCCTATCTCAAGCCCTAACCCTTGCATGTGCATTTCGATCGCCATCCTACTCAACCTAAAATTTAAAATTAATTGACCCAACCCAATTTTGACCAACGACAACCATAGCTGTTTCGAGTGATACTGGTAATGATATCAGATATACTTACATGCTCCTATTACTAAGACACATATTATCATACCGTTACATGCGTAATTCAAAATGAGTCCTCACTCGCAGGATTTTTGCATAGCATTTGCCGATACGCCCGTTAAAATCTGGGATAGTGGATAAAACCCGCAGAACCACAATTGCTTACATAAGAACTACAACACTTCATCACATTCAATCTTCCAAACCCAATAACAAATCTATCAACAATTAAATCAAAGTAGTCATCAATAATTAATCTATGCCTCTATATACCTCCCTCCTCGCCAAAATTTACCCCGTAGATCAACAGCCCCCTCTTAAAACGTACACTCCCTAAATCTCCCAACCCTCCCCACCTCATACTCCACCCACCTCGCCTGCCCCCGCCTCCCCGGTACCAACAGCGTCCCCGGATTCAACACATGGCACCCCTCATACGTCACTGCAAACGGATTACTCGACCCATCCACCAAAATCACTGCCGTCGGTAACGGATACAACTGTAACGCTCCCGCATAATCCCAGTACACCGGCCGCACATCCCCCTTGAACGGTGCCAGGTGCCCTTGGTCTAGCAATGTCTTGACCAGCTTGCGCGAAGACTTGATACCGGGATCTAGGTCGTTTGAAGAGGGCGGTAGCGGCGGGGCCTTGGATACTTGGATGGAGCCGCCTGTGGGTTGCGATTCACTCTCGACTTCCATAAGGTCGTCTAAGTCATCGGGAATGTCATCGTCTCCGTAGACTATTGCTTCCTTTGGTGTGTTATTCTTCGCCTCGAGCGCGAGTCTGTCCGCCTTCATGGCAATCGCCGAGCGCCGCAGACGGGCCGAAATGTCATCGCGGAACAGCACGATTTCATGAAGGGGACCAAAAAGGGTCAGGCGACTGGGGTTAGATGTCCAGATGATCTCCGGCGGTGCACGGGTAGAGTTTGCATTTTTGGCCGCGGCGAACACCCGGCGGAGGCGCGATGTGAACATGTCTGGGATTGATTTGCGCGGTACGGGCGTTGAGGCTCCCGATGTCACCGAAGAGATCCATCCGTCGTTGTCGCCAGGCACAAAGACAAAGGTGCAATTTTGCATTAAGGCAGGGAATTCGCCGATTGCCGCCGCCAAACCGTCAAAGTATTCCTTATACTCCACCGATCCTCCGCTTCCACCACGGGCCATAACTGGTCCATCGGTAAAACTACCAGTGAAAATAAAGGCCAGAGGATACACATCGGCGCTGGCTTCAGCTTCGCCAGCCGTTACATATTGGCTAAGGGCCTTCTTGACGGCCTCGATGGCTCGTGGCCGGTTCAGATTGACTTCACCGAGGACCACAATCCGATTCCGCATTCTCGCAACCGCCGGATCCAACTGGCGACGCAGTCGCTCCTCAATCCGGCGCATCTTGGGTCCAACACCGCGCTCCGAGCCCTGACCCAAAAAGTCTGTCCAGCCAAATCCACCGCCGATTGTGTGATTCGTATCATTACCCTCGGGCCTACTGATGCCTAACGTGATGGCCCGCTTTTCACACGGCGGATGCCCAATGAAGAATGCTACAAACCGGCCACCAATAAATCCACCAACACCACGAGACCCATGTAGACCCGAGCTACTGATCTCATCCTCCTCCTCATAGATACCATCCACTAGCACCAACATACCCGGCGTAAACCATGTGGAATCCTCAGGCATGCACACCGCATTACTAACATCCAACGGGATCGTCCCCGTCAAATCGCAAAGACCCAAACCACCTGCTGGCAACGTCACCATTAGGCCCAAAAGCATATGCGCTGATCCATGACGGCCCAGTAGGTTAGCAATAGGCGTGAGCTTTTGTCCACTGGAGCCACCGTAGTCAGTGGAGGTTTTATGTCCGGCGCGCACGGCGGCGACGGCGGATTGTTGGAAGTTTCTGTTGCGCATGAGCCGTTGGTGGGTGACGTTGTACCGGAAGCGGAAGGCGTGGGTTTTGCTGTCGGGATTAGGGAGGATAGAAGGTTTTCCTGGGTTCCTGTTGCGAAGATGGAGGACTTGTTAGTGACGTTGTAATCCGATTGTTTAGTCGTGGGACAGTGGTGCTCACTTCTCAAAGTGCTTTTTGTCAATGTTGTAGGTCATGCGAGGTTGCTCAAAGGCGCTAACAACCTTTAACCATTTCCGTACATCGTTTAGTTGAGCATCGTCGATATCCTCCAGGTCTTCCATGGTACTTAAGCCACTTTCCGCCCTCAAGATCTTTGGTACCGTGATTCCTTGTCTAGTCTTCTGCACATCATTCTCTGGCACTGAAGAGTCCAACGTAAGACTGTCCTGCCGCAACAAGCTCCTCTTATTCTGTATTATCCGCCCCCCACTCATATTCCCTTCTAGGGTCTTCAGAATCTCTTTCAACTCTTTACTCGTCCCATCCACAATAACCCCCCCATTATAATTCTTCCAACTCCTCGCCACCTCTTCCAACACCTTCTCCGCCAACCCTTCCTCCCTCCATCCCGACCCACAATGCCTCCCAATGAACCCCGCTAGCTCCTGCAACGCCGACGACGTCAATGTCAAACTATGCTTCTTTGTAAACGTCCGGAAGGCCAGCGGCCTCAGCGTTGCCGGGGCCAGGACTATGGGGAGGATGGCTTGTCTGGCGGTGGTGGCGGCGATCGGACTAGAGGGTGCGATGCTGGAGGACTGGTAGGGGCGGAGGGGATGGGCGGGTGTGGCGAAGGCGGGGGAGGATGAGGGGAGCGATGAGGGTTGGCTTTTAGCGGGTGTCCCGAGGGCTTTGCCCGCGAGGAAGTTACGCATAGTGGTTATTTTTGATTATGTCGTAGTATAGTTGAGTTAATGTATATAGCGGGTATTCTGACGGTCGGTTATTGAGGTGTTACTGTCGGCCAATGCGTAATGCGTGATAATAATTGCATTGTTATTGTGTTGATACTTCACTGGTATCCCACCTGGCACTTGATCAGAAACTTACAAGGGTGTTGTCTTCTAAAATCAATTAAACTACACGCGTTGTACGCGTTCCTGGGCGCTGGCGCCACAATGGAAGCTGCCAGTGTGGCGGCTTTTATGACACATATGACAGGGATAAGAACGACCTCCAATGTCATGACATGATCTGGAGTAACGACAAGGGACATGAGTATCAGGATGTCAATTCCTAGTTGAGTGAACTAGTAGTCATGGCATGGATAAATAAAGTTGAAAAGAGATTGCTCTGGCAGACACGGGCTCGTCTCAGTAGCACTCTGAGATCTCTTTCAACGTTTCCGACAAATAACCATGTGGTATGTGACATTCAACTTACAGATTTCCTCCTGACATCCTAACATTCCAACAGAAAATATTTGAAAACTACCCAATCCCAGGCCATCACGTTCTCACTGTCTCCGACACCTTCCCTCCAAATCTAAACCTAGCCATCGGCACAACCACTACCCTCCCCCCAACCTCTTCCACCTTCCAAGAAAATCCCCACTTCCACACCCTCCTTTACGAAGTCATCACCACCTACGGCCACCACGATGCCCAAATCCACGACCAAGCCCGCCAATTCATAAATCAACGCGGCATTGACTCCATGCTCAGCGCCGGCCGGCCGCCACAGCGAGATTGGCGGCAAAGTAGAGAAGAGCGGGAAAAAGATGAGGCGAGGAAGAATTTTGGCGGCCATGTGCATTTGAGCGATAGTAGGAATACGCCGGATTTCGGACGTATAGCGTGGCCGGAGGATATCTTGGGGAGTGTGGAGGTGAGTAGTGATGGG
Source organism: Ambrosiella xylebori (assembly GCA_002778035.1). Taxonomy (NCBI): domain Eukaryota; kingdom Fungi; phylum Ascomycota; class Sordariomycetes; order Microascales; family Ceratocystidaceae; genus Ambrosiella; species Ambrosiella xylebori. Next base: position 711,363 of record PCDO01000003.1, read on the forward strand.
GAGGTTGTAGGGAAGGTAGAGCCGAGTGGGACATATCGGATCTTGACTAATGACGGGATGTAAGTGACGATCTCTGGCAAAGTTGGCGATGATTTGTGAAGAGACCATGTTGCTAACCATGTATACAGATTGGGACTGAGTCCATTTTTAATGGAAAAACTTATTGAGAGAATCAAACAAGAAGAGCAAGCTTGAAAAAGCCAAGATACTTGCGGAACTTTTAAGTACAAAAGAATCAGGAATTACAGAACATACAGTCAATATGATCAACTCTTTACTCCAGAGGGTATAGCACAAGCTGTTGAATTGGTACATCTAGCCATGACTGGTTGATGAAAATGTATAGAACAAGTCTCCTCGGGACTTTTTGACCGAGCCAAGATGGACTTCCCCTTTGGGTGATCGTGAATACCTTGCGGCAAATATCCGCTCAGTCTTTGAGATTATACAATCATGGCAAACACTAGGCTTAGACTTTTATCCAACACTAAGATGGATGTTCAAAATTGTCCTGTAAGGTATTTAGTTTGCTTGATCCATCTATTTGGGTTATGACATCACCATAATCATTCTGGACTGCTCCAAAAGCAGTGTCACACAGACCTCCAAGCCAAAAAATCCTGTCCAAAGAAAAGTGTAGTCCGCTCAAACCCTGAAGGCCTTTTGTTGAATGTATAAAGCATGATGCCAAGGCTGTGACTCCACCCGTTGGTCGACATGCTGCATTAGCAGTGGTCACATGTTTTGAGTTTGTACTCTGGACTGTTATTGAAAACTTCTAATGAGGGAATGCTTTCGGTTGGGTACGATACTTAGGTGTGTGACCTTTGTTCCGGGATAGACTAAGGAATATAAGAGCTAGCTAACAAAGTGTGGAAATTCTTCAAAATAAATCACAAGCCATGGCGAAACTACTTGCATTCCACAAGTTTAGAGTTTTCTTCTTATAATTCCGCACTCTCCATGATGATGATCTAAAGAAGCAGGAATGCTGCTTCTTTCGAACTCCTCTATGTTACATCTGAGGCATTATAGCAAATCGGGTGATATTGGTGGATTGGTAGGGTGTAGGATTTTGGAGGATCTACTGCAAAGGAATTAGAAGGCGTAAAGGAATTCTTGGGCATGATGGGAACAGGAACTGCATAAACTTTTGGGCTTTAATGAACTTGTCCAGAGTCACATTGGTGTCGTCATGGTAAAGAGTACAAAGAGAGTAAACGAGCTCACATACAGGGTTACTAGCTATAGGGTTCATCGCACAACAACTTCACAGGCTCAGTTTTCAGCCAAAATCTGCAAACAATCCAGTTGTCCAACAATACCACCTTTTCTGGGCAATTTCTAACCAATGGGAATGCAAAACATAAGTATATCAACCGCTGACAAAAGTCAGGAACCCCAGATGTCAGGCATCTACGAAGGATAAAGAAGCAGTGTTCAGCCGCAAGATTCAGTCCCGCTGTCACTGCGAACAAAAGAAACAAGAACAAAAAAAAGACATTTTTGCTCAGTTGCCGAGCTGAGAGTGACGTGCTCTCATTGGCAGGGCGTGGCTCCTAGAAAGAACAGATGCCAGAAGGGGCAAAATAGAGGGGGAAAAAAAGAAGAAATGAAGGAAATTTTCTCTACAGGAGGCCGTTGCACTGTGCGCCAGCGGTGAAACGACTAGTGTGGTGGCTGGCGATGAGGGATATCACCTGTTTGGGTGATGGCGGGTTGATATGCATGGAAGATGCATTGGAAGATGAGTTGCATGTAACATTGCCGACGGTAGGTAAATGACTACTTAGCCTTTCTGCAAGCAGAGTACCAACTTTTGGAAGGGAAAATCGCCACACTTGTCACTTACTAATGTAGACAATACACATTCACAGTTTCTCTCGCAATTTAATAGAAGTTTGTCATCTCCGGCTTCTCTTTCTACAGGGTATCATGCTTACTGATTGGTTGCTGATTGAAGGACCTAGTCGGCCAGGCCACAGGCTGGTCAGGGCATCATGACATGGCGCACGAACAAAACAATGTCATGGACCTGGCGGCCCTGGCTCCTGTTCATCTTATCCACTGGTGACAAGCTTCTAGAAGCCTCATAGAACAAGGCCCCCTAAACTCATACAAACTGCCGACGCGGCCGAATGTGACGAATTAGTGAGGAATGGACAGTGAAGGAAAGAAACGAACAAAAAATTTTTATCCCGATGAACGAACAGTATATGAATGACATGATGCCGTTTGAGTGTTGAAACAATTTATCAGAGGAAACAAAAAAAGAAAGAAAAAAAGAGAAATTTCCTTGTCATTACCCGACACCGGATCCGTCGGGAACTCTCCGATAGAGAGGCTTCAGACTGGACTCTCACCATAACAATAATATCTGACGAGATTGAAATAAGAAAACTTTACACGACAATCATCACCATTAGTAAAAAAATACAGCCTAATCAAAAAGACGTGATCATGGGAAACCGGGGTAGAGGGCATATCAGCAGGGCCTAACTGGGCGTATTGAAGGCTATGTGCCGACGGCATGACGGGGGCGGGATTGGAGGAGGGAGGTCCGGGATGCGGACATGGGAAATAGTCAACACGGCGGTTATTTTGGAGAGGAATTGTATTTGATTGGAGCCCGTTAAACGATTATGTTGTTTATTTGCGGAAATGAAGACTGTTATCAAGCGCACGAGCCAAGACGGAGGGCCAGTCAGCACGCCCAAATAAAGAAGAGGATTATCGTGAGGGTTAGAACGCCGTAAAAGATTATTAGAAAGTCAAGAGATGATCATCTTCAGTGGTGAATTTCATTGGCGGACTTGCGAGATTGGTGAATTTACGAGATGAGGAAAATCTGGGGGAATAAAGGGAACAGTTGTGTTCTTCCTCAGCTGCGGACGGAATGGAAAAAATTTCGGGATCCACATAGGGCGCCGGTGATTATGTAATGAATCCTACCGGTGTCAGCGAATGAAGCGAGAACTTGTCGACCTCAGTAGGGGAACATTATGTTGTCATAATCGAGGGTATACAATCAAGTATAAGTTCACTTGATATTTTCTAGTAAGATAATGTGATCCATACACAACACTGCATGTCATTTGTCCGCCCTTGACAAAAAAAAAGCCAAGACTTCCAGAAGTTCCAAAATACCTGGTTTGGACTGTCGGGACTTGCCTGATATTTATCAACGTCCTTTTCGCCAAGCTAACCAAGAACACGAGTCTCCATTCATCTGATCCGACCGATAAGGAAAATTGATACTTTTTTATCTCTCGTATATAGAAAAAATAAGACCACGGAAGGATTGGCTCTAACTTGGAGCTAGAACAGGAAAAGTAAAAATATATACAATTATTCCCGTAGTTTAGCTTCCTTCAATAATACTGATAGACAAAATGACTACCTATTTATTGCTTGTGTTTCATACAACTATGAGTTGACATCCTATTTGGACATTGACCAACTATCGTCAACTCGGTTCTCTTCTATTATCGACACATTAAACATCCGTGTTTGTATACGTCAAACATTTTAGCCTTTTTTCTAGAACATCTATATCTCACTTCACATATATCATTGTCTGACGACTAATCTCCAACTACATATACGCCTCGAACTGGTCTAGGCGTTCATCACCAATATAAACGCATGTCACTTTCCGTTGATGGGTAACTACTCTGACTTCTGATATCTCTTCTCGTTTCTTGTCGTTTTGGAAGGAAAACGACAAAAACTTTCCATATAACTTATTTGGAAATCTTCATTGTTTTTAGTTGATTTTTCATTTGAAGAATTTTTCCAACTTTTCCTACTTGCATCCACAGCTTACTTCGTTTCGGCACATCTACAAGGAAGACAAAGAAACTCAAAGGATATCACCAACTATACTTTAATCCAATAAAGAAAATATACAAGACCACCGCTACATAGACCAACATGTCCTTCCTCGGGGGTATATTCCGCAAGGGCCGATCCAAGCCCTCCCGCCGCTCCCTCTGTCCTGTCTGCAACAACTTTCAAATCACTACCAACGACCTCAAATCCACCACCGCCCCCCGCTGGGATGATCTCTCCGAAGATGGTGTCATCCCGCGTCTCACCTTCCCTCCCAATGTCAACCCAATGCCCCCGGCCATGATGATTCTCGATATACCGCCCCGACGAATCGCCGAAGTGCGTGACCGGGACCCCGCTACCGGCTTGCCGATCCGCAATTGCAAGTACTGCGCCTTGATTTGTGACACTATGGATAAGTTCTTTTCTACCGATTCGTCGGCTGCTTCGATAGCAACCACAAGTACTAACTCATCAACTTCTACTGCCTGGTTGAAATCTGTGGACCCGGAGACCGAGTCTGACTGTCAGAATCCGCCATGTATCTGTCTTCATCTTCGTGAGGGTTCACCATTGGTCATTACTTGCCTCAACTTCCTCCCAAATGTTAACGGTCGGAGATCCCGGATAGACCTCGAGATTCTCTTGCCCATGGCACCCGATGCCCCGGAACCTTCTCTAGATTCCCTCCCTCTTGGCCCCACCATTGGTACCGCTGCTCCTCGAGCCTCTAACCCTTCTCTATGTACTGGGTTCATCCAAGAATGTTTCACCGAATGTATCCGCGATCACAAATTCTGCCGGCGGCAACACAGTTCTTTTGTCCCTACTCGCCTTGTATATCTAGGTAGTTCCGACCACGACATCCATTTGGTTGAATATAACCCTTCTGGCTTCCAAGTATCCTGGGTCGCTCTCAGTTACTGCCGCGGCGCTACTGATAACTTTCAACTTACACGGAACAACAAAACTCAATGCCTTAAACGCATCGACTACACTGCTCTACCCGCCGTGTTCATCGATGCCATAAAAGTTACTCGGCTCCTAGGTCTTAGCTATATCTGGATCGATGCCCTTTGCATTCTGCAGGACCAACAGCAAGACTGGGAATTTGAAGTGTCACAAATGGGCGAAATCTACAGCAATGCCTTCATCATCTTGGCCGCCGCATCATCCCCTAATCCCTCAGTTCCCTTCCTTGCCCCGCGAGATTCAATCTGGAAACCCCACGTCGTCAATTTCCCTACCGACGACGGCGATGAGATCTCTTTGGTTATCCGCCGTCGTTCAAACCTAGCAATTCCTGCCATCCAGGGAATCTTTGATCCTCCGTTCACCGCATCGTGGGCCACGCTTCGCCGTGAAGGTCCCCTATATACCCGTGCCTGGGCTTTCCAGGAGACCTATTTGCCGGTCCGGAAAATCCACTTCTCGCCCGGTGCCATCGTCTTTGAATGCCAGACCCACCGTCGCTCGGAAGACCAAAGACCTCCGTACACTTGCACTATAGCCGATACTCTGGGCAAGGTCTCTGAGGCCGCCAAGTGGAAAATCCTAGTCAAAATGTACTCCCAACGCAAACTCCGCTATAACCATGATCGTCTTATCGGCATCAGTGGACTTGCCAGTAAGATGAAGCAAGCCGCAACAACACGATATGTTGCTGGTCTCTGGGCAGATACCTTTGTTTTTGATCTTCTGTGGCAGTCAATTCCTGGAAGCGCCAAGAAGCCGACAGCGTGCCGAAAGGACGAGCAGAAGGCTCCGAGTTGGTCGTGGGCTTCGGTGAACTGTGGAGTCACTTGGCACGCGATGAAGAACCCGCAACCACAAGCCTTGGTGGTGGACATTGAGGTTATTACGAACCCTAGTGACAGATATGGCGCTGTTTTGGGCGGCAATTGTATCTTGAATACGCCGATCTTGCCAATTGTTATCACGACATCGAGAAATCGGAATGAGCAGAACATTCAGTATCGGAAGGGTGGTGGTGTGTTGTCAAAGAAAATGCACTTTTGGGCCGACGGGCAACTGGTTAACTTCAAGCATGATGAGCTCCAGTCACAGACTTATGTCCGTCGGTCTTGTGAAGGAGAGCTCGAGGAAGACGTTGAGGCATCCGGGTACTTTGTACTATTGACATACATGAACTGGATGAACACTGGGTATGCTGGGCTAGTAGTCAGTGCGTGTCCTGATGCTGAGGGGAGTTTTTCGAGAGTTGGCGTTGTTACGCATCTGTATGCTGATTGGGCTGAGAAGGCGAGGTTAAACACCATTAAGATTGTGTAAACTTGTGCTAGTGGAGATCTATGGTAAAAGTTTGGAGTTTAGAATTGGGTGGCGTATTTTTGATACCATTTATTTTGCATTTTCATAGCATATCATGGCGTACATACATAATGAGATATGACATTTTACTTGTCTACTGCATACCAACTACCTATTAAATGTTTATGATACCGAAGATTAAGATTGAGTTCTGTGATGCCATGTTAACCCTGGGTTGGGGTTGCAGTTTTATCGATAGGAGCTTGTGTTACAAGGTTTCTGCGACAGCTGCTGCTCAAGCGCGCTAACGCGTTAATTGACATCATTAATTTATTAAAAATATATTGATTTAAATTGAAATATAGAATTGCACCGGTCACTACAACGCCTGACATCACTAATATTTTGCGATATACGGTTTCATTTTCTATATATGCCGATATCAACTATCAATTGAATAGTCTACATTACCGTCACCTCGAGTATATCCAACCCAATCGCCACTGCCATGTCCGACCCAGGCCTCTCCCCGCCCCCCACTCGGATCCCCGTCCCCCTCACCACCCCCGGCCGGCGCATCCCCTACGGCTTTGCCACCCCCTCCCACTCCACTGTGCACACCCCCCTCGACAAATCAGCCCCCCGCGACCTCCTCAACTCCGTCCGCCGCGGCCAATCGTCCGTCCGCCGCACTCTGCACTATGCACCAACCCCTCATGCGCGGGCGGCGCAACGGGTGATGGACTTGCGGCGACAGGCAGCGTTGACGCCGGGGAAGGGAAGGAGGAAGAGCGGTGTGGCGAGGAAGGAGACGCCGAGGGATTTGCTGAGAATGTTGAGTAGGAGTTTAGCGGCTAATAGTCAGCAGGTGGCGACGTCGAGTTCATCGCCGGATAAGAAGACGCCGGGGAAGCGGGGGAAGAGGGAGAGTGAGAGTTTGATAGATGTGTCGAATGGGATGGATTTTGATGAGGAGGACGATGATGAGATTTTGGGGCAGAAGCCGGAGTTTACTTTGCCGTTGGATGAAGATGATGACGATGAGGACTTGGTGGCGCCGAGGTCGATGATTTTGGAGGATGAGACTTTGGGGAATGTCACGGCCCAGTCAATGGAATATCCGAGACGAGCGCTCATGGAAAATGGCATTGACCGACGGTTGTCGCAGATGAGTATGGGGGAGATGAGATTTAGTGGCGTGCAACCACATCAACTACACAGTGATGACGTAGCCGTTGACTCTGGCTTCTTCCCCAACATCGATTTGGATGATTTACCGGATCGTACTACTGATTTGACCATGCAAAGGTAAGTTTGCATCTGGATAACATTTGTCGTAGACATGTCCTAAACAGGATACTAACACACCTATTTCGGCAGAATTGACGATTCAACACGTACGGATCTGACTAATGGTCTTCCCGATATCTCGGTGACCAATCAAGAAGATTCTTTTGTTCCGTTACAGGAACAATCACAAGACTCACCAGAGCCATTCGGTGATATCTCACAGCTACAAAATCTCGAGGCTCCTTCAGAGAAACCAACGAAATACGACATGACAATAGCAGAAGGTGATACCCAAATGGTCGAGAGAGACACTGCGCCATTACCAGTACCGAACAATATTGACGAATTCCCGTCGTTACGAGAACTCGAATCCGAAGATGACTTTGATCAGGGTGAGATTGAAGACTATCCAGATGTCACACTTGATCCCGAGATTCAAGAAAAGCAATGGGAAGGTCGTAAGAATGGCAAGCGAGTCTCAATATATGGAGTGGAGTACCCGTCCCTTCCCAGTACCGTCATCAAGAACATTGCTTTGATGTTTGCACAACGAAGCGGTCTTGGGAAATCCAAAATCTCAGCAGATACCCTGCATCAGTTAACGCTTGCGACGGACTGGTTCTTTGAGCAAGCGGCTGGTGATCTCAAAGCCTATGCCGAACATGCTGGGCGCAAAACCATTGACGAAAGTGACGTCGCTCTTCTTATGAAAAGGTAAGGACAAAAAAAGAAATACATTGTACAGCCTAACCCGAAACAAAACAACAAAATAGCTAACATAGTATACAGGCAGCGTCAGATTGGCCCTACGGCCACTCTGTTCTCTCAGGCATACAAATATTTGCCCCGAGAGCTACTGCAAGAAATCCGCATGCCAGTACCACCTAAGTTGAAAAAGGCCCGGGCGGCACAAGAGGAGGAGGACGAAGAAGAAGTAGAGGAGGAATAGAGAGACGGTCAAATTACCACTGGTGGGACATCTTGACGCGGCGAGTAGCAGCACTACCAGAGGGACGCTTGGCGACCATCCATAACATAATGGAAGTCGCAAGGCAGAGACCGTACCTAATGAAAATGAATCAGCTAGTGTAATGATTAATGAACTGAATCATTGAATAACTTACCAGGTCACAATGTACTGAGCATGGGTATTTCTAAGGTTGACTTCAGGAGCACGACCGATAGGGATACCGCGCTTCTCAAAGTCTGTGAAGACAAGGTAGTCAGGAACTATGGTGGGTCAGTCAAAGTGTTACAATCACAATATTTTGATCATAGATTTACTAAGAGTTGCTTCAACCCAGATGGGCTGACTGCCAACCAATGCTGCCATCTGCTCGACATCCGGGAAGTAAAACTCCCATCTATCCGGTCTGTTGTCCGGTGTAAACGCATTCTTCTTCCATGGTTCTCTCAACAGCCCTTCAACAACAACCTCACCCTGTACCAGCGAATCCGGTCTCTTCTTCTGATCCTTCATATCATGTGGAATCCACCCCCGATTAATCAGCACCGTTGAATTCTCCCCCTCGCGTTCTAATGGAGTGATAACCATGAATCCTTGCTGGCCGTCACGCATTCTGGGGCCGACCAACATCTCTTGGTCGTGCCGGAAGCACCCCTTGACGTAGACACGGCGGAAGTCGAAATCGGAGACGGCTTCAGGATCGACGTGGAGGGGAAGAGGAAGAGGATCGCGGAGGAGGCGGTCCTCGAGTTTGGCAATGAGATCGGATTTCCAGCCGAGACGTTGTACTTGCCAGGTGCCCAAACAGAAGGCAGTGACGGGAATGATGGCTGGTGTATGTTAGGGAGATGGTCCATAGGTGCTTGCCAATATCACATACCAAGAAAGTAGAGGCCAATGCCGTGTTTGCGGCCAACGCGGACCATGGTGGGAGCGCAGTCAATCAGTGACTCAAATCCAGGTTGATCGGCAGGTTGTAGGGGGTCCGCAAGATGGGGGCGGGCGGTGGTGAAGGACTTTTGGAAAGGGACCATCCGAGAGGCGGCCCGGCGGGGAACCTGCTGGGCTATTTGGGGCAACAAGCGTAACGGTAAGAAACCGGCCTTCATCATTGTGAAATATGTGAGAGAAATGTACAAAATTTTTTGATATCAACTGAAGAATCCGGACCTAGTGTCAAGATCTTAAGTTCTACATGCTACATGCTGGTTGCCGGGCTGCCGAAGGATTGCATGAAACTTCGGCGATCTCACGTGCTACGCGTCAATAGATGGTCATTAGGGTCTGTATTTACGGGTTATTATTGGGAGCTTGGGATCCCCGGTCTGGTGGATCTGCTGAAGCGGGGCACCCGCGAAAAGGGCTCACAGCCATTGAGAAGCAAGAAAAGTGAAGATTTGGTCAGCAAATATAAGATAGCATTGCGAACATATCTGCAATCCAACAATATGTGAATTGACGTCTGGGAGGCTTGTCATCAATGCAGGAATCTGAGAAGCCTTTACTTCAAGAAGCTCGAAAGGCAATTTTCAATCCCATGAAATGACATCAGCAAAGCACCAGTAAAACGGCTTGTTGCAAAGCTGCATGGTTCAGAAATAGAAAACACATAAATCAACCATTGGACTACGCATTGAACGAGTCAATTCACATTTCCAGCTCACAGACAATTAGCTCGCTGCATTCCCTTTGTACCTAACAGCCGGATCAGTCTTCGATCTGATAAGCTATAGCCGTCTTTTGCTACTGCAAGCCTCGTAGAACCGACCGGATGCCGACCGGCGAGCGAGATATGTGCGGGTTTTCTCGGTAAACAAGGCATCCTTGAACGCGATTGTAGCGCATCGTGAAGCCGGTAGAAGATTAGCGAATAGAAACGAGAGGATTTGGGCTGGCCCGGAAGCAGAGCCGACAGGAAATGAAGAGTCTGGGGTGTCTGACATTCTTGTCGCAATTATAGAGTAGGAGACTTGGCTGGGACTGGCTGATGGAGCCCATCAGTGAGTGACTGAGCGAATGGAAACAAAACTCTAGGGAAACCCTTTAACGGATCCTCTTCTTGACGGGCTTCTCTTATTTGAATTTGAACTCATTTGCATTTCATGTATGTAGTATAATCTTCGATTCTTCTACTCTTGTCAGCCCTGTGATCTTCCGGACCCCGAGATCAGAAGCTCCGAGTCTTACTCAGCAGGAAGATTCTATTTGAGTTATTCTACCTTCCTTTTCTGACTATCCCGTGAGTATTGCTCCTGCCTCCAGCTTCTACTTCAGATTCCAGCTCCAATTTTCACGTATTGTCTCGTTGCTTTGGCTTGTCATCGTCAATTCCGACACTGCTTTTTCTGTTCATTTTTCTCTTCGATGTACGTCCGTCATTCCTCTTTAGATTTACAGAGAAAGCATCTCCAATTCTTATCCTTCCTGCTAAAGCTATCACAGGGCACAAAGCTACAGCGCCTAGCGCCTGTCTGCTCAAGCATTAAGCAACAGTCAATACTCGACCCTGAACTCGTCCTGCTTCCTCGGCCCGTTCACTGGAGCTCGCAGCGCCTACCTATTGCCTAGTTAACACTTAATTTTCTAACTTATTTGTTTGCTTTTGTGTATCATCTGACAGCCCAGAACCCCAATTTATAACATTAAATATGTTCCGCAGTATGCCCGCCCGCGCGGCCGTTAGATCCGCCTCTCACTCTGTCACTACCGTCAACTCCAGAGCTCTGTCTTCTGCCGTTACTTCCCCTGCTGCTGCGTCTAATCGCTCCACTGCTTCTCGTATTGCTACCGTCCCCGCTTTCCGCTCTCTGCACGCTTCTTCCGTCAGAATGTCTGCCAATACCCGTACCGAGTCCGATGCTTTCGGCGAGATCCAGGTCCCCGCTGATAAGTACTGGGGTGCTCAGACCGAACGTTCCCTTGAGAATTTCAAGATCAACCAGCCTCAGGATCGCATGCCTCCTGCCATTATCAAGGCCTTTGGTATCCTGAAGGGTGCTGCCGCCACCGTCAACATGCGCTTCGGTCTTGGTAAGTAGATTACGCTTGGACTATCGTTACGTCATAGGTTCCAAAGGTTAACCCTTCTTCCTTTCCAAAGACCCCGTCATTGGCAAGGCCATTCAGCAGGCCGCTGCTGAGGTCGCCGAGGGCAAGCTCATTGACCACTTCCCTCTCGTTGTCTGGCAGACCGGTTCCGGTACCCAGTCCAACATGAACGCCAACGAGGTTATCTCTAACCGTGCCATTGAGATTCTCGGCGGCGTCAAGGGCTCCAAGAAGCCCGTCCACCCCAACGACCACGTCAACCGCTCCGCCTCCTCAAACGACACTTTCCCCACTGTCATGCACATTGCCGCTGTTCTGGAGCTCGAGGGCGAGCTCCTCCCCGCGCTGAAGAGCCTCCGTAACGCTCTTCAGACCAAGGTTGACGAGTTCAAGGCCAAGAACATCATCAAGATTGGCCGCACTCACCTCCAGGATGCTACTCCTCTAACTCTGGCCCAAGAGTTCTCTGGCTACGTTGCTCAGCTCGATTACGGTATCACTCGTATCGGCCGTGCCCTTCCTGAGCTGCGCCAGCTCGCTCAGGGTGGTACCGCCGTTGGTACTGGTATTAACACCTTTGAGGGTTTCGCTGAGGCTATCGCCGAGGAGGTTTCCAAGATGACCGGCACTCACTTTGAGACCGCTCCCAACAAGTTTGAGGCTCTCGCTGCCCATGATGCTGTTGTTCACGCCCACGGTGCCCTGAACACCCTCGCCACCTCCCTTAATAAGATTGCCCAGGACATTCGCTACCTCGGCTCCGGGCCCCGCTGCGGTCTCGGCGAGCTTTCTCTGCCCGAGAACGAGCCCGGTTCTTCCATCATGCCTGGCAAGGTCAACCCCACCCAGTGCGAGGCCCTCACTATGGTCTGCGCTCAGGTCATGGGTAACCACGTTGCCACTACCATTGGTGGTATGAATGGTCAGTTTGAGCTGAACGTCTTCAAGCCCCTTGTCATTCGCAATCTACTTCACTCTTCTCGCATCCTGTCTGATGCTATGCGCTCGTTCGAGAAAAACCTGGTTGTCGGTCTCAAGGCCAACGAGGAAAAGATTGGCAACATTATGAAGGAGTCTCTGATGCTGGTCACCTGCCTTAACCCCAAGATCGGTTACGACATGGCTTCCAAGGTTGCCAAGAACGCCCACAAGAAGGGTCTGACTCTGAAGCAATCTGCTCTCGAGCTCAAGGCCCTCACTGAGCAGGAGTTCGATGAGCTCGTTCGCCCCGAGCTGATGGTTGGCCCTAAGCCCTACAAGGGTTAAATTGGGATGCGGGTGACGATTATGTATTTTCTTGTCTTGTAACTTTATGATCCCCCGAGTCTTTGTTTGAGTAGATGTCGTATAGAATCAAAATTATAACGGATCTATTACGAATGTGAATATTAGATTGTCGAGATTGTGATTTCCCTATACTACATTATTACGAGACCTTCGTAGTTGCATTGCATGGAATTGTGTTAACCCTAACCAATGTCGTTAGGGCTTATAATTCCTTCGCGATAGCACCTCCCGCCCTCTGCGCAATCATTGACGAAAGAAAGTCGATCCGTTTGTCTTTTTGTGCGATATCGATTTCTCCATCCATCATCCACAATCCATCACCCGACAATCTTTGGATTTGACGCTTGTATATAGTTCATTCTATCAATCTCCATTCTATATATGATTGAAGCCACAAAAGATTTCACTTCACTCTTTTTTCTCCCTTTTTGATAAACGAACGTGAGGATTCTGTTTCATCAGACGAGCCCTTGCCTACTATCAGCGTGCGAATCATCCATCTCCAAATCGATATCGTCTGCGTTGAAATCATGCAATTTACTTGGTATCGCTATAGCATCTGAAGGCTACCATAGAATTGGCACATCAAAAAATCGCACCTCATCAACAACTGTCCTACTCGACTTGATTGAATATCCTAGTACCAGAGACAAAAAAAACATGACCCTTCCTGCCGGGGCTATCGACCCCACGGTCACTGGGAAGTATCCCGTCATTCTCAGCGATACTCTCTTAGGGACTTCCGGACAAGAGACCTTCACCAGTGTTAGATGTGAGTAGTTGCTTGTTGTGAGACATCACTAGTTGTTGTGCGACATTGGTTATTTCATCGCGATCATCTGCTTGAACATGATTTCTCTAGCCTACTCCTTTAATCACCGACTGCTAACCTTTCGGTTTTCTCAAGATAATCATAAGCCAGCAGAACTCGAATCAGCCTCTGCTCGTATGAGACCAGTCGGTGGTACTCCCAACGAGTACAACCTTGCGTATAATGACGAACCAAAATACACATACAATGGTGCCCGCACTATCAATGATGGTCGCCTCATCATGTGGTTCGACTCTAAGCGCCAAGCCTTTATTCTCGATCGCGTCGACTCTACCTTTCACATGAACATTAAGACATCACCAAATGAAGATACAGAAACTCTTGAAAGGAAGTTTGCCAAATTAGATACAAACCCGCCCCCGAAGCCAGCCCCGCCTACTAAGGCAACCCCTAAGGTGGCTGCAACCAAGGGTATGGGTACAAAGAAGGTGTCCACGAAGGCATCTACAAAAAAGGCAGCGGCCCCAAAGGCACCCAAGGAACTCAAGAAGAAAGCGCCAGCTAAGAAGAAGGAAACCGCACCTCTAGTTCTACCATCAATGCCCGCACTAGCACAAAAGGAGCCCGAGAAGCCCAAGGCTCCCGAACCTAAAAAGCCTGCACCTGGAGGTTTCATGGATGATGATGACGATGATGACATTGATAGTGGTTTAGTTATTGAGATTCCAGATGCAGAGAAGCCACCACCGACATTGCGCGATCGTCCGGCTTTCTTGGGAACTACATTCTCCAGCTTCATCAAGAGTCGAGAACAAGAAGGCGAATTGTTACGGAACGATGATGATGAACTATCAGAAGGGGACTTTGATCCAGCAGCAGAGGAAGATGAGGACCAGGAAGCGGCTGGTGAGGCCATGGATATGGATGAGGAGGAAGAGGAGGAAGAGGAAGAGATGGAAGACGTTCCAGAAGCGGGGCAGGACAACAGCGTGCTCGGTGACCTTGAAGCAGATCTTGAGGCTGACTTTGAGAAGGCCCTCGTCGCTGCCGACATGGAAAAACAATTATCTCAGTCTTCTGTTCAGTCACAACAGGTTGAAGAGGAAGAAAGTGACATTAGTGAGGCTGAATAAGATGGGGCTTTGGTCAAAATCATCACAACCAGACATCTTTGGCGTGTAGTGCTGTTTTGTAAGGTTTTTATATGGGTTTCTACTATACGGTTTTGGCGTTCATTTTTTTTCTGGATCGGCGGACAAGATGCAGATATGCCCGTTGATATTCTTTCTCCAATTGAGAATGTTGCTGCGGATGTTCGGTTACCATGCGGCAGAACAAACGGCCTCAGTAAAGGCATATGGGGTAGTCACATAAGAGTGGTCCGATAGGTGTTTTGCTTTCTTGATTATACCCTGATGAAAGCTTTTCATGTCTTTTGACAGAGCTTCATAAAAACATGTTCGATAGAAATTTTTACAAATTTATCATACCTGAGTTGACATTCTTCTGTTTCCCCTGTATAATATCATTATAATATCATGTTCTTTGTGGCTCTTTAGACAAAACTGATCGAGTGGACGCTCTCCAATTGAGCCGCATAAAAGTGGGGCTGTCTCCGGGATCTAAGCTGGGCGGGTTGGAGAAATGCTGCTACGATATTTCTCCACCTTAGACCCCATTACTCCGGTGAAGGGTCCGGCAATATTCAACAACATTACTATAACCAAGAAGAATGGTAATTTCTGCGAATCGAAAGATTCATTGTATAGACAAAGGAACAGTGTAGCCTTCAGTCTTTTTCTAGCCTTGACCACGACAACCCAACACATGGTTATGGCTTATATAAACTCCAATGGCCATCTCCAATATCATCACATTGCATCCACATCGGGATGTGCCACTACAACATACATTAGCCCCCTCAGCCATCCATGGTTTCCACCGGCTAATTCATCCACCTCCAAAAAATAAGTTATGCGTAACCAGAGCTTGCCAGGGCCGCAACTGGTGTAGATGGACAAACCTGCCATATAAAGCAACTACCTCACCACCTTCCTTCCCGTGATCCTTTATTTGTGTCAAGATCTTACGCAAGTGACTTCCTCAAAATATTTACGTTTGACAAGGCCTAATTAAATAAGGCCAAATTTTGTGAGGGTCGTGATTGCGACAATGTCTGCTTTAATCCGTGGTGCCCGCTCATCAATTTCAAAGCCGGCTTTTATTGGATCTTCTGTCCGTGGTGCTCCTGCTGTTACTTGCACGATCTTGCGGAATTCTAGAACAACGTTGTCCCCGGCTGCTGTTCAGGCTGCTTTGTTTTCCTCGTCGAGAGTCCGTACGTCTTCGGCTTCAAGTATGGCGGCTATTCCGTTGTCATTGTATGACAAGGAGATCCAGAACATTGCTAACTATGTTCACAATACTCCCATAACGTCGAAACTTGCCGTAAGTCGTTGCATATATAGTTCAGCGTCACAATCTTCCATTGACTAACCTTGTCAGTTCAACACCGCACGACTCGTTCTTCTGGATACCCTCGGTTGCGGCCTTGAAGCTCTCCGCTTCCATTCTTGTACAAAACTTCTTGGCCCTACTATACCCGGGGCTATCGCCCCTAATGGAGCCAAGGTTCCCGGCACCAACTTTCAACTTGACCCTGTGAATGCAGCCTTCAACATTGGTGCTACGATCCGCTGGCTTGACTTTAATGACTGCTGGCTTGCGGCAGAATGGGGTCACCCGTCGGATAACTTGGGTGCCATCCTGGCAGTGGCTGATTGGATTACCCGCACCAATAAGGCGGGTGGAAATGTCGCAGGTGGCAAGATAGTTACAGTCCATGAAGTCCTAGAGTCAATGATCAAGGCTCATGAGATCCAGGGATGTCTTGCGTTGGAAAACTCGTTCAATAAAGTTGGTCTTGACCACGTGATTCTCGTCAAGGTGGCATCAACTGCCGTCGTTAGCAAGATGCTAGGCTTGATGGAGCAACAAACTGCAGATGCGGTTTCTCAAGCGTTTGTGGATGGCCAATCCTTGAGAACCTATAGACATTCACCAAATACAATGTCAAGAAAAAGTTGGGCGGCGGGTGACGCTTGCCAAAGGGCAGTCAACATTGCGTTGAAAGTAGCTAGAGGGGAGCCCGGAATCCCGACGGTCTTGAGTGCGCCAATGTGGGGATTTTACGATGTGCTCTTCGAAGGCAAAAGGTTTGAGTTTCAAAGGCCGTATGGCAGTTATGTTATGGAGAATATATTGTTCAAGGTCTCCTATCCGGGTAAGTTTAGAAGAGCCGAATTGATATAAACCCAGAGGTTGGATACTTACATTTCACGTACCAATAGCCGAGTTCCATTCCCAGACTGCCATCGAGGCTGCTCAGAAGATCCATAATCATCTAAAGGGGAAGTCAATCCCCATTTCCTCCATCAAGACTATAACTTGCCGTACTCACGAAGCTTGTGTTCGAATTATTGACAAGCAATTCAAACCCATGACCAACTTTGCCGATCGGGACCACTGTATACAATACATGACGGCTGTCATGCTTGTCTTTGGCCGCCTTGAAGCTACGGACTACACCGATGGTAGCGAAGCTGCCACATCCTCTGAAGTCGAGGAACTCCGGAAGAAAATCAAATGTGTGGAAGATCCTCAGTTCACCAAGGACTACCATGATGCCGACAAGAGGACCATTGCCAATGCTTTGACGGTCGAATTGAAAGATGGAACTGTGTTACCGGAAGTAGTAGTTGAGGTTCCTTTAGGTCACCGTTGGAGGCGTGATGAGGCCAGGCCTGTTATCCTCGACAAGTTTAAGCGACACCTTGGTCCTCACTTTGAGGATAGCAAGATTGGGCAGATTGTGGAGAAGAGTGTTGGGGGTGAATTGGAGAGCATGGCTGTGGATGATTATGTGGATTTGTACGTCGTGAATGATAGCAAATTCTTGTAAGGTCTCGGTGGTAGCATAGCATATAGCAGGATAAATTCAATATAAACCTACATTTACGCAGAGGTCACCTTTTTACATGAGAAGATGTTGGATGTTCGCGTTCTTGTTGCTCAACCCAGCAAAATATCCAGCGCCATCAGCCCGGCAGCGGTAAAGTTCGGTATCTTGTCTACCTCATTGCCAAAACCCAGGAGTCTTGGCGAAGATCTGGAAACATCAACTTGATCGGTGCGCTCAGGTTGCAGGAGACAAATTTACACTTGTGTGTTCTTGGCAGGCAACTTCTAGGGACAAGAGGAATGTGTTTGTCCACAAAATCAGGGTAGGGAACACGGCGTCAGTTACCCCCATCTTCAACAGGTAAGAGAAGATCTGGGCGCCAGAAACAAAGAGGTATGGATGCGTGGTGATATGAGTAGGTAGGCGAGGTGAGGCATAAAAAGAGGGTTTCGTAGCGAGGAGACCGGATGAGGTTCAAGGGGAATGGGGGATCAGCGGTAGGGGATTCACCTCACCGCCTCGAGTGATCATTACGCTGATATATAGTTTACTTAGTGTTTATCTACCGCTAGTATATCAGGAACTTGGACTGGAGGACATCAAGGTATTCGATGAAGTCATTCAAGTAACGAGACATCTCAGGGCGCGAGTATCATTGCTTGTCATGGATATCTATGTTTGCCCCCCCGGCGACCCAAACCGCAACCTTCTCGGCACAACTTCCCCCTATCCTTATCTTCATCTCACGAACCGTCCATCCATCCATCTGCAGCAAGCACAAAATAAGTCCCTTCTGCTGTCCTCGGACACAGCGTTCTCTTTACCTGTCCATTTTGGCAACCATTATGAAAACGTCGTATTCATTCAACACTCAGCACAGTCCGGAAAGGGCGACAAGAGAAAAAGAAAGAGAAAGAGCGGGCAGGGAGGGTTTCTCCTTGAGTCTCTCAGACACAGACATGAAACGTTCAATTGAGTGGTGGTTGTGTGTGGGGGGGGGAGACTCGGCTGGATATTCCCGTTGCCGATTCGGTGCCACCAAGTATTTTTATCTTTATACTTATCTAGAGGCAAAGTTTATAGAGAGTGATAGGTTGTGAGGAAAGAATTTTTTATAGTACTGGTTGTTGTATAGATAAAGCTTCATAGGCTGTAAACTTTTGTTTTAGTGAGTACTATTATGACCAATATCTTTAAAATATATAAGCATTATGAACTAATATGAGAAAAATAGCAATAATTTTATTCGGCGATAGCTCATATCATCTCTACGTCATCTTTCAACTCTAGTATTACACATCAATATAAGAGCGAATCCCCGATATCATCAACTTCATCTCAAACCCACCCCGAGGTTTAACCCTCCTCCACTCTCTTGTCATCGGAGAATTAATCCAGGGGTTTCCCCTCACCGTTCCTTCTCTGCGGTGTACGCTTATAAGAATAATTGCTGATAAGTTGCCGTATTTCCATATATCAAAGACACATATACAAGATAAACACATATATACAAGACAGTCAACACTAAGTAAGTCTACCAAAGTGGATGGTGTTTCATGAGAGATTTAGAGTAATGCAGGTTCATGCGTCAGATACAGCTAAGGTTTTTCTCTTCACATGTTTATTGTTAAGGTATATTCTTTGAGGATGGATGCTTCGGATGAGAACTACTGAGAAGTTTAAAAAGATTTATTTAAAAAAAACTATTTAGTGACCACGGCTT
Source organism: Ambrosiella xylebori (assembly GCA_002778035.1). Lineage (NCBI taxonomy): Eukaryota > Fungi > Ascomycota > Sordariomycetes > Microascales > Ceratocystidaceae > Ambrosiella > Ambrosiella xylebori. Next base: position 730,513 of record PCDO01000003.1, read on the forward strand.
CATCTATGACACTTATGATGTTCGTAAAAGAGATCCAGCTTCGGTCCTCTGTCTAAAGATCATGAATCCCGTTTAGTTGAGACCATCGGGTTGATCTTGAGACAATCCAAAAAGCCGACCATAATGGTACACCATAAAAAAAAGACGCACAGTAACCTTAAATACCAATGCCATCTGCATGTCAGTGGCCATCACCCGGCAAAATCAACCTTAAATCTAACGACACCATGTAACTGGCCAAGCTTAAACTTAGAGTCGTATGATTATATCTTGTCTTCAGACAAACGCCAACGCCAAGTGTGATTCAGGAACTGGAATTAACAGTGGTACCGTTGAGGCTATTATTGTGGTATCTTTCCAGATTTATGCTTGGACGGTTCGTCCAAAGTTGCCGTGGCCGCGCGACGTGGATAATGTTGAAACTTGGCTCAGAAATGAGTTAGCGCTTAGATGGATTGAAGAATCATTGTATTTTTTTTTCTGTAATTCTTTTTTTCTTTCCTAGTTTCCATACTCCATTTCTAGAAATCATAATTAGGCCATGTAAATTCATTATTGTATATACGTGCATCATTCTTTATAAGCAAACATCACCTATTCAGATCAAGCCCTATGGATGTTCTGGAGAGCGAATGTTGACTCCAAATATAATGAGGTGGCTCCGTGCGTTGATTCAGAAGATATGATCGAAGCTTAAACTACGAACCGACAATGTCATCAGAATCAAGCTCATACTTCCACATACAGTCTACAGTGGCCAGTGATCTACTGAAATATTGATGGATGCAAATTCTTTACATTACAAGTGGTCACATACTTTAAAGTATGACTCTCAATACTGTTGAGTTCCGGAGTATATACCTCTACAAGAGCGCCTCAATAAGCCAAAGCTGTGTTAGCCATGTGACCATGTGACCATTATTATTTACAGCCCGTATACGTGGATAACTCATATTCACTTACGGTGAAGACTTACACTCAAACTTCAATAATCCACACACATTCTCTCTCTATAAGTCAAATCTTAAGACCCTTCCACCTTCTATTGATTCGGAAGCCCCCAAGCAATCCACTTCCATGTGCCATCATGCTTGTTTCAACTCGTTTCTAGTGGCTAGACCCCAACTGTGTTTGGAGAAAGTAGAGATGAGTATCATTGTGAGGCACAGAAAATATTCATGTTCGTGGGAAGTCACACTCCAATGTAATTTGTAGTCATGGGTAGTAAAATGGAAATTTTTGCATGCCGACGACTATTATTCAATTTGTCATACTCACATAAAGTCATAGAGGCGAAAGAAGCTTGTTATGCCTTTTATCCTATACAGCACAGGGCATCTCAAAGTCCACTACACTATAACGTGGACCTGTGAGTTCAGTGCAATATACCAATATCTTTGGAACTGATGACATATCAAAAAAGAAAATAAGAAATCCAAAAGGCAATTGATGCCCCAGTAAAAGTAACACAAATGATGTCAGTGACCTTCATTCACGGATCGTCGACATGCTGCATGGGAAGCACCACCGACAGCGTTTGGTATAGCCGGCATCATCTTCACGAAGCGCGCTGCTGAGGAATTCTTAGCATGGTTAGTCTTGGCGATGGGGTTTGAATAATGCCGTAAAGACTACGCGCGGAGAGGGGACAAAAAATAATCATATAGATCATTCTGCTGATTAGTTAATAGTCTAAATATTCCATGAGTTAACTATTTGTCAATATGAATGTCAAAATCAGTAAGCTTTGTCTGATATTAATTTATTATAATAATAGAGATATATATACCTTTTAAAACCTCATCAGTTTAATGTTAGAATTTGTTCATAGGTGAAAATAATGTCAAAGTCATCATTAGGGTTACGCACATCACATACTCCAAGACCTTGATCCTCCTTTTATTGACAAAAATATGTGACAATTTGCCCAACACCATAATAAGTATAACACTTACAATTCTCGTAATCATCCGAAACTTGAATGTCCATGTGCAAACTATAACGTTTCTGGGGAACTATGAGTTTTGAAGATCTCATCAAGTTTCATACACCTTCATATTGCATGAGGACCCTTTTACTCTCAAAATGAAAAGTCTGAACCCTGGTTATCAATCGGGAAAATAGTGGCTAAACTTTTTACTACTATTTAATCAATAGATTTTATCCTATTTTGTCACCTACAAGTGAATCTCCAAGAGGGAAGGAACCGATGACTATACTTGTGTAGCCTTAACTTTTCATCACAAACTTGGTCATTTGCCTCTTGAAAGAAAATTCTTACCCATCACGAATTCACTCAACGACCACTTCATTATTCATCATTTTCTTTTGTTACCTCGGTTTTCTCGCTTTTTGTTTCCCTTGCGACTGGAAGCTTCTCCATCCAGGGGCTCGCAATAGCTAAATATTTTACTGCCCCAGCTTTGTGTGTCAAAGCCCAGCTCAAGTCTCATCCATGCCCTAGCCGAAACGATGTCCTGATTGATGTACACCAAGCGCTAAGCCGTGATTGGCTAGAGCAATTTCATACAACTGTTGCTATCGAAGCGATTCATGATAAGTAAATTTGTTACTTTTTAAATAAAGGTGTTTGAGAATTCATGGTTCGGAAGTTTCGTGCCGAATATATCAATTTTGATGAAAAGCGAGTCGGAGTTGGTGTAGTTATGGCCGGCTGAGGATCATCGGTTCATGGCAACGCATATTTTGGGGGTGAGCGGGAATCTTTGGTCTAGTTTTGTTGCTGTTACGATTGATGGTATCGTTGGAATGAAATTGAGATTCCCGACTGACAAATTATCAAACCGATGCAGATTCATAGTCGACAGAAACCATTATCCAAGTACCGCTGAAGTCAAGACCAAAGTCATAATTTGCTGAGAACTATTTAATCTATGACTTGTGAATATGTATCATGAGTATTGTAAAAATTCCACATCCTAAGATAATGGATGTAGACATGTAAACCTCCAATTGAGACAAGTTATAGAAATTTTTTCTTGATAGAGACTTGGATGGTGTCCATGACAACCTTAATCATGTCAAGCACTTGGCTAGCTAGGGCCTTACTGTTCCTGAGCATCCTTCCAACCAACATATCCCGACACTGAGTTCGAGACTTATTTGAACCACCTCCGGATGTATGCGGCCCATATCAGTTACCATCGGGGATCCACAAAAGAACTATCAGGAACATCTCCCTAAAGTCCACATTACGAAATTCATCCTTATATTCACACCCACTCACACTGTTAAGAAGCTCGGCGATAGCCACATCAGGTATTTTCAATGATGCTGCATCAGACACTTAGTTTAACATTCCGTGCAAAAGCCCCCCTCTTCAGTTAGCTGTATTTCAGACTCAAAACACTAACCCAAGTTTCCAGATGCTCCAGATGCTGCTTCCGCCTAGAACGAAACACAGTTTTAGTCAAGGCCAAAACTCGGACCCCGGCGCACAGCTCACATTGAACAAGGGTTCCGCTCATCCTAGCACATCAAGGTTGCACTCACTCGTACATGGCTTACAATCGCGACTTCTCTTACAACTTGATCAATTTTGGTTGTAGCTCACGGTCACTTTTGGTGTCGTCTCGTCTGGCTTACCGAAGATGGCCTGGGAGTCTCTCTATCCATCCTGGGATTGTTCTTGATGTTGCCCTGAGCGCTCAAGACCCAGTTCGTTCTTGACAGTGCATTCTCTTTTCTTGAAGATGAGGTATGAGACCGGGTAGGGGTCCTTGAGTTTGGCAACCGGCTTATACTTAAGTGTCCCGTCTCTTCTCTTCGCACATCATATTCCCTTCTCTCTCCTTCTCTTTCTCAACCCGGAGTTGACAGTCTAACAACGAACGTTCTTTCGTCCTCGTTTCTCTATTATCTTTTTAATTTTCTTTTCGTTTGCCGCTGGTCGAGGTGCTCTATTTTTTTCTATTTTTCTCCCCCCATTCCTTTCGTTCAACCCTTTTCAATTACATCTCCAAGATTACTGGTCCGATTCTACGACATCAGCCATCAAGAAATAACCTTTCGATCAACAGTCTACTCGTTAATTTGTGCTTATATCTGGTCTGGTACCATATAATACACTACAACAAAAATCAAATAAAGATTTGAGAGGACGACGTTTCTGTCCCAATCCAACTTCTGACTCACGTCTATCCGACGCTACCTTTGTACCTTTTTAATTTTTCAATTCATCCAATCGACAACATGCAACCCAAGGCGATCCTAGTTGCTCTACTGAGCATTGTGACAGCTGCTGACGCCAACCCTTATGTCCACTACCCTTCAGTCCGTGTCTCCGGTTCCTCTCTTCAGCGAAGACAATTCCCAGGCTTCGGTGGTGGTTTCGGTGGTGGTGGCTTTAACGGTGGCCGTGCCAACACCGGCAACAACAACAACAACAACAACAACAACAACAACAACAACGCCAACGCCAACGCCAACGCCGCTTCAGTAACTTGCTTGAAGTCCAATGCTGTCCAGACCGGTTCTGCCGGAAAGGGTGCTCTTACAGAGTCTGGCCAAGCTCCTTCTGCTACGTAAGTATCTATGAATATCATATTTTGTATTTACAGTATTGACTAACTCATGTTTAGTGATGCTGCCAACTTCATCAACTTCTGCTCTGGTTCGACCCTTACTAACGGTAAGCAGGTCAAGACTGGTTCTTGTAACGGTGTCGGTAAGTAAACCTTATTCCTGATATGTATTATCAACAGAGTACTAACATCCATGCAGTCATGGGTAAGATCCCGGCCAGCACCAAGATGATCTCCAGTGCGTTGCTTAACCCCAAGCACAACGACCAAATGACCGCCAACACCGATTTCAATGTTCAGGTCAAGATCAACAACCTTCAGGCTGGTTCATTCACTGACCCTGCTTCTACCTACTACTCTGCTCCGCAGGATGTCAACAGCCAGGGTCAGATTATCGGGCACACTCATATTACCATTCAGAACATGGGCAACTCTCTGAACCCCACCACTCCCCTGGACGCTTCTACCTTTGCCTTTTTCAAGGGTATTAACGATGCTGGTCAGAATGGTGTTCTGTCTGCTACTGTCACTGGTGGTCTTCCTGCTGGTAATTACCGTGTTTGTACTATGACTTCATCTTCTAACCACCAGCCTGTGTTGATGCCTGTCGCTCAGCGTGGTGCCCAGGATGATTGTCAGAAGTTCACTGTCACTGGTGGTGGTAGTAACAACAATAACAACAAGGCTACTAACGGCAACACCAACACCAACACTAAGGCCTCTTCTACCACCTCGGCCAAAGCTGCCAAGACATCTTCTGCTAAGAAGGCTAAGACTAAGGGGGTTGGTGCTGCCTCCGTCGACGAGGCCACCGGTACTTCCGATGCCTCTGCTGCTGACACTACCGACGATGCTACCGCTTCTTCTTCTGCTGCTTCTTCCGCTGCTGTTAGCGCTACTGCTACCTCAACCCCTTCTTCTGGATCTGGCGGCTCTGGTGGCGCTACCACCAACGCCCTCGGTGGTATCCAGGCTCCTGCTGTCACTGACTCCGGTGATTCTTCACGCCCCTTCAGCGTCAACGGTAACACTTTTGTCAACAAGGCTGCCGCTGTCCAGCGTGCCTGCGACATCCAGCACAACAAGTGCGCTGATGCTGTCAACGGCAAGACCCTGACCAATGCAACCATGAATGACTGCCAGAACCAGATCTCCCAGTGTGTGTCTGATCTGTCGTAAGTCTTTTCCATGATATCAGGTGTCGATGTTGTTTAAATTGCCCAGTGAGGTGCGGATATCTGGCGATCAGAAACTCAGGAGAGTGATTCGCCTTGCCGCTAGACAGTGTTTTTTACTGCTACATGTTTAATGGGAGTTGTCTTGGAGAAAGTAAAAGGGGGAAAGCATGAAGACAATTGTAGGTGGATTATTTGCGATTACTAGCTTTCGTGTACGGATCTGAATAGACGCCTTCAATTGTCTTTGGAATATGCAGTTTTCTTTACATTTCTCGAGTTCTCTGTCATTAGCTAGCTTAGCTGCCTTGACTTATCACTTCCCATGTCTATGTTTCTTTCCACTCCCTACCCACTCTGGCATTGGTGGGTCTTGTGATACCCCTCAATTTGGCGCTGTGTTTTGCTTGTTATGACCTCCACCAGATGAATTTGGGCTTATTATTGTTTGGTTTTTTTTTCTTGTTATTCCCCGGTCACCCTGTACATTCTCCCACCCTTATCTTCTTTCCCCTCCCCATCCACCGACCGCCGGGACCTTGCCTTTTTGTTTTCTTTCCCCTATGTTGTCTAGATTATCAAAATGAATCAATAAAAAACTCTAGAAAAAAAACCACATTTTTTTAACCTATCATTTTCTTTGTGAAATCAAAACTTGCTGCTTCCTCGCCTTCTTGAAGCACCCCTTGAAACACCTGTCGCCAGCATAAGGAATAAGGGCTGTGCGGAGGGAGGTGTGTTTAAGCTTGTTTTTTTGAGTTTATCTGTGAAACTGCTGCCGAAGGAGAGGGTTGTCTGAAACGGAAGGAGGTAAAGTTTGGGAATTTGAAATGGTTCGGGACAAAAATGGCTGAGTTGACAAATTACGACGGGGTGGGGGTGACAGATTTATGTAAACTTACCTGGTAGTGGACAAAAAGAGAGAAATGAAAAAGGGAAAAATGGAGACACGGGGAATCGAACCCCGGACCTGATCCAGGTCGAAAAGCTAGGAACTCTGACAATGCTAAGGATCCGTCATACCACTAGACCATGTCCCCGACTCCTAGAGGGGATGGACCATAATATAATAGATATTATCAGCACGCAAATTCAACCCTGTGTGCACGATGATGTCATAGTCCGGGAGAATGGAATTCCGAAGCATGTAAGCATATCTAGATTTATCTATACATTGATAACTTGAGCATAACACCCAACTAACACCTGATGCCTCAAAACAACAAAACAATGGTCCGCATAGGTCTCAATGTCTGTCTGCTATCACATTTATATCAATCATTTACAGTTCACCCATTATAGGAGCGCTAAACGCAGACTTCGACTGCATCTCATCGGCAATGTGATTCAACCAAGCTGCCATACGATAACCAGCTTGAGCCACAAGTCTCTCAATAACAGGACCGGCATTCTGGTAGTATTCGCCAGAGAGTTCCTGTCCGGCAATGGCAGAAGCACCTTCAGGAAGAACTATGACATACTGTTAGCTATGATGGCATTCAATGTGATGAGCATTTTATGATATCAACTTACCATGAGAGCAGACAATCTTGTTGCACTCGCGCGACCACAACAGGGCCGTCTCTTTCGGATTCGTGAAATCCAAGCCATCCAACCAACTTTCTGCTTCCTTGGCGTATTTGCCTTCCTTAATCTCGTTGGTCAGGCTCTTGGACCAGCCTGCCGCATACCCGTTCGGCTTTCCATGAACACCGATCCACTTTTCAGCAATAGTCGAGTCCCACACATGGTGCAAGTTTAAGTTGAGGCCGTTGAATTTGACGCGGATACCATTTCCACCGCGCTGCACGTCCTCATTGTGAAGAGGCTGGTGGAGATCGCCGACGAAGTGAACGACGAACTTGGCCGCATCTTGTCGCTGTTGGAGGGGTAAAGACATATCAATTGCCCGCTCGGTGTAGTTCGCTAGTGCAGTAATGATGCAGCCAGTGGCCTTACAGTCACGGTCGAAATCAACGTTGCACTCGTGGGGTGGAGAGTCCTTGGCATCGATGAAGTGGAAAGTGCTAGTGAAGCGGCCCCATTTGCTGTAGCGGATGGAGTCGGCCCAAGTAGCGACGCTGGCAAGATAGTCGTCGGAGCTACTGTGTAATAAATTTTGGAGGTAGGCGGTGGTAGTGTTGGAAACAAACTCAGAAGCAATGTAGGCTGTTGTGATGTGACCGAGGGATCCCCAGGCCTGCGCGGCGGGCAGGACCGAGAGAGTTGCGGCAATAGTTGAGAACTTCATGTTGGTAGTATTTCCAGTATACTTTATTGTTGTTGAATAGTGTAGGGCGTAAGTTGTTTCGTTTCAATAATAAAGTCGAGGGTCAGTTGGAGACGTTATAATAGAAGCTCTATCAAAGATTAGTCTTGAGATATCAAGTCTTAAATGCTGGAGCAAAAGGGAGGTAGTAAAAGGAGATCGTTCGCCTCGTTCTTGGGTAAAGGCCGGTTGTTGTTTATGCTATCAGCGTTATCTTGCGGCAGGTCGCGACTGGGGCCTCTCTTTAAGCAAGCAATAACATCAAAATCAGGAAGTCACGGACTATCTTAATTAGCTCCTGCCTGTGATGACGCGCCGTCAAGCAGGGGTACATTAGTTGATGAAAGAGTAATTGCATGTTGACATACACATTCTGTGCGTCTTCAACGGTAGCATTTGCGCAGGTGATTACCATCGATGAACAACCAATAGAGAGGCATGCGGCAAAATCTCATGACATGGAGCGCTACAGGATAATCAGTTGTTCGAAGAAGCGCATCACGAGTGATGATCCAGCGAGGTCATGAGTGAACATTAAGAAGCGGAAGTAAATATCAATGTTGCAATACATCAATAATATGAACAATTAGAGAAGGCTTCCATACAGAGATTTTCATTTATTTCCATGCAAGTATTAAATATTTCAAGTTAGTGTCTCATGCCGCATCTGTCCACCTGAGGGAAGATAACTCGGCACTTTCTCCTCAGTTTCTGCGTTCCGGGCCATAAACGTCACATCACATATTTGTCAATCCCATTTAGCACCTTTTCTCCTCCGTCCTGCCAATTAACATTGCAACCTCTCATCAATATTCACTAGAATGAGTCTTGAACCCCACAAAAACCTGACTTAGGCACACGATGACTCCTTCTTCGACTCTTCTAGGTGCCCCCTTCCCCCTGCAGCACCTATCCAGCAGCCACCAGACCCCACGACAACCACTGAAGCCGCTATAACAGACCGCTTGTAAGAGTGAGGATTACAACACAAGACCTTGTTTACTGCAGCCCATCGTGGAAAGCAGCAAGGAACGTGCTCCCTTGTTCCCGATCTGGCTTATCGTTGTATGCCTAATTGGCCTCCACCGCTCCTGATAAGATAACAGCACAGAAAGTGTCAGACCTGAATTACGAAGGAAGGTGTACCGTTTTGACCATTTTAGCAGTAAATTTAGCTTTTCCTCGTTTGCGGCAAAAATTCAGCGTTTTGCGACAAGATTTATATCGAAGTCGATATCTCGTGAATTCTTTCATAACCGTTCTATAAATATCTAACTAGAGTTTTTCCCATCTTCGATATTCAGTATCTTATTGATCTCTCTACACGCATCTTTGATATCAATATATATCGACGTTCAAACTTAGTTGCAACCTCACTGCGACAACACTGGAATTTCGAAGTCGCACATAGCACAAAATATTCTCAGCTCTGTACTTGATCACGCCATCTACACTTCTCGATATGGCTTCATTAATAGCCACCAGTCTGTCGTTAGCCACTGGTCAAGATCTCAGCATTGCGTTGTCTGGAATCTTTGGCAGCATCAGTCTCACTGCGTGGATTTGCTTGTTGGTGAATCGCGACCTTTGCACCTGTGCCGACTAAAGTTTGATTGGAACGCATTCACTAACAATGGCCATTTTCAACCTATAGACCCCTCAACTCATCACCAATTATCAATCACAAAGCGCCGATGGTATTTCCATGGCATTTTTGTTCATTTGGCTATGCGGTGACATCACGAATCTGTCTGGTATGTTATCTCGAATCCTCGCACTGTTGTGGCATCTGTCCGTCAGCGATTACAATCCTTATCTCTGGTCTCACGCGACCAATCTTCACCCATCGGCAATGTGCCTCGTAATACCACCACAATTTTTAACTACCACACCCAATCATTCTCAGGCGTACTTTGCAGATTGACTGACTGAGATTTCTTGCTACAGGTGCACTATTGACTGGCTTAGCACCCACTGCTTTGGCTCTTGCTATCTACTTCTGCTTTGCGGATACCGTACTTATCAGCCAATGCCTCTACTACAACCGCCTGAATGCTAAGCGCAAAGCCCGTGAAGCTCTTATCGCTTCTATTCCTCCTGTTGAAGATGAGGTCGTCGAGGACTCGCCTCTTTTGCAGCGCAGGTCATCTACCGGCTTTCCTGGCTCTCATCTCCAAACCTACACTCACACCGAGACTGCCAGCGAGCCGATCCGTAAAGTCATTGTCGGAGAATATGAGACCCCTGACTCAAGGCCATGGCTTGATAATGTCTTGAATCTTCTCGCTGTTTATATTGTCGGTTTTTTGGGATGGTACATGTCGGCCAAGTTCGGTTCCTGGAACGAGAACCCGACCAGTGGTACTATCGATGATCCCCCCATTCAGGATGCGAACTCTCCAGCTGCCATTGCTGGTCAAATTATGGGGTATCTGTCGGCACTTTTCTACCTCTGTGCTCGTATTCCCCAGATATACAAAAACTACAAGGAGAAGTCATGTGAGGGGTTGGCTCTGCTTTTCTTTCTCCTGTCGCTCACTGGTAACTTGACCTATGCAGTCTCTTTAGTCGCCTTCTCCCAGGACAAGGAATATCTCATTAAGGCGACGCCGTGGTTGATTGGATCCGCGGGTACCATCTTGGAGGACAGCATCATCTTTGTTCAATTCCGAATGTACGGCAATGCGCCCCGTGTAGCGGTTACCGAGTCTAGGGAGACCTAGAAGGTCGACGTCGTCTCGTATCCTGCGATTGACTTTTTGTTTAGGTTCCTGTTGGCGGTTTCTTTCTCATATTTTCTGTTGATGGTCCTATTTTCCGCAATATTCCCGTATCCCTCAGCCAAGTAGGCCTACCGAGTGGTTAGTTCCAGAGTTTCTCTTCCAAAACTCTAGTCTGGAATTCGTTTCCGCACTCATGTGTCTGTTTTTTTTTTACAAATCCGTAGCTGCGATATGTTGTTTTTGATATCATCTGGTTTTTTTGTTCTTAGTTGATGTTTTAACTTGGGTCTTGTTTATTGCTTGAGTTGTGTCTTAGTTTGTTAACGATTCACATTTTTATGATTAAGACGTTGCATCGCATCTGCTTTATTTGTTGTATCATGAGTTGAATTTCTGGGAAAGAACATCATGTTCTAGAAGATTTCGTTTTAATATATTGCAGCTTTTTGGCTTTCATGATCATACTGACTATGTGTAACCCTATAGCATATAACACAATTTATCGCCTATCACCACCAAACTCTCAATCAATAAATAGGGTGTTTCAGTAATGCAACCTGCCCGTCTCCAATGTTGATAGTGAGACAATGAAATAACATGGAAAGCTACAATACATATAAGACCTACAATTAACATCTTGCTGCAATATCCAAGACACTGCATAGGCAATATCACCCTCAGTACCGATAAGTCGTAGAGGTGGGACGCCAAGTCAGTAAATTGAACAACCGTGACTCTCTGCATTGAGCATCGTCAACAAATGGCGCTGGAAGTTGATCGTCCTAGGGAAATGATGTGCCATGTGTTTAGGTATTTCAAGAAACATTTGAATGTACTTTAATTGATAGGATTCTCTCTAAATGTCACTTTCACACGAGTTTCGGAGCCGAGACCAGGGTTAGTTGTGGGTCTTTAGTCATAGAAGGGAATGCTATTTCCGTTTTGAGCTGGCCCCAGGAATTCTCCTCAAGCATGATGGATTTTGGCGTGGAATGTGTCCTGGACTCCGGCCATGAATGGTACTGGATGTTTTCTTGGTGTCTGTGGGTTTAGTGATGATATTATCATATTCTAAGACATGATGGCGTTGTGCAAGAGGTTGAGGCGCGGGAGGCTGTAACGCTGCATTATCCATTGTCGGAGGCTGTGAGATGGTGGCATGGGATATTTTGTTAGATTTCTTTGTCTTTGCAGATACTACCTTTTTTTTTTTTTTCGCACTAGTGATTGTACTTGGACTTGAATTATTGGATGATGATATAAAGGAGCAAAAAATACCTAGCACACTGTCGCTGGGACTATGAACTAACATTTTACACAGTATGACACACTCGCGCCCATGCAAGTTCGCTTCAAATATTCACCCACATTAACATCGCTGAGCGCATGTTAGCCTTATTACAGCTCTTTCCTAAAAAAAAAAAAAACCCCCCCAAGCCGTCGTCTCCCTCCTCATCCCATCCAACATTCGTCGACAAATTAGACTGGTTTTTCATCCCACCCTTAGTTTTCCCCTTGAATTTTGAAACACATCCACAGCGCCGATCACAGATCTGCTCAGCAGCCCTTGAGATCCCTCCAGGGGCCTGCAGTTTACTTGCCCCCTAGGTAGCCAGTTGGCCATGCCTTCAGAAATGAATATTGGCTTGTATGGTTGAGTGTACAACCGTGGATGTATGTGATGTCGTCACTATAAACAAGTTTGGGTGGAGCGTGGAAAGAGTACATCAACAAGAAAAAAAGTCTACCGGCATCTGCTTGCTTGTACATCAGTGGATTTATTATTGATTATAAGACATATAGTCGTGACTTGACGAGGGCGCTTGGAACAACATGCCTCAGTCTAGACAGTTTAGACTATAGCTGCAAGCTGCTATGTTTGAGCTTCTTCCTTTTTGGGTTTAAGTAATTCTCCAATGTATCCATCGCCCCGACCCCATCTAATCCACCAAGCCTCCGGGCCCGCCAGCAAACTAAACATGAGGTAGATACCATTAAGTTAATTCCTGCAATGGCCTTGTTTAGTTTATTCGCTGTAAGTCTGCATATATCACTGATACTAAGATAAATATCAGTAGTGCTGAGTTTCATCATGTTTTTCTATGACTATCACTAGAATAAGAGTGATGCGCCTAGAAAAGAACTACATACATGAGTAAACATCGCTGCAGAACTCTCTGACCAGGATCCGCCATGCTGCCCGAACTCTGCTGCGGCCGAGTGTCTCTAATAAGGCCCTACTTTTATCACCCTGCTTTCAGCCACTAATTGTAGCAATTGTAGCATCGAAACATTGTTTCTGCGTACAGCGGAGGGCATAAGTATAACGGCCGGGAGGCGCTTGTCTATACACAATATTTGCGCCCACTTCTCTAGTCCTTCACAAGCTGCATATTTGTTATCTCTTAAAAGATCTTAAAGGACGTAACGGGGTGTATTGATAAGAGACGATGAGGAATGTTGATTGCTTGTTAGCGGGGGAGAAAACGGGAAACAATGTTGTCGGAGCCGGGGCTACACAAAGAAGAAAAAGTTCAGTTGTAGATGAAATTAACACAAAGACTTTTTGATCTATGTTATCTGGTTTTAGTGTCTTTGATCCCGGATTCTTGACGGGGAGCCTAGTCGGATATCAAGCCCTTGAACCACTTGAGGAGCTTCTTTGGTCTTTCATAAATAACGTTCTATGGCTCACAATACAGTGATCAGCTCTTGAATCTTTGAGCTTTCACATCTTTGCCTAAGACCGGTAGATCTATTGGAATTGCGAAAGTTGACATACCCGGAATGGCGTACACCCTCATCACAACCTTGGACTAATTCATCCCATATAAACACCCCTCCCTGTATAGACTAGACACTGTGTAAATGGACTACATCATTTATATATATCTAGAGTGCTTCACCGCCTGCTTTCTTTTCTGTATTTTTTGGATGCTTCAACGTCGATCTTGGTGCCTTCCTTGAGTCCATCAATGAACGTTCATTGTCCTGCCTTTCTTAGTAGTTTCCTGCATCGTCTGCATCCGATTCAGTTTCGGCAGGAGCAACAAAGAATACTCTGGATTTTTAGTAAGATCACACCGTCTGAAGGTAGCTCCTTTGGTTTTTGGAGTCTACGACATCAACCACCATCTTTCTTCTTTGATGGCTCTGGTAGTCTCTCAAATCATCCAATTCTTGTTTCTACTTTTATTTTCATTCTTTTCATTCATCACCTCTATCGTTCACTATTATCATCAACACCCTTCCTCTTGAGTGCTCACCACGACCTATTAGGCTTGGCCTTGATTTGTTCATTTCTGGACCTTTTTCTCTTTTTCGTACCTCACATTATATATACGTTGTTACCATTGGCTCTGTGCTACTTCTCTCTTCCGTTCCCTGATTCGAACGCACTACGAGGTTTAAGCACATCATCATTTATACCTATAAACAAGCCATCATGGTTAACCTGACTTCTCTGGTACTAGGCCTTCTCGCCGCCAGCACCGCTGTCACAGCTTCACCTCATCTCACCTCGCCTGCCTCGGCAGTTCGCAATCCATCTTCTCCCCCAGACCAGTCTGGTTCCGTTTCCAACAAGCCCATCTCGTTTGTTCTCAATCGGGACACCAAGGAAGTTCCGTCCGACCAGATTCTCCGCCGCCGTGACCAGGACGACTTTGATGTTCAAATCTACAATTTCTCGTCCGTCAGTTACAACATTGCTCTTGACATTGGCAAGCCTGCTCAGACAGTCAAAGTGATTATTGATACTGGCTCGTCGGAGCTCTGGGTCAACCCTGATTGTTCCAAAGCTCAGTCTCTTCCTCAGCAACACCAGTGCCTTAGAAGTGGCCACTACACAATTAATGACTCGAGCACAGGCAAGGCGTCGCCGCTGCAGAGTCAGATTCAGTATGGTATTGGTGCTGTTTCCTTAAAGTATGTTTCTGATGACATTGCTCTTCCTGGTTCGGATGTTGAGCTTAGCCAAGTTGTTTTTGGTGATGCTTACTCGAGTCACGATATGAACCAGGGCATCCTAGGCCTCTCTTTTGGATACAAATACAACATGGGCTACCGCAGCATCATCGACGAGCTTGTCGCACAGAACTTCAGCAAAATTCGTGGCTTTGGCATGGCTCTCGGCTCACTCAACAGCTCCGAGGGCGGTATGCTGACTTTTGGAGGTATTGACACCAAGAAGTATGCCGGCAAGTTTCATACCGAACCCATCATCCCACCGTCCAACAGCCAGGAACTGTGGAGATATTGGGTGCAAATGAGTTCTGTCGGTGTCACGGTTAACGAAACATCACCCTCCATATTTGAGGACTCATCTCTACCGGTTTTTTTCGATAGTGGGTCGACTTTATCCTACCTGCCTAAGCATGTCGTCTCTAGCATCGCCGATAAACTGGGTGCACAGTACGACCAATCTCATCAGATGTATGAGCTTGACTGTGGCGCTCAAGGCAGTATCGACTTTACTTTTGGGAACTACACAGTCAATGTCGCAGCTTCCGACTTTTTGTGGCATATTGGCAACGGAAAGTGCTACCTCGGAGTCGAGGCTTCGGATTCCGCGGCTTTGCTGGGTGATTCCTTTTTGCGTTCCGTCTATGGTAAGCCAATATTTGTAGCCCTTGGCAGAACCTCTCTTTGTGATGCCAACTAACCTGAATTTTGTGTAACAGTTGTCTACGACATGGACACTCCGGCCATTCACTTTGCTCCTTATGTTGACTGCGGATCTAATCCTCAGCTGATTCCTGCCGGCGCGAACAAGACAGCCGAATTCATTGGCGAATGCAACGACAACGGCACCGACAACGCTGACTCTAACGTAGAAGCTGAGCTGTCGTCGACTAGCTCTAGCCGTTCAGTGGATACGGATCAGGTTTCTAGGGGGAGCAGCAAGAATGCTGGTAGCAGCGCAGACCGGCCTGTTCAGTGTGCCTTGATGGCGGCGGTTGTTGCAGTTGGTGTCCTGGCTGCGATAATGTGAAGCTAAAGCTTTGCATCCGCTAATCCCCTGACTGGACTCAGAATCTCATTACGTTTTGTCGTATTTTCCATTTTTCGATTGACGTATCTCAAGACTTTTGATGTCTGTCTTTTTTTCTTTCTCCCCAATATCCCTTCAGTTTCTTGTTTTATTTTCCATCATTCATTTTGTCATTTCTGATTCATTCTTATTTATATGCTCCGGAGGTTCACCTTCTGATGGGCATTAGCTATTACTATCACGACTGGCCGTTATGTTTTCGGATTGGAGAGTGTTGGTCCCTAAGTCGCGATGAACTTGATACGGCCGCTGAAGTCGTGATTTGCTTTCATTCTTTACGCTCTTTTGTCTTGGCATACACTCAAGAGTTTGGTTTTTGTTCTTTTCCTGGTATCATGGTGTAACGGGTTCCTTTATTTTTCTTCTCCATGTATCTGCCCTGACCTTGCGACCATGGGCGTCATTGATTGGCTCGGGCTCGGTAGTGTTGCAGTCATCCGCTTCTGTATCTACAGACATTCTTTCAATGCATGTTTTTATGTTGGCTTAGCTCTGTTTACTTTTTGTCTACGTTTTATTATAAATCTTTGTATTACCATGTGATGGGAGTGATGATTCTGAATATTTATGTCGCTGTTGCTAGTAGTTTAATTTGCATGATTATGGTGGGATTTGACCATGAAGGTTATTGGACTTAAGGTTAGCAGGACCCAGGGCGGTCGCTGTCAAGGACCGAATAGTGCAACACAACGATCAAATGCATCCATCCGTAAGTCTGTCTAACAAGTGATGATTTGCATGACAACTGCATGTTTTTTTTATTGTTTCTCCGATACATCACGAGTGTTATCTAGTGTACCTTTACATGCGATAAAACACTCTGTGCAGTGGTTCAACATGATGCCAAGAAGCAGTATATTTGGAGGCTCTGACGAGACTCTGAATCATTGGAAATTGGACGGAGTTTGAAGGTCAATGACTGTTCTACAAGACTAGACGATCAACAGCAGGGGACTTGAGACCTTAGATTATCTGAAGAGCTAGAATTGGATTAAGCCTGGCATTGGTTTCGCTGGGGGAGTGATTTGACATGCAGAAAATGTTTGAATGGCAAGGAGAAAGTATAGGGAACGGGTGCCGGCAGTCATGATGGAATTTCATGTATCGTCAGGAGACTCTTGGTGAACTTGGCGAACTTGGCTGAATGAGAGTATACGTGAAATGTATTCTTTGGGGGAGAGGTTCGTTTTCAAAATAGGCAGAGGTGGATATAGATAGGGATGAAAGGGAGGACAAAGTAAATAATAGCCAAGGCCACGTACATGTTGATCATTTTCTTGGGCTGGGTTGAGTTGTTCGGGGGCACCATACCATTGAACAAGAGAGAAGAGCCGAAATGCAAATATCGTCAACCCTGTGATTCCCCCATACTTTCCCTTTTCTTAGGCTCGGCGTTGCAACTTTGGTTCTTTCCTTCTTGGAATATTTTTTTAATCTTCCATCTTCATTAATCCATAATCAATTCTTTTCTAATCATTGAATCTTTTTTTTGCGCCGTGATAATTCATTGTCGCTTTACTCTCATTGAAAAAAACACCACTTTGTTTTCCTTCACTAATTATTAAACACGCTCCCTCAACGCGTCCTAAGGTCTTTCTTAATTTATTATTCTTTTTTGCCATCACAATGCGCTTCTCTACCGCTGCCATCACCACCGCCGCTCTGGCACCCCACCTGGTCGCTGCTGCTATCGGCAGGCTAGGCTTCTCTCTCGGCATGAACAATCCGGATAACTCGTGCAAGAACCAGGAGGAGTACGAGAAGGACTTTGATGCGATCAAAGAGGCGTCAGGGTCCAATACTGTGCGGATTTACGCAGCGGGGCAGTGTAATATTACCAAGCACATTCTTCCGGCTGCGAAGAACAAGGGATTCCAGGTTGTTTTGGGTATCTGGTAGGTTTTTTTTTTAGATAGATGATGAATGTGGAATTTCTTGTTTGTCGTATGGTGTTAGTTGAGGTCGCACGGGTGTGGGTCCCACAGCTCACAGCAGGATCCGATTGGCCAACAGCAAACTACCAAATTCATGATGACAGAATATTAACATGTATACTTTCTCCCACCCCCAGGGCCTACCCCGAGGAGTCGTACCAGCTCGACAAGCAGGCCATCCTCGACAACTCCAAGGGCTACGAGGACCAAATCTACGCCGTTACCGTCGGGTCCGAGACCCTCTACCGCGGAGAGTTCACCGGTGAGGAGCTCGCCGCCAAACTCAAGGACTTCAAGCAGTCGGCTCCCCAGTTCAAGGTTGGCACTGCGGATTCATGGAATAAGTTCAACGACGGCACCGGTAACGCCGTGGTTGAGGTGGCGGATATTATTCTCACAAACGCATTCTCCTACTGGCAGGGGCAGGATATCAACAATGCTACTGGCATGTTCTTTGATTCTGTTAGCCGGGCGTTCTCGCACATTCAGTCGGTTTCTGGGTCGACTGAGAAGCCTGAGTTGTGGGTGGGTGAGACGGGATGGTTGTCAAAAGGGACTAAGTACCAGCAGGCGGTTCCCTCGATGGAAAACGCAGCTAGATTCTTCTCGGAGAGTGTTTGTGGGATGATCAAGTGGGGGTTCAATGTCTTTTCTTTTGAGGCTTTTGATGAGCCCAACAAGGCGGCTGCTGTCGGTGATGATGGGACTTCGGCTGACGAGACTTCGTGGGGTGTCATGAATGCTGACCTCAGCAAGAAGTACGATATCCAGTGCTGAGCGGGGTTGGCTGGGTTTTGAGTTTAGACGCATGAGTTTGGCTTTGGTAGCAAAGTAGGGGTCATGTTTCTAATATACTCTTTGTCGAGTTGAGCTATGTACTTGTCACGAGTTCGGTTGCGGCTTCGTTATTTTTGCTCTTTAATTTGCTTTCTTTTCTCTTTGACTATGGGAATGTATCTGTATGCTATAGAACCACAGTAAACGAATCAGAGGAATCACGAACAAAAAAAGGAGATGCATCCCAACAATCAAGGACTTGGCTTGTCAGTCAATGACGAAAAGAGACCTTGATGACTGGTGAGGTATCGGGAGTCGAAAGGAAGATTAATCGCCAAAAAAAGAATCCAAGCACTAACACAAAACAAGTACTATCGCAGAAACTTTATATTAAACCCTAAACACGACAGAACAACCCTCTATTTCGAGGTCTTTCTGTTCTTTCGAAGAGGACTGCAGTTTGGTCCCACGTTAGTGTTATGATCTATTATACTAGATAATAATAGTGGTGGGCACTAATGATGAAAAGACTTACGCGCAACCTTGGGGCGTCACGACGCCGTAGGGGCAGTCGCCGGGGCTCTTGGTCTTGAGGACTTGATCGGCGAAGACGGGGGTGATGACGATAGAGGCGGCCGCCATGTTGAAGAGGGCAAAAAGGGAGAAGATAGTGGCGGTGGATTGCATTTTAGGAATGTGAGTTGGAGTTGAGGTTTGGCGGGATGGGATGTTGGCGATTGGTTAGGAGAGAGAGTCCTGGATGACTTTTTTCTTTTCTTTTTTTTCTTCAGAAAAAGAAGTTCGCTTAGGTGGTGGAGTTATTAAAAAAAAATAAGATATATTGGGAAATTGACAGTCCAGCTGTGAGGCGATTAGAAAGAAAGGCAAGATAAAGACAAGTTTTTGTTAAAAAGGTTCCTTTGATGGTGGTGGAATTGGGGAAGAAGAAAAAAGAGGGTTGGGAGGAAGACGAAGAAGAGTTGGGAAGAAATGGTGGCACGGACGGCGGCTAGAGAATTCGGGCGAGAATGCGTGAGAGGATTTCGTGACAGGTGTGGGACCAGGGTTTGTGTACAAGATGATGGCAGTATAGGAACAAGAAGGGATCAGTAAATATTTATTTATTTTCTTGGATACGAGGGAGGTTGAGAAATCATTGAAACAGCGACTTATAAACCCAATTTGGTAGAGAGAAGGAGAAAATGGAGAGGATACTGTGAATTTGGCGTTAACGAACAGACCTGTAACATGTGTTGTCAAGGACAGTTAGCGGTGAGTGATAAATGAGAGCGTTTCAGCAGGTTATATATGAAACAGGATCTAGACCGACGGGAAGATATTATTTAGTCTATAAGGCTAAAAAACACAGGATGCAACAAATTTTTTATAAGATATTTATCAGTAAATAACTAAAAGGAAAGTTGTTCTGCAGATGTCCTAATCAACATCATCATCCCACCTCAGCGTTACCGTTCGATATGTGTCATTTGTGTAGTCGCGCTTGAAGGATTCTTCAACATAAGAATGGAGCCCCTTCATTGGTCCATCCCTCTCAAACTCGTCAAATCAGGAAACTTGAACGCCCAAATAGCCGCCGGTCAAAAGTTTTTTGTATAGAACTTTTCCATTAAAGTCTGTTGCATATATACTCGCGGCGGTTCTTCACGCGCTAGAAAAGAGTAGTGGGTTAGGGAACCTCTGGTTAATCGTCAGCAACTCATATATAGTCAACATTATTAAATACTTTGAATTGGTATGGCAAGATTTGACCATCTCGAAATGATTACCGCATGGTGGCATCGCGGGAAGATCCGACCTGCTTGAATAATCTATAGTTTAACCTACTATCCCTGCAACCAACAACATTAGCCATAATAGTTTAATGGTTAGAATACCACGTTGTGGCCTTCGGGACCTCCCAAAAACACGAAAATCCGTGGTGATCCATGTTCGATTCATGGTTATGGCACATTTCTTTTTAAGACCCTATACCCATGTTGCGGGGTTTAACCCTATTGATTTACTAAACTTTCAACTCGTTTTGTATTCTGATACTATTTTTACAAAGAAGTTAATAGACTATAAAAGTAAACAATGATATGATCATATATAACTCTCGGTTTTCGTATGTCATCCTGTCATCATGAATTAAGTAGGTATATATAATAGATAAGTATATCTGCCCGTCAACTAATCCAATCATACAAATTCCATTACCTCATTACTCATCCCAAACCAGACACCACCAACTCAAACCAACGGCACTAGACTAGCAGACGCCGCATCTGCCAGAGTGTTAACACCACGAGTAATTGGCGGCGGCATGAACATAGGAAGATAGGTAACGATCAAAGCCATAACTGGAACTTGATGTTAATATTTTGAAGACAGATTTTCTTGGAATTGGAATTGGACCTACGGGACATGGCGACGGCAAAGTAGCCGGGGGCGTTGGCACTTTTGCGGGAGCTTTCGCTCTCGCCGAGCCAGCTCTGGAGACTGAAGATGAAGGAGCCCCTGTTGACTAGTGTTAGTGGGTCGTTATTTGTTGGGGGATCGGGGATGCTGGCAGCCGTATTTGTTGAAGGCCGGGTATCTCGGGAGGATTATCGAGAGACGTACCAGCCAAAGTAGCGGTTGCGCGTCATCATGGCGGCCATGGGGAGAGTGGTGGAGAGAGTTGACGATAGCTCGACGGCATCGTTTTTGTTTGGGTCGGGCTCCTGGTAGGGGACGACTGCATTTTACGTTAGAAAAGAGTGATGGGGAAAAAGTTCGATTGGAAATTGCTCAGTGCGGGAGCCAGGTCGCGGCGGTATGTGCCGGTGTAATGGCCAGATTGCGCGCGAACGGGATCATCGGCGCCCGACGACTTCTGCAGGGCGGAGGAATTTCCGGGTGAACTAAAACATACTAAGGTCAATGCGGCGTGGGTCGTATTTAGAAGACATGGTGGTGATTGTGGGGGGTGGGTTTGGTGACGATGGGAATGACGAGGTGGCGGGTGAAGGTGGCTATTTGATGTTGGCTGGTTTGGCGATAGAGTGTGACGATTTCGATTGCCACGTGTGGCGTTGACAGAGACAGGGATGTTTGCGGGTTACGTCATGGAAGGTAGGGTGAAGTTGGATTTGGGAGGGTTTGACAGTTGTGTTACTGTGTTCACTGTGTTACGATGGTTAACGTACAGATCATTGACTGTATAGTTATTTTCAAATCTTGCCCTGCGATGTATATTTGTTGTATACTGTGAGTTTTCCTTTGTGTATTGCTCTCTATGTGATGGATAATAGTATGGTACAGTAGCTTGACACTGGCCACTTTAAAACATATAATCGAATGTTGAGCCTCTGACCCTCCCGGGAGGGAGAATAACATGCATGCAGGTTTTCCAACCGGCCCTGAATTGTCTTATGAAGAAAAAATGACATGCAAATAGATGGATCTTTTGGCGACTTCCAATCATTCAAGCATGAGTGAGTTGCGAATTGCATGACCCCAACAGGTTTTAGGATGAACGAGGCATTCACCTCCCCCCTTACAATCAGAAATGGAATCATGCTGATTGATGTAGACTAGACTTTCCAGTCTGGGACCCGAGCGTCTCGTCAGTACCACCTCGGCGTTCATTCACAAAAGAGCCATGTCTGCATCTAGAGGCCATTTTACCTGAAGAGTAACACTCTTCTCCACGTTTTGTCGTTTTAATCTGCCGTCTTAATTTTTGAATACCTAATACAGCCTCACTGTAAGATACATGTGCCATATTTATGTTGCCTCATCGTGATATTTTGATATTGTCCATGATGATCACAGTTGGCATCGGGCCATGTGTGGACGGAAGGACCTCGGATTGAGTAGTAATTTTTAAGACGAAGGGGAATATGTCAGACGATATCTGGGTAAATCCACCGCGGATGGTATCTATGCCGTAGATGGGAACAGTGTCTTTGCACTTGAAGGACTAACTGGATAATGTCTGCTATAGGGGCCAGTGAACCTTCGGCATTGTTGCAATATAAGAATGCTATATACTCGAAAGTCACAGATGCACACTTTTTACAAAAAGTCGAGTTACATGTGCAAGGAGTTACCACCTACCATTGGAAGCAGGACAAGCCGGTATTGACACGAGTGAAGGTATATAACAGAAAAAAGGATCCGTTTCCATCCATCCGACAAGACTGTAGCATACAACAATGTAACTCTGTTGCAGACTACACCTACTCTATTTTTCTCTAGTCATGTCGACAACGGCTGATCGTCGCTTTGACAGAGAAGACTGGATGCCCCGTATATCATCCTAAGGCTTCGACAAAGGGTCCTGTGAACCATGGGTGCATTAGGCTACAGTGGGGATTTTTCGATACGTAATTTCAGGATGTCTCTTCACGATGATGGGAATTTACAATGTAGATATTCATCATGTCTCGATGGTGTTGTGGCGATGTCGGGTGGCGAGGTGGCGGGACTGGCAGAAGGAAGGAGTCTTTTTGGTCATCGGAGAATACTTGAGCAGAGGTTTGCGGGATACGGATATGTTACCTGAGGTATAGCTCCAGCAGAAATTTGAGGGTGGAGAATTTGAGAATGGAGAAGTTGATGGTTGCGGGTTGAGTGAGGTTAGGGAGAGGCGGGCCGTCGGAATGATACATGCGAGTTATACGTATACTTTGCTGTAGGCAGGGTTCCATCATCGGATAACGGCCAATGGAGAAAGCCGTGGTCTCATGATTTTGAGGTGGTTGTGGTGATAAAGCGGTCAGGTTGATGGGAAAAGTTGGTAAATGAATATACTTTTTGGCTTTGCTAGGCGGAATATAAAACATGAAGGAATATGCATGATAACTATGGGGTCATATATAACAGGGGTCTACGCGCAGTTAGGGGCCAAATGGGGAAATGTACGTTCAGTTGTCAGGTTCGGATTTCACATTATGGAGCCACACAAAATGTCATCATATTGAGGATGTGGACGGGTTTGTTTGCCATGGAATCTTGATGTAGACGCATAAATAAGCTTCTTTCCAGTGAGATATGGCTTACTGCCAGACACACACACACACACACACACACACAAGGGAAGAAGATAGAGAGAAGGAGATGAGAGAAATCCGAGGAAATTCAGGGACCCAACTAGGCAAACTTGGAAATCACCACTTAAAGAGAAGAGAAAACAATTGACAAGGCTTGGCAATCTAGGTTTTGATGGGCGTACAAACAGGAAGAAGAATAAGCAATATGGGGCCACAAGGTACACTGACGACAGAGAAAGCTAAGGGGAGGTTCGCAATGGAACGTGGATATGGTTCTAGGAACCATGATGTTTAGACCGTCTCAGGCTAACCGATGGCCGTGGTTTAATGCTATTGACGGATAACATTCTAGGTATGGATGTCGATGCTATTAAATCTCATAGTTAGTTGGAGAAGCCGTTGGTGATTGATGGGGTCTTGTCTTAATGCTAATATAAAAAGGAAAAGTGATCCGCCATCTATCACCATCCTTTAGCCCATTTCTTCTTCAGTGCTCTGCTCACCATCAAGTGTTCCAGCATTTTGAAAGCTTCCTTCCACTCTTTACCCAATACTCTCATTTCTTTTTTTGTTTACTACTCGTCTGTGTCTTATCATTCACGATACTGTGCATCTTATTCTTTCGTTGTTACTCTTCTCACCAAGATCTCACTCCTCGTTTTGATAACGCTTCGCCTTTCTTGATTTTCACTTTCAACATAAAAATGGTCTTCTCTTCTCTGTTCTTCCTGGCTGCCGCCGCTGCCGTCTCGGCTAGTCCTATTGACCCTCGTGCCTCGTCTTGCACTTTCACTTCTGCTGATGCTGTTAAGAGCGGTGCTTCCAAGTGCTCTACCGTCACCCTGAGCAACATTGCTGTTCCCGCCGGAGAGACTCTGGATCTTACTTCCCTGGCCGACAACACCAAGGTAAGACAAGAAGCTTCTGGTCACTGTCGAAATTAACAACTAACATGTTTCCACCCGGTAGGTTGTCTTCACCGGCACCACTACCTTCGGTTACAAAGAATGGGAGGGCCCCCTCATCTCCGTCGCCGGCACCGGCATCGACCTCTACGGTGCCTCCGGTGCCACCATCAATTGCGACGGTGCCCGCTGGTGGGACTCCAAAGGCTCCAACGGCGGCAAGACCAAGCCCAAGTTCTTCGCCGCCCACAAGATGACTAACTCTAAGATCTCTGCCCTCAAAGTTCTCAACACGCCAGTCCAGGGCTTTAGTATCAACAATGCCAAGAACCTCGAGGTTTGGAACGTCGAGATTGACAACTCGGCCGGTGACTCCGAGGGTGGCCACAACACAGATGCTTTTGACGTCGGCTCGTCGACCGGCGTCTACATCTACGGTGCCACTATTAAGAACCAAGATGACTGCCTGGCGGTAAATTCGGGCACTAACATCACCTTTACCAACGGGTACTGTTCCGGTGGTCACGGTCTGTCCATTGGCTCCGTTGGCGGCCGCAGCGACAACACCGTCTCCGACGTCACTATCAAGGACAGCCAGATCCTCAACTCGGACAACGGCGTCCGTATCAAGACTGTCTACGGTGCCACGGGCTCCGTTTCCGACGTTACCTACAGCAACATCAAGCTGTCCAATATTAACAAGTATGGAATCGTTATTGAGCAGGATTACAAGAATGGCTCTCCCACGGGCACTCCAACCTCGGGCGTGCCCATTACCGACATCACTGTAAAGGATGTCACGGGTACGGTCAAGTCTTCGGGGACTAATGTTTACATTCTGTGCGCTTCGTGTTCGAAGTGGACTTGGGATAATGTCAAGGTTACCGGTGGTAAGACTTCGTCTAATTGCAAGGGCGTCCCGTCGGGTGTTTCTTGCTAAGCATGGAAGTTGGAGATGGGTCAAATTTGCTTTTTCATGCGGCAATAAACTAGAAAGCAAGGCTTTTTTTCCCAATCTGTTGGGCTGCACGCTTGGGTGGAACATTAATCACCCATGCTTGGGCTCTGTCTCCTGTCTCTCCAACACACACATTTCTTCTGTATATATTCAATAGTCAATGCAAATGCCCAATATGCATACACAACCTGATTTTTCCTTTCCTGTTCGTAACTTGTAAATCTCCGTCCATATACCATTTGCCACACGGACCTTCATTAAGTTACTCCTAGCCTCGCTTTGGTGGCAGAAACAGAGCACTAGACAGTTGGGCATGTTGTTAGCGACTTTGTAGATATATAGCCCGCTACGGGGGATATCCGTGCTAAATATGTAAGACCATATGTACCTATGCAGAGCGGACCGTCTGCCATGAACAGCACGTCAAAATGCTGATCAACACTTGTGGTTATACAAGGTCGTGTTTTCCCATGAGTGATCCCAACAATAAGTATCTTCTTGTTTGGCTTTTTGGATTCAATATCTCACAATTTCAACAGATTAAGGGATACGATCCAAAATACTTGCTTATGTACGCACTTTCTCTAAGCCATTATCCGAGAGAGGTGCACATTTCATGATGACCCTTCCCTTATATCCATGAAACAAGACCCTGATCCGCGAGGGTGTAACCCTGCAACCCTGCAACCCCGCAACCCCGACCTGTCCATTTGCATGCTTATCCCCTTGCCTTCGACTTTGTAGTGGGTAGCATGATGTTGTTCTGTAAAAAGTAAGCTTGCCATCGGAATTGGCTAAGCTTGGCCGAAAGATCCGATGAGTGCAAACCCTTGGGTTTGAATGGTTTATGTAATGACTAACTTCATGGACTGAATCTGTCTAAACATATGGTTTTAGAGTTAATTTTGCCTGCTCACCGGTAAAATCAAAATTGATGTTTATCTCTTGTACCTTCAAAAAGTTCTCGACTAAGACACTATATCCCGACATCATGATAAAGTGTCGCGTCCGTGCCACCATCACAATAAGTTACTAACATTTTCAGTTGTATATAGTGGCGATGCCAGCATCATAAGGCGTAATTGGTGTAGTGGTAACATTAATCGTTGCCATTGGGTAATGATTTCGATTAGCCCTGGGTTCGATTCCCAGATTACGCATCTGTCTCTTTTTTTAAGACAGCTATCTGTTTGATGCTGGATATCAGGATTTGACCGCTGCTTTTTTATTCAAGTCACGGGCCTTTAGGATAGCCACATGGGGGGGATGACGTTCTGTCGAAGCTTCACCTTAGTCCGGGTCCGAATTGTGTTTGGGAGTGGCTGATGTTTCGTATGATACTGGATCTAAAGAACACTAGGAAACCGACTCTCTCGGTATAATACTTTCTATAAAGTCAAATTCGTTGATTTTAGTATAATCCAAATAACTTGTGTAACCTCATCATCATGATCTTCATGAGTGATCTTCCTGTCAGACAAGAAGGTTTGTGTTCTGTATTCTCATAGTTATGAGTATTATGATGATCAGGACATTGATTCTATAGTGTATATTATCAACTTTGTGATAACGGTAGGCTGTAGTCAAAAACAACACTGATAGAGACTCAATTCTGTCCGTTAGCCGGCGCATAGTCACAAGTCAGTCCATGGGTGCAGACGCCCGACAGTCCGGTCTACCTTAGCATTTCGCATCCTCTAGATTTCTTTTGCATCCAACAACTCGTTGACCATATATGATATATCTATCCAATCTCTCCACCTAGACATGTCATAAGATGTGTCGATGTCCCATTCATTACCCGCCCCGTCACAGTCCCACCCTCAACCGCCACCACGGCTGTCCCGTCACCACTTATGGCGGACACCTGCAGCTCCATGTATTTCATCACAACACCGCTTATCTTTCCAAACCTGCATCTCCCGACCTCTCATATAGGCAGCCAGCCACACAGCTTACTCGGGATTTGCGGGCTTTTTGGTGGTGAGATCCGGTTAGTGATGTTGGTGTACAAGTTTCCGTGTTCCGTATCGAATGTGTTATGGTGTCACCCAGCTACTATGGTTGCTAGGCTGAGTCATGGTTCATGTTTCTAGATTTGGGCGTATGTACGTGGTTGATACAATGGCCGGATGATGATGCTAGTAGAGTAGCTTGATGCAGTCAGATGGTCAGTAAAACAATAAGTTATCATACTCAACTAGGAGTATAGCAAGAATACGGCAGTCTATAAACAGTTGTTTATAACCTGATAGTAGTCATAAGCTGTCATCAATAGGTCAAAAATTGAATGCCCATCGAGATGCAATCAAACTAACGATATTATTGTTAAACTTTACATAGGCAATAGCATTGTTGTCAATAACAGCCACCACGAACTATCTTATCACTACAGCACTCTGGCTACACTTATGGCTTCACTATTGGATGCTGCTATTTGCAAGGGGTAGTCAGATGCGGCAAGTCTAAACCTAACACCGAGATATAAATATACTGACCAACATATCTGTATCAGTGATTGATGTTGCCACTGAAGTGTATGTGATTTTCTTTGTGAAATAATCATCCTAGCGACGCATGGTCTTTAATATAGTTCAATAAACTAAATCGCCTCGTCATCCTTCATTATACAATATCAAAGTGGAGATGCGGACTCTCGAGTCATATTAAGAAAGTTATGACGTTAAATGTATAGTCACTCTTAGATGTTTGATATTGGCAGCTTTTCTTCAATAGTGTGTCAAAAGTTTATTGGTGAGTACGTAGGATGTGCTTGGAATTCAGTCTACAACCATTGGAACTACACAGTTCTTCTTTGACCTGCATTCCATAAACAGCATAACTCCCAGTATGATACAGTGTTAACGGTGAATAAGCCTAAGTCCTGTCCAGAAGAGCAATATCATGCATGTCACCTTATTAATTTTGATTCTAACATTCTTCGACTGCAGGTTTCGAAGGCAGCACTATCGGCAATACCATCACAATCTAGGCTGCAGATGGATATCATTGACCCCCTCAATACATCACCAATCAGTAAGCTAGGTATCATCTTAACATTTATTGTTTTTTTTTTGCAAACCTAGGGGAGCCGCTGCAATTAGAGCATGTTTATCAACTCTAATTGCCTGATTCGGATTTGGAGCAGAGCCTTTGTTTACTCGGACATTCTTATCTTAGATCAATAATGTAGGATAAGAATAGTCTATCAATGAAACATCTCGCCAAAGAGCATGTCTGCAACTTTATACTCGTAGGTCTTTTAGGAGAAATTGTCACACCAATATCTCCAATTAGTGATGGACTCAATGTTCAATATTCCGGAATAGAGTTGATTCAACAACCCTTACCCATCTCTTTCTTGTTAACCCTACTGCCAACACGACATTACTTAGTTTCACAAAAAAAATTAATACTCCATCCTTTGCTACTTGAACTTTATAATAGAACTATGGCCACAAGCACTAAAAAAGACAAAAACGTTCACATGATCTGATCATCAAAGTGGTGATATTCACAATCCAAGAACAGCCGACTAGACCAGATCAGCCGAGTCTCTTTTTTAAGTAAAACTTCAACCAACCCTTATCCCATATTCCATGCACGGAACCATGACGTAACCGAATCTCCCACCCGAGACGCCTAAGCATCCTCTCTGTGTTCATATCAAAGATATCACGTCACGATACTCCGAACCACATCGTTGTATTGGCAGACGATGTTACATCCAATACCCGCTGTATTATATTGTCTCTAGACCCCGGTCTAATCATCGAATGACCAAATGCGACTCCAAACGACAAAAAATAAAAAGTATTGAGGAATGAGGAGTCCCGGGTGACCTAGATTAGCCAGGGATGTCAATGGGAACGAGGGAACGATTGTGCGGAAGATTTATGATTGTACGTGACTTAGATGGGACGGACTATGGGCAGCTGGCGAAAGCGGGGCGATGAGTGTCGTGAAGAAAAGGGATGAGACTGAGCAATTGTATTTAATCACAGGAAAAAGTCAGGGCGCATCAATAAAAACAAAATTTTGGAAATTTGAGATGAAATCTGAGACGTACTAAAGAGAATTACAAATGCAGTGGGTGATTATTTACTTAGAAACGATCATTTTCCTAACAAAAAAATACGTAGGAGACACCTTCTTTTGTTGCTGAAAAAAAGATAAAGATACAATCGGCAAACCTTATCTATGTTCCATCGGCTAAAACAACGGGCAAATAAAATAGACGGGTTTCGAAGATGGCGAAATGCTAGATTACACGTCTCATTACTCACAGAGAGTCGGTCAAACTTGATGTCAAGAATTCCTCGAA
Organism: Ambrosiella xylebori; assembly: GCA_002778035.1. Lineage (NCBI taxonomy): Eukaryota > Fungi > Ascomycota > Sordariomycetes > Microascales > Ceratocystidaceae > Ambrosiella > Ambrosiella xylebori. Next base: position 760,211 of record PCDO01000003.1, read on the forward strand.
GTGGACTTGTTCGCAAATTCAAATGCTTGTGACTGTATATTATATTTATTCATGTATATCAATAATAAATCAGAACAAATCAGCACGACAGCAGTCTGATATTGTATGACTGTTGGCCCTGGATGGCTTCGCTACATCTTTCGTTAGATCTTCAGCAATGGAATTGCAAGAACAAGTGTCTCTTAGATGTACGGTATGGGGTTTAATTAGGGCATTTGCTTTAACAGGTGCTGACAGGTGGCGGCATGGACAAAGCGCACCGGGCTCACTTAAGTGTTCGCCTTCATGGGCAAAATTTCGTGATCTGATTTTACTTTTTTCTTTTCCCGCGCAGTTCAAGGCCTAGGGCAGAAAATCGACTATCCGAAGTCCGGATGATGGCTCTGGTGATGTCTCACGAAGAATTGCCAAGTTTTTCACAATATCTTCACGTGTAGTTGACAGTAATTCTAAGCCTAACAAGACTGTAAGGCCCCTATGTGATGTGTAAGAGATACGCATTTAAGATCTTTTGTAAAATTGAGGGAGTTGCTCTCTAAACCTTTCCTCGAATCGGGAAATCACGAAAAAAAAACTCTGACTCTGTTCAGTGAGGTGCCTTCCGTAGTTGTAACATCCAGGTAGATATTGCTATCATGCTATCACCATCAATTGGCAAGGAGACTTTGATTGAGATCAAGCATCATAATCAGGCCTCTTCTATTCCCCTCCCCGCGCCCACCCGCATTTCCCTTGTGCTAAACAAATATTTTATCACATTAATCCCTAAATCCATCACCCCAAAGAGAAGGAAGGCTTCGCCGCTATACATCTGGCTTGGTGGACTTTGGCTGCTGAGAAAGCTCCCCCCCCCGTACTCCACTGTTTCTTGGCTCGATTCGGAAACTGAGTGGCAGTTCGGCAATTTTGGCAACTACCTAAATTCAACAATTTCAAATTTCCGGATCATTGTGTGTTGGATTTTGAATTTTGGATTATTGGAAAATCTACCGTATCGTGAGTTGTATTGCTGCCTTTCTCAGCATTCACTTGCAGCGATTTCCACCGACAGATTAATGGCCTCATCGCTCCTTTCGGTCATCCTATCAGCGTATTTGAGCCTGGAACAGAAAACAAAAAAACAGCATACCTCTCGTTGTTTGATCTCACCGAAATTGCTCGTTTTTGCCCTCAAAATTTACTGTCATTTCCGCTTCGAATCTGCTTACAGACACAGATATCCGCGATCCAGATTCCTGGCACTTCAGCGCTGCAGCAGCATTAGGTGATCAATTAATCGACGCTGCGTCTGCTTGCCTCGTTGGAAATCAGGCCCTGTTTAAACACAGACAGACCAGCACGCTCGCTCACGCTCCCACTATCCACTGAGACCTTGAACGGCCGGCCGAAACTGGGCTTATGCTGCGTTTTTAGACTGGTCTACCACTCTCACTCAGCCTCCAGACTTGAATCCTCGATATCATTATCTATAACGTATATCCATCATCGACTTTGGAGTAAAGCTATCTACTGTATAATATAATCACGGCACACATCGAACATATTCACAATCTACATACCATCGCACTGCTTGTAACATCCAGGTACCTCACTGCATTCTTATTAGACTCGGGAACTTGTACACAACCGCAGATTCACCGCACTGCACAATTCGTCGACAGCCACTCGCTATTCTTGGTTTCACGTTCCAGGCTTATTCACAGGCCAGTGTTTGCTTCTTCACTAGAACAAGAACATCGGCGTCTCAAACACACGCATCTTACGACAATTTTTTGACTTGATCTTCCTTCCTCTATATACGAACTGAGATATTGTTCAATCTTGTGCATCCACGACTACGACGAGTCTCAACCCGTTGGTTTTTGTTGTAAACAATCTTTGCCCTTAATCCAGGGCCATGGAAGTTCGTAAGCTTCAAATATGACCTCCAGAACCCCTATGGGTGTTCAGCAACGCCTCCCACAACGTGCAATCGCTGGCACCTCAACGCATACACACAATTCACAACTTCACCAACTTCACCAATCGCAATTGGTCAGCGGCCAACAACAAAGCGGACAACATTATCAATTATTACAGCAACAACAACGTCAACAACCGAATCTCGCGCAACAATTGCATGTACAATCACCGGCCCGCCGTGACTCTTCGCCCTCCATTCAGCAACAAAATGCTAGCGACATGGACTCACCCGATTCTGCCATCACTGCCGGTCGTTACGGCAACATGCCGCGACAAGGTGGTTCTCGACTCAAGACTGAGGTCTCAAGTGACTCTGTTGTACTCCAGGATACCGCGAACGATCCCTCAGCATCAGTGCCCATGCGCATACTTCCCCAAAGCCATACCATGGTTGCCTCTCCCGGTATGCTCAACAGTCCCGGTGATATCAGCATGTCAGATGCCTCTTCCACGAACAATCCCAACCTAACAGTGCCCGACGACGGCCCATTACCATTCCCGAAACGACGGTTACGAGCATCCAAGTCGACGCCATTGACTACCAAGTCCACATCTAAACCAGTGGTTTCCGGTCTGGCTTTCAAGAAAGATGGCCGCCCTCGGCCATGGCAACTAGAGATTCCACTAGAGGCGCCAAAATTCAAGCTAGGATGGAAGCCAGATCCTTCTTTAAGAGCGGATGCCGGCACAACTTCCGTAATTCGGGCTGCAAACAACGGGTTTGCCGACTTCTTCCCGTGGTATGGTAATCATCCTGAAGATCAAATGTCCGAAAGCATTATTCGACAGGGCTATTTTGACAAGCCGCCGGCAACTCACACCGAGACGGGAACAGCAAGGAATACAGTACTGGGGTCGATCAAGCAAAAGACTGGACTCAACGCTTTGTCAACCATTTTTGCTAGTGTTATGGCACAACGTCGATTCACCGGCCAAATCACATCATCATCGAGTTTCAAGCTTCCACCGCGTGTAACATTAACGGATACGAAACGGGAGATATGGCTCAAGGATCTCGCCAATCCGGCTATCTCACTACGGAAGCTTAGTCGAACTATACCCCACGGTATCAGAGGAAAGTCATTGTTGGAACACTGTCTCAACAAATCTGTTCCCGTTGATCGAGGTGTATGGCTGGCGAAATGCGTCGGCGCCAACGAAATCCGGGCTTTCAAGCGCAAGGGTGCTTCTGGGTCAATTGTTATCGGCGGTGAGACCAAGTGGATTCGAGACTGGACCTCATTTGTCGAACAGTTTGTTGAATCACTGGCTCAAGCAGATAACCTTGACTCCAGGGAATGGAAATCCCGAGTTGAATATGCGTAGGTTAAACAAATTTGAGATACCACGACCTAGAAGAAATACTCACATCTATATAGCATTCGTTTTGCTGCTTGTCTCTATGCCGAGGGTCTTCTTGATCGGGACCATTATGTCGACTGGCTAGTAGATGCTATCGAAAGCAGTTGCCAGAAACGGCTTCCCATATGGTTGATCATAACAAAGCATTATTGGCCTGATCTACTTCGATCTCGTAAGACTGGGAGGCGCCTGGTAATATCCCTGATGTCACATCTCAACTCAGTATGCCTAATTCTCCTTGCCTTCTGCCCTTGACAATGATGCTAATGTCATACTTGTAGATACCCACAGATCCTTCTGGTGATATATCCCTTTATCTTCGGGATATGTTAGTCTTCTGGCTGAAGTCCATAATGACCAGCCATCCAGACTGCTTTATCTCACCGACGCATTGGTTTAAGCACAAAGATGCATTGAGCTACTACCTATCATCCGAGGACACAAATAGCATGATGGCTTTCAACGCCATCAACTCACGCAACTCCTGGCTCTTAGCATCGAACACGACGACACAGCCTACAAGACGACAAGAACTTATCAGACTATTAGACGCCACAATTTTGACACCACCAACTGAAGCAGCAATCAAGAGATGTTGGAATTTGGCTAACGACAAGCTGGTCCTGGCGCAAACACTTCTAGAATGGGGGACTTCTGCACATCGTCCTGGCTTCAGCAAGGTATATGTTGCAGTAAGATTTCTTCGTGAAGGAGCTCGGATGGGAATTGATGTTGCTTCGGCCTTGCTTAGTTTCCTGGATACTATCCCAACTCAGGCGAAGGAGCGGAAACAGTCGTTATATGTCCTTGTCTCTGAGCTCGTCCGACATGGAAACTTGGTGGTATCGAGGTATATCGCCTGGCTTATGACTCGTGGTGGATTGAGACATCCATCTGAGGTTGATCCTGACGGACCGTGCGCCACCAGACTGCTGGTAGAATTACCACTGGGCTCCTTGGATGAACGGACTATAATATCACGTGAAAACCTCTTACGGCGCGCAAGTTATCTATGTTCCAATGAGCAACAGGATGTTAACATGGCTTTGAGTGTTGTCATGAGATGTATGGGGATGCCATTCGAGTCCAAGGTCAATCCAAAGCTATTACCCACGAAGGATGTATCTGCCACCAAAGTCGCTAGTCGTATGCGGAAGAGTAGCAGAGTCGTTCAGACTGCTGTAGGATCAGCTATTGCAGATGCTTTCGAAAGCCGGTTTTCAGACTCTGAGGAACCACCAATACAGGTCTCTACTTTCACATCAGCCCGCATAATCCTCGAAGCTGCTTCAGATTTCTCCAAATTGGGACAAGTCTTGCGGTCAACATCAATGAGCAGGGACCTTGAAGTATTGGCCTGCTGCGCTGATACATTGAATGCTAACTATGTTTGCTTGGCTGCTTTAGATGAGAGCCGCATCATCTACGATTTGTTGCTTAAGGCTACCAAGTTTCTGGATTTGGATAAGATACCAGGTCAGAGATCTTTCTTGGCTGCTATGGCTAGCATCACTAGCAGAATTCCTGGTCAAGAAGCCACTCTTGACGAACTGAGGTTGAAGCTCCGCACCGTGGATCGTACCAATACTGTTGATGCTTGCTCACCAGTCTCAGACAACATGGGCGCCGGTCTACAGGATCGAGATGCAGACCTTTTGGAGGACATTGAACGCCTCCTGGCATCGGGAACCGTGGCAGATCCTACTACTATTGATCGGATATTCAGGCTCACATCGGCAGGCCTCGAAGCTAGCTGGGTGAAGCAGGAAGATGAGCGTCAGAGATCCTTTGCTATCTTACTCGCTCGGTTACGAGTTCTGGATACTGCTCGGTATGATACTCGCATGACTGAGTGGCTGGGTGCTATCATGGTCTGCACCAATCGTCACCCCTTGATAACCCTTGTGCCGCTCCTCATAAGTCTCGGAAGCGTTGAGCTTTCAGTAGTCGTCAAGGCTGCGTTGGCTAGCTCTGCTTCGAATGCTCTACCTCGCCCATCCACAACCAACTCCATGTTTGTCCAAGAGGCTTTACAACTGACCTCGATTAAGCCTCCGACTTCTAATATTCTGACTCTCGAACAAGGCTACCGTGTTTATGTCCAACAACAAATGTTTTGGCTTAAGCACCCCAAGGATCTGCTTACTCTTATCCGCGCCGCTTTCGAGGAGTATGCTGGATTTGGTGGCGTTGTTGGGCAGACTGATCTCTTGCTTGACCAGAAGGGCCGCTGGGATGCTATCACTCAACAATTGCAGAACCTTGTCATTGGAGATGTGACTCTGGTTTCTAACATCCTGGGCGGCAAGCCTCCCAGTCAGGCTATGGGACATCTTATCAACATGGTGACTACTCGCCTTCTTATTGGAGCCGACCACAAGGGAGATACCATCACATATGAGGAAATTCTGGAGAAGGCTAATGAATTGACTTTGCCTTTCTGTCAGCTCAAATTGTCAGTTGCATTGACTACCGATTCTCTGGATTCCACCCCGGATAGCCCTAGCCAGATCGATCTGTTTACCCAAGCCATGGAGAAGGCTATCGAGGGTGGTCATGTGATGTGGACTAATGCTCTTCCTCAGCACAATGATGATATTGCCCAGCGCTTGAAAACCCAAGCCCAAGCTAAGTTCTTGGAAATCATTCCATCCGCTCGCAGTGGTGAACCTTTGGATCGGAGCGAAGATCAAATGAAGATGGCCGAGTCTCTGTTGGCTGTTGTTGATTCTTTGTCGCGCGGAAAGTCTTCTCGCGGCGCTGGCCAAATGTCGCCTATACTAGTCGAGCGTTTGTCTGATCTGTGGGACCTTCTCCTGATGGGCCGTAATCCAGAAATGACTCAAGTTCGCCAACAGATTCTTACTAGCTGGCTTCCAGCTATGCTCAAGTTTTTGCTCATGCATGCTTGCCCAATGGACCCATCATCCTCGGCTGCTACGCCCACGCCCGCGACTTCAAGATCCAATCAAGCCCCTGCTTCTACGGATGTCCGGCCCCGTCTTGTCATGATTCTTACTGGGATCCTGCTCGAGCTCGATGAAGTTGACCAGAATGAGTCATGTATTGCCGCTGATTCTTGTGAGAAGGTGTTTGATGTAGCCCTTATGCTGGTAGATGGTCTTTCTGAAGAAGCCAAGAATCTCTGTGCCCGCACCATCCTCTCCTCTGTCGAGAACCCCAGCTTGATCAGCTCTACCCGGACGTCAGATAGCCGTATCCGCTATCTTCTTAGCCAGGCCCTAGACATGCCCACTGACAGCATACTCCTCGGACATCGGGATCGCCCGCTTGTTTCGGGCGGCGGCAGCGCGGGACGGAATTCGGCATTTAAGTCTGCCATTACCAACGGAGGCAGTCTGTCTTTGATGCAAACCGACAAACTTGTCCCGTTCGTCCTGCGTCGCTGGGAAATTCTTAGTGAACCGACGCCTACTGTTGGAGAGAACGATACAAGTATCAGCCTGACATTGTTTGATGCCATAAAGCTTCAGTAGAGCGCTTGCTTCACCAGAGTACAAAGTTGTGGCTGTTGTTGCGTATCTCACAGTTTTCCGACGCCTCGTTTGCGAAATCTTTCGCTATAGGATTGGGTCTATTCAAGCCAATTTTGTTATCCTCCATAGTCTTCTGATTCGTTTCTCGTCGTCCATATCTGGATACGGGTAATCTGATTCTCTCTTTACTGATCTTGAGTCGTTTGGCATCTTGGAGCACTACACAATCAGTACACTCTGTTGATCCACCTATCTGTCTCCTACTTACTATTTACTACCTTGGCATACAACCAATTCATCATTTTTTTCTTTCATTTTTATCCTTATTTATTCGGCGGGCGGCGGCGGTATACCTGGGCGTTGTCATCTTGGGCTTTTGCTTATCTTTTTTCCCGTGTTTATGTTTTGTGTTAGTTGGTCGGTTGGTTCGGGTCATGTTACTATCTTTTCGTCTTTTGTTACCAGATTCATTCATCACAAGATTCGCGATGGGCATGTTTATCTGTTTCACTTTTCATTTGCGTTGAGTTGCTTTCACACTTGTCTTTTTTGTCGTTATATGATATGGATGGCATAGCGGGTGTCTATCTATTCATTATGGGTTCAGTTTTGTGTATGAATGTTGTCAATGTATCTGTCACTCATGTGGTAGGGATTGTGAGTTTCTTGTTTTGCATGGCCTTTGTCGGATGGTTTTGATCATATATATTTTCATTTGGTTCGGCATTATATGACATGTATATTGGGTTAGAAACAAGGTTTAATCTATATTCATGCACTTCCTCACACGCTATTCCTATAAATTCACGTAAATAAACGATGAGGAGACGGTAATATCATGATAAACATATTTCATTCATAATAGAAAATATTCGCCCAAATACATTCAACGCCAAAAAGAAACAAAAAAAACGTAAATCCCAATACATAAAAATGCAATCAGTCATCTAGATATCCACAGCTAAAATCACGACAGCCTCCTTACCAACTCAACAACCTGTTAGTCCTACTTTAATCATCATCAAAGATTTGATATGCATTCTGTAACACTGTGTCGACAGCCTTCACCTGATAAGCATGGTCATTCACTGACGTTGCCGGGTCACCGCCCAGTAACGTTGGCCCAAAGATCATGGCCAGGTTACTCGATGTCATCCGGGTAACGTGCGACTGTTCAACAACACGGTGGAGATGTAGCGTGAGAGAGCGGAGGGTAGCATAGTTGGGGTCGGGGAGTTCGTTGATGATGGCGTGGAGGGTGTCACGACGGACAGTATCGTCGGTGATTTCTAGAGGAGTGTTAGTGAGGATGCTGAGTATGGGGAGTAATAACACGGTTATAAAGATCAAGAGGAATACAGGAAAGACATAAGAATAGGGTACTTACGAGCTGCTTCAATGACTGATTGGTAGTTAGCTTTAGTAAAGATGGAGTCAGGCAGTTCCCGTAGGAACTGCTTCAACAGACCCGTAACAGAATTGACATCATGGAAGAAATTCTCTGGTACACGGAAGTCAAGTGCTGGTTGTGTCGAGTCGGTGTCAAACATCTCCTTGAGTTGCGATATGTGCGCTTTGCTGCCACTCTGCCGGTAGATACCCTCCACACTTAAGCCGTAGAGATCCACAGCCTGAATACATTGAATAACAATCATTGGAACTGCAAGGCAATCACGCTCATAAAGATCCGCAAGGCTCATGCCAAAGATGCAACGAGAGTTGGAATAATCAGTTCCCGGCAAAGGAGGATATGCTGGGGGAAGCATCGAGCTGCCCATATTATTGTATTGCGGCTCAGAGGCAGCAGGAGGGAGACTAGAAGAGTCGGGACCAGAGGCAGCGGGGTTGTAAGCTGAGAACTGCTTGTTATTGTTGTTGTCGGTAGGAGGTGATGATTGAGCAGGCGCACGGCTATCAGTAGGTGGAGAGGTAGGTGCGGAAAAAGAATCGAGTTGTGAAGGAAGAGGAATTTGAGGGGCAGTAGGTAACGTGGGAGAGTTAAATTGACCCAATGTTGTTGGCTGACTCTGGAACGACAGAGCGCCAAGCTGAGGTGGGGCAGCCGTGGTCACGCTAGCATAGCGATTGTGATTGCTACCGCTACCAAAGGACGGCAGCATAGACAGGCGATTTCTGGCATTGCTGGGTGTCTGCCCTACGGTACTTGAGCCAGGCGAGTCAAGAGATCCTGAAGGCTGCACGGATGCCGGTGACTGTGGCACTTGAGAACCGGACCGAGATATGCTGTTAGAATTTCCTATTTGTGGTTGGGTCTGAGACTGCTGGGATTGCGGGCCACCAGAGGAGGTTGGTGGGTCTGAAGATGAAGACTTGGGCTCTAGACCAAGAATCGAAGCCATACTAAAGTTCCGAGAATGAGATCCACCGCCGGGGTTCGAAGAGCTTGGCTTCGGAAGAGTTTGGGGCTGGACGGCGTTGGAGTTTAATGGACCGCCATTGGAGTTGGAGTTTGGCCGAGTGTTGACACTTGGCGGTGACATGGCCTGGAAGGAAGTAGTGGAGTGGTTTGGAGTTGCATGGAACGTCATGCCTCCGGGAGCGGGACCTAGAGCCTGTTTGCGAGAAAGGTGGTCAGCTCAACATTCATGTAACGGAACCTTATAACCCTCCTGATGAAAGAATGCTGCTTACGGGATGGCGCTCATAGGTCGGGATAGGGTGGGTGGGTGGCAACCGTGAATGGTGCGACCTGATGTAGTCATTGAGATCCTTTTCATTGTTGATGGAAGCAACCACATCACGAAGACTCCGATGCCCATCACTGTCCGAATCGGGGCGAAGAGGACTGACGCAAAGTCCATTGCTCAGCAAGAGCTTCTCGTTGTACGTAACTGTAAGTGGGTTAATAATGTATCCCTCCTTGTGTAGGCATGCGACGGGTAGCGGAGATAAGGGCCGGGCTTACCAAATTTTTGCATCTGCATCGCAATTCCCGAGTCAGTCTCACGAATGAGATCCTGTAGCGCATTAACAGCCTCTGGGCGCCCCTTTATTATAAGGTCACCCATCTCAGTCTGAAGCGTCTGCACCCGGGACTTGTAGTCGGTATCAGCGGCTTGTGCCTTCTTGAGGAGATCCTCCTCCTGCTGAGCCGCCGACTTGGGCGCCTTGAACCCAAACATTTTGTTTGACTGGCGGATATCTCCAGTCTTGGCGCGCTCGTACTCCTCAGCCAGATGTTTGTACTTTTGTTGTGACTTGAGCATCGCATTCTCGAGGTCAGCTACCCGTTGCTCTGCACTAAGACCAGTCTGCTTCCACATCTTGCGACTACGCTCAGTTGATGTCGCCAATTCCATGAGTTCTTCCGCCATGCGGTACAAGGTCTGCGCAAAGAGCATCCCGTTGTCGGCCATCTGATCTTGGATAGCAATAGTATCCTCGTATGCCTTTGCGAAAGTTCCTTGTTTGTGGTCGGGTCGGCGCATCGATTCACTAGTCAGTTTGCAAAGCTTCTTGATGCCTTGACCGTAGTCATCCTCCAAAAGGGATCTTTTCTTGAGGAAGGTCGAGAATTCCTATAGAACAGACATTGTTAGATGTAGGGCTAGATGCTATTTCTTTCCAATGCCAATATGTTACCTTTGCAGCGGTGATGTTGTGTTTCAACCGATTCAGCATAGTGTTAATAGCGACTTCAGACGAGAGAACATCCTGCACCTGCTTTTCGACCTGAATCTCAAATGAAGTACGCTCAGCCTTTTCACCGGCAGTCTCAGTCGACGTGGCAGAGCCAGCTCCTTCACTAGGCTGTGAGGGAGTGGGGTTTAAACCATCTTCCTGGGCTTCATTGACACCAGCAGTCTTGCTGAGGTCTAAGACGGACTCGGACTCGACGAAGACACTCGTTCTGTTGTTGGCCATTGTATATGTAGTGGGCCGTTGTTAGTTAAATTATGACCACACGAAGTCGAGGGCAGGCTGAGGTTACTCTCAATCCAGCGATGGAATATGACCTCGCGGAGTACTGCGAGGTTTCTCAAGTTGCGTCCACGACACAGTTGGTTACAGGAATACTGTGGGCGATGTCTGGCAACGATTTGTTCGTTGTGTTGCGGGGAAGAATGCCAAAAGTCTCAAGATAGAGGCACGGGCCTAAAAGTGCGATGTCCTGTCCAAAATATATAGATGGTGACGGCGTCGAGATGATGTAGGTATTCAAATGAAGAGGCGCGCAAGTACACAGACCCTGTGTTGTGCGAGTTTGCAGGTGCCGATTATCTACTTCAGGCTACAGGAGTCCTGTGATATATCGACTATGCGGCGTGTCGTCAATGTGACCCGAGGGGTAAATCGTAATGTATCTGATGGTGAGATCGTCGGTCGGGATATCTAGATCGCAAACTCACTGGTTGCAGTGGAGGGACGACAATGATGTATATGATGCTGACAATACTTTCGGAACCTGTGATTGTGGTATCAAGTCAAGAAGCAACCAACGACCCGACCAATCGAACACAAAGGGGGTGGATTATGTTATGTGCGGGCTTGGTAAGGGAATCGGGATTGGACTTTTTTCCGGGGGAGGGGGGTTTGACAGATTAGGTTAGGTCAATTGGCAGCAGGCAGTAAATATTTACTTTGCTTGCAATGGCTTGCAGCACTCAAAAAGAGCGAACACTTGATCGACGTACTAGGAAGCACTGACTCAAGGCGGGTGTGCACTGGCAATGCCTCCCTCGACACTCAATGGACCTTGGCAGGACACCGAAGCCGATGATGAAGGGATTGGCTTGGCGAAAGGATGCACGACAACTACCAAAGCAAGGCCAGAGTAGTAGCGAAGGCCTAGAATACGATGACGATGATGAGAGCGATGAAAGTGGCGAGGGGTTGATGCGAAAGTGGAGATGATGGGAAGAAATCAAGCACAAAATAAAACGGTAAACAGTGGCTATAAAACATTTGAGATAAACATGCTTCAAAAGTCTGGGTCGAAATTTAACCGATTATTCTCCCGAAATCTACAGAAAATGGAAACTGCAAAAGCAAAAATCATTCGGTATATCTTGAACATCTGCAAGATCCCGGTCGCCGTGGAATGGCGATCGGGGTCGATTAGGTGGGCTGGGGTAGTCAGGGACGAGAACCCTTAACCACAACCAGATAAAAAGCTCTGAACGTTTACTTCTGAGAAGTATCGTGAACCTCCTTTTTGTTGATTTATCCATCTGGGATTTGGAGATCTACCGCAAACTAAATAAAAACCAAGATTACAACTGTAGTGGTTTCCTGGGTTTTGTCATCGTTGTCTCCCTGGCAGCATCCAACGGGGACAAGGAAAAACGTGCAATCGAAGAAGTTTTGAGACATATGCAGGTTCAGTCTAGCCGCGGAGCGAGATATTCTGGGGATGAGACCGAAGACATGCACTGCACTGGATATATCAAGGGAGGAGGAGATGATGAATGTACGGAATATGTGGGAGGCAAAGGTCAGCGTGGTCCTATGCATGTGCAAGAATATATGACTAAGCAACCGGCAAATTTCAATGATTGATGGGTCACTTAGTTGGAAAGAATGTTGTCATGATGATTTCGGGGCTAGTTGATATAAATGGAGGCGGCTGAGGAAATACGGACCGAATCGACATGGAGGGCTCGCAGTAGTGATGCAAGCCCTGGTGTTATAACCATGACAGCTACATAGACAACTCTCCATAGACATTATTGATGACTACAAGTACCAGCAGTATAGTTATTCATAATGCCGAAGGCAAGGCTGATACTGAAATGTATGCAGACAACTGCACGTGATACTGCCGGCTTCACCTGTCTCACTACCTACCTACGGTTGAACCTACGATCTGTACCTGGGTACACGGCCTCGGACAAGTCATCACATTCAACTATCACTTTACTCGAGGTACATACCTTTATCCCTATATTGTGACAAGACTATCCTCAGAGCGAGAAGCAGAATATTATGGAATGTCGTCTAAGACTGTCCTATAAAGTTTATTAATAACAACAGAGTTGGCACTGTGGGGATTTGAGTAATTATACGGAGAATTCACAGCATGTTGGATTAGAGTAAACTGTGTAAGGACCCTGGTCAAAAATTCAACTTTGCGCTTCAAAAATTTTGTGATGCTGAACCAAGCGCAATTCTTGAACGACATCGCCAACGTCATTCTCTAGAATCACTGTCCCTGCCTTAGTTCGACTCATTGACTACCGTATTTACTACATTAGAATCCATTGGCATTGTCCTAGTCTCTAGTATCTAAAAAAAAGCCCTTACAAGCTTCCACCAATCTTCCAGCCTGCCCGTCGCAAACATGTCCACCACCACCACCAAGCGCCCCTGCGACACTGACGAATCCACCATCCAAAACAAGCGTCGTCGCCACCGCCGCCGCAACAAGCACGCCGACGAAAACGATCTCCTCGACATGGACCTCAAGGTCAACCAGCTCTTCAAGGGTCTGGATCCCCAGTTGACGGCGGACCACTACATACGGCAGTTGAACCGGTTTGGCGTGGACTTGAGTCCGATTGAATTGATGGATTTAACAGTTTCTCGTAAGTCTTTGGTATCACAGGGACCTTGAGGGTATCGCATTGGACAGCTATGTTGAGAATTGATGTTGTGAGAATAAATCAAAAGCTAACAATACACAACTTCCAGCCCTCGCCATCCGCGATACCTCGTCCTTCTCCTCAGACCGCACCACCGAAAACTACCCCTCCTTCCTCGAATCCCTCACAGCCTCCCCAACCTCTCTGTCCACTGTTGCCAAAGCCCCGGGCACCCCACACACCATCATTGTCTGTGGCGGTGGACTGCGATCGGCGGATGTCGTGCGGGCAGTGCGCAGGTTCCAGAGTAAGAATTGCGGGGTGGCCAAGTTGTTTGCGAAGCATATGAAGGTGGCAGATCAGGTGGCGACGTTGGGGAAGATGAAGGTGGGGTTTGGGGTGGGGACGCCGGCAAGGTTGGCGGAGTTGATGGAAAATGGTATGTATCTGGCTAGTGGTGGTTGACAAGAATGGAGACAAACGTGGAGGCTAACTTTGACTTTGTTGCTATAGGCGCTTTGAAGTTGGACAAATTGGAGAGGATAGTGGTGGATGCGTCGTTCATTGATACCAAGAAGAGAGGAGTCATGGACATGAAGGATACAATGATGCCGTTAGCCAAGTTCTTGACGAGAAAGGAGCTGATGGACCAGTATGTGGATGAGAAGGACAAGGTAGATCTGGTATTTTACTAAAAAGGAAAGGGTGGGTTTGTTTTGTTTTGCGATACCTATAGATTATTTGTATACGTAATGATGATATATCGTACTTATTAACAATCTTATTTTATGATTTATTTTTTTTTCAGAAAAAAAAATAAAAAAAAAAAAAAAAAGTTGGACAAAAAAAACATACAGCACCGGGTATTCCCACGTGGTCACCCACCGTAGTACTAATCCGGCGCTCTGTGGCTTGACTATGGGGGAGCAGACGGGACCCCGTATTTTCCACAGGCTATGGCCGTATGTGGTAAGTACTGGTGGTAGATGAACTTATAACTTTACATTTAGATATATCTAATCATGAGATCTTGACCACATTTTTCAGCCATTGGTTTGTAAAAGCAGACTGTATTCTATAGTTTCGGTGATACCTTTTTGTTTTTTGTACTCGTGTTGTTTTCAAGTTAAATTAATTAAGCTGATTTAAATCTACAAATTACACACTGCAATAGCTATATTGCATGTGTTCCAAGAGCCATACTACTGGGTCAACTTTGCCGTATCCGCAAACTTGGTTTCGGGAACCACAAAGACGTCACATTTCACAAAACGACCCTATCTATACCGACACGCACACACACACACGCACACACACACACAGAGAGAGAGAGAGAGAGAGAAAGTCTCTCCTGTTATCAGCATCTCTTTCCATTTGTATTCTTATTTATTACAAGTAATCGATGTCGTACAAGCAAATTTATTGTCATGCGGGCTGTACTAGGGGCAATTCGGTTCCGACCTGCCTTAAGACCTTAAACAAAGGCCAAAGGCACCGAAGAATAGATAGAAACGAGAAGAAAAAAAGACGAGGGATTTGTGCTCAAGGATGTGGTGACATGTGAGGATATGTAAATGTGGGAACATGTGGTGGTGGTCTTGGTTTTAGCCTGTCTTTCGGGGTCGCTAGATGCGACGTAGCCGCCACTTGCTTACAGTGGACGTCAAAGCTCCTGCATAATTAGTTGGTTGGGGTTGACTTGGTGTGTAGACGTCTATGTAGGCAGGCGACGGATGATGTTGAAAAGATGATGGAGAGAAGGAATGAAGATAACGGATAACACCTGAGGCGAATCTTCAGAAATCTAGCCGAGAAGCCGAGTCTGACCACCTATTAGATGCGATTACAAGATTTCTTGATAGCTCTTGACATTGTTTTGTTAGATATCCGTATAATACACTATAAGATGGCGCCCACATCGGACATGCAAAACTGTTGGATTCGTCCGAAACAGACTCACCTTTCTTTTCCTTGTGCACGTCAAACCTCCTGCACCACCGCCATCTCAGTAACGAACACAGCCACCAGATTTCCCTCCACCTACACTGTAACTCCGTATTTCCAAAAACAGTCAATTTGTCCTCTAGAATCTTCATCACATGTTTTTCTCCCTGTAGGAAAAACAGCAGGGGTTCTTTTTTCTCATCTGGCGTCCGTAGCGCCTCGGGTTGAGACAAGATGGAGACAATATCAAGTATCTGCAGCTATATATGCTATATTCGCTGTATGTATAGATACATGATGATCTTGAACAGAGATCTGTTCTAAAAGGGCAAAACAGGGCTGGGATGAGGGGCAAATCCCCCACGCAGTTTTGCAGGGAGGAATTGTCTCCGCCGCCGCTGCCGTCGTCGTCGTTGTCATTGTCGTCTGTTTGTCATGATATGGTAAAGCTCGGGTCAGTTTTTTTTCCTTGACATGCAGATAATGACGAGCATGATGCACATGGGCCCCTCTCTCTGCAGAAAAGTAACCCACACACAGAAAAAATTATATGACGAAGCTCAACAAAGAACTCGTCACACTCCCATTCACATAATCGCCGGATGGATATAAATCTTCTTATATCTTCATTTGCCCCTCTCTCTTCTCCCTGTAATACACAAAAAAACGACACACTTCTTCCGGGCACTTCAAATCAACCCGTCCATCCAAAAATATAAAATACAAGATCATGACCCCATGATCCCCGATTCCTTCCCTTTTTCTGTGAACGGGCCTCCCCTCCTTCCCCCGCTCCCCCATTTGATTCATCCATCAAGTCCTGTTTAGAAGCAGCCCGCGACCCCACTGACCTAGTGGCATCCTCCGAAAATTGACACATCACAGTAAGGTTAACAGAGAGAGAAGGACAAGCAAAAGATATAGTGTGTCCACCTAATGTTTGTCTATTTGGTCTGGCGTGACAATCATTGTCTAGGGTAAAAGGCAAAAGCAAAAAAAGAAAAGAAAGATATTGGTGTGCGGTGGTACCTTGTCACATACGACGGAGTTGGAATTTTGCCCAGAAAAAGAATCCGCTTGCCATCATCGATCATCACATGGGTAGGAATAGAGAAGCTCGTGCGACAGACAGACAGACTAAGAGTCAACTTCTATTAACACATACATCAACATACATATGTATATACAGACATACATACATATTACACACACATATATACACCCACCCCCATCCCCACTCTCCCATCTCCTTCGGATAAGATCCCGCTCTGTACCACCTCTCGGCCTGTCTTATCCAATTCTCTTTCCTTTTTCTCCTTTTCATTTATCGTCACACATGCATAAAAACACATACATAAATCATGACCGTTACCCCTGTTGACTTTGGCAAGGCCGCCGACACGGTAGTCGACACCAATAAAGACACTGTCGCCGCCCCGGAGACCGCTCCGAAGACCGGAGAACCTTCGGTCACGGAAGCAGCATCAGCCACTACCACAGCACCGGCAGATGCATCTACCGCCGAGGATGAAGAAGCTGCCGCTGCCGTTGCCGCGAGACAGGCACAGTATGAGGCCGATACACTGTATCTAGAAGAACACATGCCCGAAAGACTGGACATGTCAACCACTGCCTATGGCCAAGACGGCCCAAACGAAGGCCACGCCCCTCTTGAACTCGACGTAAGTGACACCACACCATCCCTTTCTACATCACTCCCCTCCAACCCCAACTAACATGTGGCTCCCCTCGCCCCTCCTCCCACCCCACAGGCCGAAGCTTTCACCGACGAAGCCAACGTTGCCGCCAACTCCCTCTTCGACTCCACCTACGGCTCCGAAGATGGCTCCATCAACACCGCCTCCATCTCCTCCTCTATCTTTCACTACCAATACGAAAATGGCCGCCGCTACCACGCCTTCCGTGAGGGTCAATACGTCTTGCCCAACGACGACCGCGAGCAGGAGCGCCTCAACCTGCAGCACCATATCTGGCGCCTCCTTTTGCATGGTACCCTGTACATCTCACCGCTCGAGGAAAAGGAGAACATGCGGATCCTCGACCTTGGCTGTGGCACGGGAATATGGGCGATTGAAATGGCCGACGAGTTTCCGAGCGCCGAGGTCTACGGCATCGACCTGAGTCCGATCCAACCGGACTGGGTGCCGCCGAATTGCCGGTTCCACGTTGACGACTACGAGGATGAGTGGACGTACCGCGAGGACGAGAAGTTTGACTATATCCATGGGCGGGCGCTCGGCGGGACGTGCGCAGACTGGAGTGTGTTTTACGGCAAAATTATGGCTAATTTGAAGGATAACGGGTGGTGTGAGATTCAGGAGTATGACGCGTGGGTGTTTTCAGATGACAATTCGTGTGACCGAGCGCGATGGACGATGGAGTGGGTGGAGAAATTGGATATTGCGTCGAGGAAGTTTGGGCGGACGATGAACGTGGCGCGGTTCCATAAACAGTGGATGATTGACGCCGGGTTTGAGGATGTGCACGAGGAGGTTGTCCGAGTAAGTTGTTTCTTTCTTTCTATCCTTTGCTTGTCAAAGTTTTCGTTATCATCACAAAATACACACTAACATTTCTGTCTTCTCTCTCTCACAAGATCCCCATCGGCCCCTGGGCCAAGGACCCCCACCTCAAGGAACTTGGTCGCTTCGAGCAGATCCACATGCAAATGTCCGTTGAGTCGCACACGCTTGCCCTCTTCACCCGCATCTGGGGCTACACCGAGGAGCAAGCCCGGCTCCTGATTGAGGGTGTGAAGCGTGATTTCCGCAACAAGGACCTGCACCTCATTACCAGCTACCGATTTATCCGGGGCCGGAAGCCTGTTCACTTTTAACGGCTGAAAAAGAAGCTTTATAAGTCGTGATCGTTTTATTTTTGTAAATATATTATGTTTTGTGTCTGTATTTTGGAGAGATGACGTCGTGATTATGTCATGCGTGCTTAGTGCAAGGTTAGCTAGGGTTAACAGGGTCTGGGGCTCTTGCCAGATTGACAACTCTATCTGTTGTTACACCACGTTCAACCTCAACTCATATCACAACCATCGATTTTATGCTAGCAATTTTCATCAATTCTTGCAATATACACTCCAATTACATACACTCAAATATCCTCCTCCAACCTCTTCTCCCCAAAATGTCACTAGACTCCCACATCGATTCCCTCCTAGCCCGTTACCTTGCCCTCCTAGACACCTACACAACCCTCACTATCTCCCTCTCCACCTCTCAATCCCAAACCTTTCAGCACATTGCCCGTGCTAACTGGGCCGCACCACGAGGCGTCAGATACGGACAGGATCTCTATGACGAGCGAATGCAGGCGATGCGGGGGGTGGAGATTGAAGAATCAGATGGCATCCCGGAAGTGAAGATTGTCGACATCCCACTACCAGAGCCGGCCCCCCAACTAAAAAAAGATCCAGAAACCCAAGACTCAGCCTCAGACTCCCCCCCCGAACCCACCCCCAAAATCGACCCCCGCAACCCCCTTCGCTGGTTCGGCCTCCTCACCCCTACCCCCCTCAAAGTAGCTCAGGCTACCGCTACCACTTCCCTCACCAACATAGTCCCTGCACTCATCAACATGCGCTTCCGACTCAAGCAGTTGGAAATCGACATTGGCCGGGCGAGGAAACAGCGGGCAAAGGCGCTTAAGGCGGATACGGAGGCGTCGAGGAAGGGGATGGAGAAGACGGGGTTGGCGGTGTGAGGGGGAAGTGGATTATGCAGGATTAAAATGTATGTGTGTTGATATTGCTTATATTACTCTATGTTGTCTATTGTACATTGCTTTTGTCTCTATATCCCAAGGTGTACCCAGTATCCGCATTCCTAATCACTCAACGCATCTAAATGCCTCCTCACTTCATCCAAGTCCGCCACAATCCCCTCTTTCTCCCCACTCCCCCCGCACACCCTCTCCCTCATCTTCACCTCCAGCCCCGACAACGCCCCTATCGTATATACATACCCCTTCCGCTGCCCCCTCGTCGCCACTTTCAGGACCTTAACTGCTACCTTCAACGCCGTCACCTCCACAAACATCCGATTCTCATCTTCACTACTATCACCATCACCCCCCGACCACGCGGCCAACTTTGTCGTAAAGTCCAACCACTCCTGCGACGCTGTCGATCCATCCGATTCCTCATGCAGCAATGTCAACAACATCGGTCCCACTGAGCAACCTCGATGGATATCCAATGGATTCCTACTATCCAAAATCTGCAATAAATCCCCCGTCAACATAGCCCACCCCCCATGCTCCTTGAACGCCCTCCGCCCATCCTTCTCGCTCAAAATGCCCCCCAACGCCATCAACACCGCCTCCCGAAAGTCAACCCCACTCTTAAAAACTCTCTCGTCCATTGACTCATGGTAAACCTCAACAAACATGTCCACCAAGTCAATCACTGCCCGCATGAGAGCAGGCACATCATCCTCGGAAATCCACACAGCCAACATCCTAACTGCCGCAAGCACCATTGGGTCAGCGGCAGCCGCAACGGTCGCCGAGTCCCACGTAATCGTCTGGTAGATGTCCTCGGGCTTCTCACTGCGGGCAGCAGGGTCAAGACCGGGGGCACCAGTGGTCGCGGCGTTCCAGCGGTCGCGGAGGTACTCGGTGGTGATTGTCAATGTCTCGATATAGGCGTCGCGAGTCTTGTATAGCAGGTCAATAGGCATGGGGAGTTCGTCGGTTTCCGAGGCGAAGAGCATATAGGTGAGATAGTGGAGGGCAGCATCGTAGGCGGCGGTGAGGCGACGGGTTGTTTGGACAGTGGTGGGGTTATTGAGGAGGGAGAGGAGGGAGGGAAGAGAGGTGCGAATGTCGATGAGGAGGAGGTTTATGAGGATGAAGATTATTGGTTTAGAGTCGGAACTAGTGGAAGGGGCCTTCCGAGGGGTGAAGAGGAGGTCTTTGGTAGGCGTGGGGAAGGAGGAGAGGAGGGCGGCGGTGCTGAGAGTGTAGGCATAGCGGCTTTCAGGGGTAGGACGATTGCGGATAAGCTTTTCGATAAAGGTAATGGTGGATGGAAGCCATTTTGGATTTGGTGGGAAGAGCTGTTATTTATTAATATCTTTTAACGAGTTATGATATTGAGTAAGACATGAAACTCACCGTAGGGTCCGCCTGAGGGAGGAACTCCCCGATAAACGTGAGCAAAGTCACACCGTCCGTCCCCGAAAACGAAGCCGTAAGACTCTGAAGAGTAGCCGCCATCTGCACTTCCAGTCGCTTCTTAAACACCGGATCTTCTATCTCAGGATGTTGCTGCGCCGTTAACCATGCCATCGACAACACCTCGAAAACCTCGGACCTCCTCGGCGAAATCTCCGTCAGACTCCCCAGGTCCTCCACGTCAATAAAGACTTCGGCTCCTGCATCTGTCGATGCCAAGATCTTCAACGTTCCCAGTATTCTCTCAACCGTTGACCTCGTGTCAACTGTGGTCCCTTCTTTCTGTGTTTCCGTTCTCGTCGCCGCCACTGCCCTCTCTTGCTCCTCTCCGCAATACAACAGCGCCCCGATCAATTCCCGCACTCTCTCTGCTGCCCGCGGCCGATCCAGGACTTCCTTCGGCAACAAAGACGTAAACGTACTTAGGACTCCCACGGCCAGGTTCACCATTTCCTTGGCTTGGCTTTTGTTCTTGGACGATTGCTTCCTCTGGGCGCGCAGGAGGCGGTCGAGGAAGGTGGACGGGATGGCTTGCCAGAGGTCGGTGAGCACTTTGGGGGTGGACTGAAGGGTGGGGGAGTTGTCGATGATGGGGTGGAGGAGGGCCAGACCGACGAAGCGGGAGGTGTCATTGTCGGATTTGAGGTGGGTGATGATTTGGAAGATAGAGGAGGGTGCATCGGGAGCTGGCAGGTTTGAGGGGGTTTCCTCTGTCATGGTGAAGAGTGTGTAAAGATTAAGTAAACTAAGATGGCTTTGTCTATATTGGATGAAAATGATAAAGACTTGATAAATCTAGTATGTCTGTTGAAAACCCCCAGGAAACTCTAGACCTGACGTCAACTACATGGATCTTGGTAATGGTTACACAATAACCTACCAGCTGTCACTTGCCCTCCGACAGCTGCTGCCACAGTCGCAATCCACTTTTGCCAATCCCGGTCCTGAGCTTGAACGCCGCAGAAAAGCGGCATTCGTCCCAATGAAACTGTGGTCCCCCGACTCCGTGATGATGGCCCTCGACAGTTTATTATCGTACGGCAATTCATTGACTTGAACCAATTCTTTGTTCTTCCCAAACACACTTTTTTTCATGCATGATAGACCATATATAGCTAATGGCTTAGTGAGAAGTGGCACCTCCGACAGATTCACAAACCGCACACATTACATCATCATCATTCTAATACATGCGCAATTACTAGGCCCATAACTTCCGCAGCCATGTCCTCCTCCTCGGCCGCCGGCCCCTCTTGGCCCCCCGATCCCCATCCCGACGAAATCGAACTCTTCTGGTCCGACACCGACTCGCCCCCGTCCATACCCACCCCCACTGCCCCCTTCGCTCCATCCTCCCGCCCCCTCAACTGCCGCACCCCATCCCACCTCAACGCCCTACCGTGCACCGCCTCTGGCTCCTCCTCCACCGACATCCCCCGGTCACCCGGATATCCCTACTCGCCTAGTGGGGTCCCGTCCCATAATAATAAAGACGGCGTCCCGCTGGACTGGCTGGCTGACGGCACCTCAAGGCAGCAAGTGGGCTATGAAGATTTGACGGCTATTGATTGGATTTTTGAGGCTACCAAGGAACGGCAGAGACTACGGGCGTTGGCGGCCAAGGCGTCAGTGGGCGGGCTGGCGGGGTATGTGGCGCAGATGGCGGACGCATCGCAGGTGTGGATTATTTTGATCGGGACGGGACTGGTGGTGGGGGCGCTGGCGGCGTGCATTGATGTGGCGACGGCGTGGCTGGGGGACTTGAAGATGGGATTTTGCTCCGGCGGCGTCGACGGGGGCAGTTTCTTTTTGAATCGGAATTTCTGTTGTTTGGGCTACGACAGTGATGTCGGGAACAAGTGTGCCGACTGGACGGACTGGGGCGATGCCTTCCATCTGGGATCCAGCGGTGTGGGGTGGTTCGCGGGGTACTTTATGTATATTCTACTCAGTGTCCTCTTTGCCGGTGCCGCTGCGCTGCTGGTCAAGGAATATGCTTTCTTCGCCAAGCACTCTGGTATCCCGGAGCTCAAGACGGTCATTGGCGGCTTTGTCATGAACAATTTCCTCTCAGGCTGGACCCTGACTGCCAAGTCTCTCGGTCTCTGCCTCGCCGTTGGCTCCGGCATGTGGCTCGGCAAAGAGGGACCTCTTGTCCATGTCTCCTGCTGTGTGGCCAGCCAGTTCATCCACCTGTTCCCCGTCATCGACGCCAATGAAGCCCGGAAGCGAGAAGTGCTGACTGCTGCCGCTGCCGCCGGCATCTCGGTAGCGTTTGGCAGCCCGATTGGGGGTGTTTTATTCAGCATTGAGACACTCTCATACTTTCCAGACAAGACAATGTGGCATACCTTTGTGTGTGCTATGACGGCGGCCGTCATGCTGCAGGTCTTTGATCCGTTCCGGAGCGGCAAGCTGGTCTTGTACCAAAGTAAGTACACCGTTGACTGGCACGACTTTGAGCTGCTCCCGTATGTCCTTATCGGCATCTTTGGCGGCGTCTACGGCGGTCTCTTTGTCCGTCTCAACATGCTCGTGCAAAAGTACAAGCACCGGCTCGCCCTCAATAACATCCTTCCGGCCCCCATCGTCCAGGTCCTCGCCATCGCCTTCCTCACCGCCCTCATCAATTTTCCCAACTTCTACATGAAAGTGCCCACCAGCAAGCTCGTTTCCTCGCTCTTTACCGAGTGCGCCCAGATCCTCGACGACGACCTGGGCCTCTGCAAGACCGGCGCCGCCTCCTTCGCCACCATCACCCTCCTCCTCTTCGCCGCCTCGCTTGCCTTCCTTCTGACCGCCGTTACCTTTGGCCTGCAGATCCCCGCCGGTATCCTTCTCCCCAGCATCGCCATCGGCGCCCTCATCGGCCGCTCCGTCGGCATCTTCATGGAGCTCTTTGCTGCTGCTCACCCCTCATTCTTTCTGTTTGCCTCGTGTGCCCCAGACGTTCCTTGTGTGACCCCCGCCACCTACGCTGTCGTTGGCGCCGCTGCTGCCCTTGCCGGCGTCACCCGCATGACTGTCTCCATTGTCGTCATCATATTCGAACTGACCGGCGCCCTCACCTTTGTCCTACCCATCATGGTCGCCGTCATGCTCTCCAAGTGGGTTGGCGATGCCATCTCAGCTCACTCCATCTACGAATCCTGGATTCGCCTGAATGAGTATCCACTAGTTGCCTCCGAGGGGTCCTCGGCCGTCAAAATTCCTGCAGGCCAAGCAACCGATTACATGGCGAGGATCGAAGATCTAAGCGTTATCCCTGCAACCGGCCACACAATCTCCTCGTTGCAAAACCTGCTAAGAACAACAACCGTACGGGGCTTTCCCGTCGTCAAGGACGTGCACACAGCAACACTACTTGGCTACATCTCCCGCACCGAACTCGCCTACGCCCTCCGTCTCGCCGTAACCCCCACAACATATTCTATCCCCGGCCTCAACCTCCCCCCCGACGCCGAAGCCGTCTTCACCAGCCCCCCCATCGGCGCCACCGTTGACCCCGGGATCCTAGATCTCCGCCCCTGGATAGACTCGACGCCGTTGACACTGAGTGCTCACACCCAAATGCAACTTGTCATTACTTATTTTCAGAAATTGGGCGTCCGATATATGTTGTTTGTCGATCGGGGAGCGCTGCAGGGGCTGTTGACGAGGAAGGATATTTGGTATATTCTGGATGGTGCGGAGGGGAGACGAGGGGGTGTGGAGGGTGTTGCGGAGAGATTTGATGAGGAAGATGTCGATGGGGACGGGTTGTTGCGGGGCGGAGGGAGACATCATAGGACGTACTCGATGAATTCGGAGCAGGAGATTATGTTATGATAGTTGGCTTGTTGTTAAATTGTAATGTTGATTCATTCTGAGATTACTTTCGTTTATTCATGTCTTGGTCTATCTGTTATCATGATTGTAGAATTTAAATGTACTGCCGTTCTCAATACTCAAAATCATCGTCAACCGCTGGCCCTTTGTTCTTTGCCACGCTCTCCTGCTTTATATACATCTCGGCCACCTGCCTACTCGTCGTCGCCTCCCCTGGCTTCTTATCATCTCTGATCTTAATAAACCTCGGGAACCGCAACGAGATCCCCTTCTCCCCCGCTGGATCCACCCCTTCGCAGACCCCCGCCTTGTACCGCGGCGACAGCGTCAGATCCGCCGTCTTAACTTCCCAGACATGGCGCGGTTCGAACCAGACATCTGGTTGGTGTTGGCCGCCTGAGGAGTGGCTGTAAAAGGGCTTTGGCCGATCGATTGTGATTTGCGAGAGGGAAGCGTGCAGTTCCTCGAGGACTTGCTCTGAGAAGCCGGTGCCGATGTTGCAGACGGTTTCGTAGGTGTCCGAGGTAGGGTTGTAACAGGCCAACAGGAAGGCGCCGTAGACTGACGTCCGCTTGCCCTTGCCATAGTAGGCGCCGAGGACGACCAGGTCGAGGGAGTCGCCGATTCCCGAAAGGTAATCCTTCTTGATCTTGAGCCAGTTGCGAGATCGCTGGCTGGGTTCATAGCCGGATTCAGTTCCGTCGAGCATCTTAACCATAAGACCTTCACACGAGGCCTTGACCGAGGCGTCCAGGAACGTCTGGATATCCTCGAGTTCCTGGGAGTCCATAGAGGTAGCAAAGGAAAACTCACCTTCGATAGGCGTAAAGACCTCCTTGAGAAGAGCACGGCGCTCACGAAGGGGCTTCTCGACAATGGCTTGACCGTTGAGGTAGAGAAGGTCAAAGGCAAAGACGCACACGCGGATCTTGACGTCTTCGATCTTGACATCTTTCTTTTTGCGTGTCATAAGGGTCTGGAAGGGAAGCACCTTCTTTTCTACCAAGTCCCAGGCCACAGTTTCACAGTCAAGGACAAAAGAGTCGGTGCTGGGTTTGATCCAGGAGCTAAGACGAGAAAGAATATCAGGATACTTCTTACTCAAATCTTCCGAGTTTCTCGAGAAGATGGCCATGATGCCTTTCTTATCCGTCTCTGATGGCACCACGTAGTGAATCTGCGCACGCTCGCCATCGTACTTGAACTCACATGTAAAAGTCTGGTCCGTAAACCGATCCAGCACCTCCGTAATCGCCTTAGTTGGTTTCGCCAGCATAGGCTTCAGCGGGACGCCCGGCCTAAGCTTGCAATACTCCCGCAAGTTCATGATGCCGTGCTCCAGCATCGCCGGCACAATCACATCGTAACTCGGCAGTTCACTATACACCGTCTTCAACAACTCCTCCGCCTTCGCCAACGCCTCAGCCGACGGCGGCCGCTCCCCCTTCACCTCCGCCTCGTGAGCCAACATCGCTTGTGCCAACGAAACAATAACTGTGCGCTCGGCAAGACCAAGACGAAGCTTCCCTTCTAAGAACCGGACAATGAACTTAGCTTCAGAGGGGCCGCCCTTGTCTTTGGTGATGTCGACCTTCCCGGTCATGTTGGAGTCAGCAGCAGCAAGCAGTTTCTTGATGCCGTCAACTTTGCGCCCTTGGGCGCCGTTGCCAGACAAGGTCGCGATCGTCATGAGACCGCTGTGGACTCCCCGAACAGTGAGGGGTTTAGGTTTGAACATTGTTTTTTGTGTTGAGCGGGATTTGACAGCGACAAGACCCAGGTCGCCGGTTTCCTTCTGGTCCTGCTTGATCACTTGCAAAGACCGCCCCGTTGTCTCGCCAATAGCCTTCATGATCAAAGACTCGCCAATACCCAGTTCAATACCGGCGTAATCAGGCGCCAGCTTGTTGATCATCAGCAGTACTGTTGGCAACAAGTCTTCCGGCGTCAAACGCAACACTTGCCTCAAGAACAACGCGCAATACTCCATAATCTGTAGCCGCTTCGATGTCATCTCGACGAGTGAGAATGTCATACATAATCCTGCGTACGGCACAGGTTCTCCAGCCTTCCAATCAGGATAGGCATTCTTAGTCGTTGGGGCCGTCAAAACAGTCTGAACCTTCTTAAGCACAGCAGCCTCCTTGATATCCACATCACTGTCCGCTGACTCCACCGCTGACACTTCACTATCAGAGACACTGTCATCCTCTTTCTTGATAGCCGGCGCTTCGTCCTCCTCGGTCTTGACCTTTGTAGCCTTTGATGACGCTTTCTTGGGACTCTTGGAGGACCTTTCTTTCTTGGGAGACATCTTGACCTCTTCCACGCTGCTCATAGCCTCGTCTACAAATGCTTCCTCGGGCTTGAAGTCTGACGCCCCTTCTGAATCTGAATCCTGGATCCGCGGTCTGCCCCGTCTGGGCCTCTTGGTGACCGGAGCATCCTCCATTTCCACATCAGATCCCGTCTCTTTCTTAACTGATGGTTTCCGTCCTCGCTTCTTGGTCTCTTTCTCTTCAGAGGTCGACGGCGCAGGAGATTCATCTTTGATGACTGTCACGACATCATTCTCTTCATTATTCACGCAGCTCGATTCGTCATCCTTGGCGGGCTCCTTGGGTTTCAGGGAGAAGGATAGGGTCGTTTGTTGTTGCGGAGTTCTAAATGCTCCGGCGCCAAAGAACTTTCTGCATAAGAGAAGTAATGTTAGTTGCATATAGGTACAACGAGGGGTAGATAATGGTGTAGAGGTAAGGGGGGAATGCCGCTTGCACACACCCAAGAGTTGTCTGAGAGGGCTTAACATACCCTAACGTCGCCTGCTTCGGGGCCATCTTTGGCTTATTCTTTGCGCCTTTCGTCCTGTAACGTCTCACTTGCTGCCAATGCAATGATTGCGCCGGCGCTTTTATAAATCTGGGGGGGTCTCTCAACAAGCTCGCAGGACCGCAATCACGTGCACAGATGGTCGTCGCCTTCGTCGCCTTTGTCGCAACAGGCCTCAAGTCCTTCTTGTTCAGATAAATAAATGCAGTAGACAAACGTCGGAAACCCCTAGATTCGATCAAGGATAAACCAGCAGTGATAATCTGACCCGTCGTCACAAGATATCTCGCGCATAATTGATGCATGAGGACAAAGAAACGCCTTTTGCCAATCAAAACCACGATGAAGCTGCAAATATACCAAACGGGGGTGGTGGTGGACTAGAAGCTTACTTTCTAGTTACCAGGGCATTGATAAGCCCAAGCAGTGCTGTAATATGCAAGTGGTGCCTAGGGGTACCTATTGTAAATTGAAATTGGGGGAGTCTATATTGAGTTGAGCTTACTTGGCGAAGCTTCTTCCAAGACGAAATGTTGACTCTGGAGGAAGCAAGTCATGACCATATACGATTGCAGAATACCAAAATCTCTGATTTGTGGGTCATCACTGTTTCGTTCGTCATTATTCCGTGAAAGCGATCACCGACCCTACCAATTTTTTTGCTTTTTTCCCTAGCAAATTTAGATTTCATATCCTCATTCTTTACAGTCCAGTCTAAACCGAGTATGTGTACATGAGTAACAGTTGTCACACGCGTCTTGAATGAAACCTTTGCTAAAAAAAACCAATTTACGCGCTTTCAAGCAAATGGTTAATAATAGGGTTCCAAGTATGAGGGTTTGTCCCGATTTGGATAGAACTAACGCCTTACTAGAAAGTTGGACCCCCTTGGCTAAATTTGCGGGACCCGAGGACATTCGGTCTTACATTGCCGAGTAAACTCAGGCTTCAAGACATGTAATATGATTATGGGTTATAGCAATGGGCATTTAGGGTCGTTTCAATTAAAATTATTCATCATTATATTTTCTAGAAAATAAGAGTACAGAAAAAGGGCGTTTTAGCACCAACAGAGATTGTAACACAGATATCAGGAGAGGAAAACAAGTATACGATTGATTATATGTACCGACGACCAACGCACTCACTTCACAAAACATCTAGAATACAAATGTCCCTATTACCAAGCTTAGGAAAACCGATTATGAGATTCGCTCATCGCTAGTGTCCTCATTACGCTGCTAAAGTTGCAATGCTCAGATCAGAGAAGTAGATCGTCGCCGAGGTGGGTATATCGAGATCCAAGAACAGAAATAAAAATCGCTTAGTAGTGGTAGTCCTCGTCAATGATACGACCACGGACAAACTTAGGCTCAGAGCCCTTGACAAAGATGTCCTTGAACAAGTTATCTCTGTTGGCCTCAGGAGGGGTCATAGCCTCGGCGATAGCGACCTCGCTGGCAACGAAGGCCTTAGCCTCCTTGTCGAGCTTCTTGAGCTCCTCCTCAGTGCAGATCTCCCAGTCAATGAGCTGCTGCTTGAGACCGGAGATGGGGTCCTGGGTGGAGCGCATGCGCTGAACCTCTTCACGGGTACGGTAGGTGGTACCAGGGTCGGACATAGAGTGACCACCGTAGCGGTAGGTAACGTACTCCATGACAAGAGGACCGTTGCCGGAAGTAGTGAACTCCTTACCGTACTGAACGGCAGCCTTGACAGAGAGGGCATCCATACCGTTGACCTTCAGACCGGGAATGTACTGGCCACGCTTGTAGTATTCAGTCATGGCGGAGGAGCGGGCAGCGGAGGTACCCATACCGTACTTGTTGTCTATTGGGATTTGTTAACAAGCAAGTACTCATAGTGGGAACAATTTGTTATAACTTACTCTCGCAGCCGAACATAACAGGGAGCTTCCATAGCTTAGCCATGTTGAAGGCCTCGAAAACCTGACCCTGGTTGGAGGCACCATCGCCGTATAGGACTATGGAGGTGTTCTTGCGACCAGTGTACTTGTGAGCGAAACCTAGACCAGCACCGACGGGAACCTGAGCACCGACGATACCGTTACCACCATAGAAACCGGAGGTGAACATGTGCATAGAACCACCCTTGCCACCGACGATACCGCCCTCACGACCGAGCAGCTCGCCAATGATAGAACGGACGGTAGCACCACGCATCAGAGCGTAACCATGGCAGCGGTAGGCAGTGATGACGTCGTCCTGAGGGGTGATAGCATTCTCAATACCAACACAGACAGCCTCCTGACCGGTAACCAAGTGGCAGAAACCACGAATCTTCTTCTCCTTGTACAGGCGGTCGGCAGCCATCTCCATCTGACTTTACATGGAATGACTATGTCAGTGGCTGTTTGACATGATATTTGTTTCTCGGTGCTCAACATTGGTCAGGTTGACCAATCAAACATTGCATTTGCAACCTTGGAAGTACAACACAATGAGCTGTGATTTTTAATAGAGGTACTTACCGGATAGTAACCATGTTGGTGTACATCTTCTTCAACTCCTTCTTGGTGGTGTTGACGGTGTAAGGAGGAGGATCGAGCTCGTAAGTCTCGAAAGTCTCATCGGACAGGGTAACAGCGAAGGGAGCATCCTCTGACTACATGACGACGTCGTTAGACAACTATATACCATGAAAGTGAAAATGATTTTCGATGACTGATTGTATAGATATTGATAAAAAAAACACTGATAGCCAAGACGGTAGAAGTAGCTATAGAATAGTCGACGGACAACAAGGCGGGTGATTTCTGGCAGCTATCAACTTTAACATTTGGTGTAACAGAACAACCCAAAAGACCCAGGTTCTGACCAATTGATCTCTCCTGGGGCATATTTCGTATCGTCTCGGTGTATTCAATGTTTTGGATGTCGAATGTCGAAATCTTGAATGCTCAATGACCCTTTCGTACCTTGGGGATGCTGTTCTTCTCGACCGAAGCGCCCGCGGCGCTTGTGGTTACCGAGCGCGAAACAATGGCGGAAGGCACGCGAACGCTGGGAATTGCGCGGGTAGCTCTAAGGGCTTTGGAGAACATTTTGAATTGAATTACCAAAAACAAGAATTATAAGGGAAAAAGGGAAAAAGGAACAAAAACTATTCACATAAAGTTGATGTTCAAGGTCCGGCGTGGGCGGAAAGGGAAGGAAGGGGAAGGGAGGGGGGTTCGTTTCGTTTTTGTGGGAAGGAAAAACGAGAGAGAAAAGGCCGTCGATAACGAACAGAGTTTTTGAGAAAGTGCAAGGAAGAGGAGGCTAAAATGTATGGAGCTCCGAAAGTTTCCAGCCTAAAAGAAAGGCTATTGGGGGGATTGAAGGCTCCACAGACACACATATTGGCACTACTGTATTCAAAACAAGAAGTCACACTAGCATTCTATGAGGCACTCAGGCCTGAGGCTCCTAATTTTCTGGGGGGCTATACCCAGTAAATATCCAAATATTACTCTGCTACTGCTTTCCATTCCTGTCCGTCCGTAGACTGCTTGCTTCATTTAACAAGCGCTCCTACTTGAATTTACGCTTTGAACGTTGCCCGACCGCCAATTTTTGCTCATACCTGACCCAGAAGCGGATGTAGTTTGTGTCACGTGATATTTGGTGGTTCCATTAGCGATGTCGGAGTGTTGATTTCTGTGATGGTCGGCAAGATATCGGGTATCATCATGTAGTGTAAAATAATCAGATCTCTCAAACAACACATCCAGGAAACTTGCAGATACATTTTTCAATAAGAAAACGCAATTATTTAATTTAATATTTAATAATAATCATGGAAACTCACCCCCGAGCAAACCCGATTAACAAGGTTCATGTAAAACTGGAACAACCAATGAGAAGCATTGTAGTGGCACTAACGGTTTATAACGGCTGCAGTTACTGTGTTTGTCAATTGGAGGCAAAATAAGCCCCAAGCAGTGGGGCTTGTCTAGGGTCCCACATTCTCAACCCTGGAGACCCTAACATATGGGTTGCAAAATTCTCTTATCAGATCCATATTATTGGTAGTTGAAATTGCTGGGCTCGGAATCAGACATCTTAAGCGCTAGGAGTCTACACCATTGTGTTCAGATGCAGGATTCTTTCTAGATTGATCCTGTGACAAAGTGGAAACTAGGACGCTTGTATAGGACAACGTCGGATTCTGATTCCGTAAGCCCAGGTTCGAATCCTAGTTGAGCCTTGAACGCATATCGCTTTTCTTTTTGTTTACTTTTTGTTTTCTTGTTCATCACCGCACAATAGGATGTTAGTAAGACTTTTTTATGGCCGCATTAATATGTGGTATGACTGATGGATAGATATACTTAGAGTGATTGTTACGAATTGAAGTATCGTTGTTTCAGTTGAGATGGCATAGACACATAGGCTGAAGAATTTATTGTATGGAGTAATACCAACCTATCGATCAGGGCCCAGATGTAATTCATGAGTAAAGACAATGTAGTTTGTTGTACAGAACCTAGAAATTACTTAGGCTGGTCATGTTCCAGATTAAGTTGATTTGATCCGGAAATCCTCAGGTACAAGTGAGCTAGCACAAATGTGATACATGGAGGGTTATGATGTCATTGGAGACACATCCTTTTAACTAGGCCTTGGAGACAGATGAATGTTCTTGGGCACAAGACTTGACCTGTGACTTTCCAGCTGACGGATGCAATCAAGATAGGGTTAAGAACACCGCCAACAACATAGAATAACAATAGATAGACATTGAATGAAGGTCATGAGATTGCCAGGGTTTAATTAATTGTGTATGACATCAAATCCCATACTATGAAGTTTGGAAGTCCAAGGCTCAGGTCTCGCGAAGTTTCGTGGAAAGAAGCTGTTAGACTACAATTGATACGTGAGTTGAGGAACTATAGAACTGGTCTTATCACCTAATGTTATACAAACCCGAACATATAGGACTCAATGAATTTGGCGACCATGAGATTAGTGAGATCCGGTAGATGTACTTTCGTTTCTTTGGAGTCCTGAGTATAACAATAGAGTGCGTTAGATATATACGACGTAGACCGATATGCGTAACTAATATTTAAGAGCTAACGAATTCAATAGACTCGGGTGGCCTTTTGAGCTGTCCGTTACGGTTAATGTACCGCAGTACGACAGCCTCTACCAGACCGCTATTCATTATCAGTACGGTGATTGGTCACATGCTCCGAAGTGTCTATCAACAAGGATTCTAGATACTGTACTCTCATCGAGACCGAACCACAATCCATATCTTGACGGCTATGATATCTGTCAGTATGTGCGCTGATCGGTAAACAAATATATGGGGAAACTGCATCTTCTGTGATGAGTCTGAACTGATGCAGGAATGACGTTCGATTCAGCTGCGGACAGGTCCGTTAATGTAACCGTGGACGTGACGGGATATGGTGGACCATCAAAAAATATATGCCTAACGAGATGACAAAAAGAAGAACTGGGTTGGCCGATACGAAGATGGTGGAATTGAGTGGCACTTTAGCGGAATCTATGTATGAACCAAAAACAACGTGAATTATCGGACACAAAACCATTCGGTAAGCCATGTTCAGATGGCGATAGCGAACTTCCTTTGGGTTTAGTGGCCCGGGTGCCATATCGCAACTCTCCCGACTGTTACATCCCCTAGTCACAAGGGATGAATTCTGACCAGACAATCATTAGAGGGGGCATTCATTAGATCCATTCCTATTGCAATGATTGCTAGATGGGCAAAACAATATAAATATATATATATAGTATTGCGCTGTGCTGTATTTGGAGTACAATGATGGTGTGTGGTTGATGAGATCACAAGCCTGAATGGGAAGTTGCTCTGGCAAATATGGTATCTATATAGGAGAGATGGTGCAATATTCAGCAGTGAAGCCGACCGGGCCATGTTTGACCGCCCTAGCCATGTAGTCTTTACCAATCATGTTCACGCCCCTGCTCTTTCTCTTCTTCTCTCTGGAAGTGGCGGGTTTTGGTGTGCGTATCTCGCTTTGCCATCCCACGTCTCAGAACTCTGCCAAACTATGTTCGAAACCGAGATCGACAGTCTTGAGATGTTGAGTGAGAGCACGCAAAGGGGACATCAGACCGGGAAATGTTAATCAAGCAAATATAAGGCGTGTGCTGCTCAATTTCCATTTGATATGCGTGCAACATCACTTTCTTGATAGTAGAGTAGATGCTAAAAACGGCCTAAAATGTTGGGAGTGTGGGGCCTCGCCTCTTGCAATTTGTGCATGGGTTCCTGCTTAGCAGAAGCATGACCGCAGTACTTTTGATGCAACATTCAATTTTGCCATGTTGATGCTAATAGACGAGATTTTGGGCAATTACTGAAAGCGTTTGCCTAGATAAACACGAATATAGCAACTGCAATTCTTGAAGGGATTACATGCGTTAGTAATGGCGAAATGGAGCAATGGAGTGAAGCCTTGCAAGAGATTCCCTTTAACTGAATTTTCAGTGCCAATCGCTCCCTTCCTCAGCCTCCTCGCAGCCCTTCCGTTACAT
Organism: Ambrosiella xylebori; assembly: GCA_002778035.1. Classification (NCBI taxonomy): domain Eukaryota; kingdom Fungi; phylum Ascomycota; class Sordariomycetes; order Microascales; family Ceratocystidaceae; genus Ambrosiella; species Ambrosiella xylebori. The sequence goes on from PCDO01000003.1 coordinate 793,916, forward strand.
ACCTCCCCACTGTAATTCTGTAACCTGTAACTGGAATTAGTAGCGTAGCAGTGCTCGCTGACCTCTAATTCAAAACCTTGCACTCCTCACACACTTAAAGTGCTTCCCTGTCCATGGTTAAACCTCCGCTGTCAATTCCTGCACGCTACTCCCTTTAGGCCGTGGCTGCTTGGCCCTTTTTCTTTTATTGAGTGTTCGAGATAGATTCTCTATTCTTGCAATTCGATCCACCCCATTCTCTCTCTCATCTACCTACTACACCTTCAGCTTTTGCGATAATCATTGCCCTTCACGCGCCGCTCAACAACACTGCATTCTTAAAAGCGTTTTTCTCCCCTCGTCCGACCACCTAGAAATAGTTGCGGGTTGCTCGACCGTTTGTCTCCGGATCCCGTGGGCTTTTCTTATTGTTCCTTCAAACATCTACACATCCACTGCGAATCCCCAGTGTAGTTGTCGCATCATCCACGAAGACTATTGTCTTTAAAATCAAACGCGACTACTGACTCTGTCTACGGACGATCTATACTTTGGCGCGCACACTTTGAAATTTCGTGACAAGTTCAGCATTCGCAAGACCTCACATTTGGTATCGCCATTTCACCATCAACCAAGACATCGTGAGCGCTGGGTGCCCAATATTTACATCAAGTTCGCGCCTCCTTGATCGAAAACATACAATTCCTTGTTTTGACTATCACATTGCAATCCGATCAACATGACATCGAGAAATATACACCCTCGACCTCTCAGCATCGCTGGCCGACGCATGAACGCCGACCAAGAAGGCTCCATGATGATCGAAACTAGCGAGGTCGTCAGCAAGATAGAAAAGCTCGATGTTCATCTTCCACAGAAACAGCTGAGACCTCATTTATGTGGTCCCCCAACACCGAGTCTGACTGCGACCTCCGCCGGAAGTTTTGAACACCCCACACAGACTTTTAATCAGCGCCAATGCCAGCAACAAGTCTCCAACTCACCACCACCACCTCCGACCCCCGCTGCGTCTCCAGGCCCTTCGCTATCCAGACAGATGTGGCTGGACACAACGTCCGAAAACCCCGCATTCCAACGTCAAATGCTCCTGTATTTTGAAGTTTGCTCTAACAAAGAAAGGATGCAGCTGCTCTCCAACATGTTGAGCATTTGCACTAGTCAACAACTCAGCTTCGTGTATCAGTTTGTTACGCCGCTCTTAAAAAAAGATCCTTTTACCAGTTTGCCCGATGAACTGTGTCTAAGGGTAAGTATTGATATTCGGACGTTAATAAAGAAATTTATTACTAATCACGATTCTCACAGATCCTTTCTTTTATCGATGACCCAAAAACACTAGCCCGTGCAGCGCAAGTGTCAAGAAGATGGCGCGATCTGCTGGGGGATGACATGACTTGGAAGAACCTCTGCTTCAAACATGAGTACGACCGTCAACTACCAACTTCAAATTCCCCTGATGCGCCGGAAATACAGCTGGCCGTCAGCCACAACCTTCCCGAATACCAAATCAGCCGGAACAAGAGATTAAGGTCGTATAAATCTCACTTCAAGCAACGGTTTTTGGTCGATGCTGCCTGGAAAAACGGTGGTCAGAAGACTATCAAATATATTACGGAAGAAGGTGGCGTCGTGACAAGTTTGCATTTGACCGACAAGTATATCATCCTTGCTCTTGACAACACTAGGATTCATGTCTTTGATACCAAAGGTGAAGAGCAGAAAGTGCTTAATGGACACATGGGAGGTGTATGGGCTATGGTCCCATGGGGTGACATGTTGGTAAGCGGAGGTTGCGATCGCGATATCAGAGTATGGAATCTCGCCACTGGGTAAGTCAAATGGGATCTCGAAACAAGTCTGGTGGGACTTTGCTAATTCGTTTACAGTGCCAGCGTTCACAAAATGAGCGGCCACACTAGTACTGTGCGTTGCCTAAAAATGGCCGATGAGCACACTGCGATTTCTGGTTCTCGTGATTCATTTCTTCGTGTTTGGAATATCCAGACTGGTACCTGCACTAAGGTCTTGAGTGGTCATCAAGCCAGCGTTCGGTGTCTTGAAATCAAGGGAGACATTGTCGTGTCAGGAAGCTATGACACCACTGCCCGTGTTTGGAGTATTTCTGAAGGTCGTTGCCTGACTACACTACAAGGACACTTTAGTCAAATTTACGCTATCGCGTATGATGGCAACCGTGTTGTCACTGGCAGTCTGGATACTAACGTTCGGATTTGGAACCCTGTGACCTCGGAGTGTCTTGCCATTCTTCAGGGCCACACCAGCTTGGTCGGCCAGATTCAGATGCGTGGAGACACTTTGGTTACGGGAGGTTCTGATGGTTCTGTCAGAGTATGGTCACTACAGGAAATGACACCAATCCACCGCCTTGCTGCCCACGACAACAGTGTGACAAGTCTGCAATTCGATGACAATCGCATTGTCAGTGGTGGGAGTGATGGCCGTGTTAAGATATGGGATTTGAAGACTGGAAATCTGGTTCGTGAACTCATCTCGCATAGTGATGCTGTCTGGAGAGTTGCTTTCCAGAGCGAAAGATGTGTGGCACTTGCTTTACGGCAAAACCAGACGATCATGGAAGTTTGGTCATTTGCGCCTCCCGACGAAACGACTTCCACGGAAACCATGTACAACCGGCCAATGTCGGTGCCAGCACGTCAGATTGAGGATGATCTGCCTGTACGTCCATTAAGTGCAATGCCGTACGAAGATAGTTTTGCGCCCGAAACAACGGATCCCTTGAGTAATTCCGACAGCAATCCAACTGATGTTGAGATGCAAGATATCCTGCCGCAGACCGCCCCAGCACATACAGTGACCTTCTTTACTGAAGGTTAGGATTTCGTGCGAGGCAAACCCTGCCTGCGGGTTAACATCGCAGGAAGATGCAAGCATATGAAGAAGTATATGTCTCTGTTAGGCAAGAGGTTTTCATACTCGTCCAAGTAGAGGTTGGATGTTCACGTCATATTTGTTTTCTGTGTGACCACATCGCAAATTTCTTTTTCTTTTTTTGTACTGCGTCATTTAGAGGTCTAACAGTACCTGTCTGTCATTTCCTTATTTCCCTCATAGCATCTTTTGTCTCGCGTTTCATTATATTCTACAGTCATCGTGCCCCATACTGTGGCACTGCCTTTGTTACAAAAGGGGCGTCGGGTGGAGGTTTCTACTCGTTCTTTACTCTATTATATTGGTGGTTCATTCTAGCTTTCATCATTAGTATTTGTCATATTATCTTGCAGCTTTAGCGTTAATATGGCCTCCGTGTAGGAGGCTATCGTTGAGAAATCGTTGCTTGCTTCCAAGCAACTGGTGGTGATGGTGGATGGATGGGTGGAACTTATTCACTTGTGTTGTTTGCTTGCGTGGTGAAGGGTGTGTGTTATAGAAGCGAGCATAGCATCTATCATTCAGGAGCGTTTTCTATTTAGTATAATGCAAAGACGTCTGGAATTTCTTTTTTGTCAAGATTCTTATATGTTTTGATCTTCATGAGTCGCAAGTTTGTCATTTTAGTCCTATATTAGTATATTTTGGGAATTTATCTTTATAATCTCAATTGGTGCACTACCCCACCACATACGGCCATAGCCTGTGGAAAATACGGGGTCCCGTCTGCTCCCCCATAGTCAAGCCACAGAGCGCCGGATTAGTACTACGGTGGGTGACCACGTGGGAATACCCGGTGTTGTATGTTTTTTTATTCCTGTTCTTTTTTATCTTTGATAACCTATTGCATGGTTGGCTTGTTTTTATTTTCAATTTTGACTTTTCTGTTCTTTTTTTTTATGGTCGTGATAAAAAAGTTTATTGGGGCAATGTGAATCAATTGCTATTGGATGTAGGTTTGTATAACTATAGTCTTTGTGATATTGATAGGATTCCTTTTACTTTGTAGATGGCAACAGAATGTGAATAGTATGATGATAGAACTAGCAGATATTCAAGGGATTTCTGAAATACATAGTAATGTATAGAATTTATAAGTGGATACCTGTCATGGCTGGTAGGATTAAATAGTAAAATGAATCATGCTAAACATATATATGCTCTCGGCCACTTGGTGCTGTATGTACATATGTTTATACATGAGCAAGCCCTGGATTCACATATTGCTTTGAGTTTTGATTCTTTATAGCGTGATGAGCAGGTTAAGCTAGGGGTCTTGTAATGCCTAGAAACAGAACAAGAAATCAAGCATTTTTACATATCAGCATCCCTCGGCTTCATTCCTTGAGACCCATGGTTGAACTTATGTGTGCATTAGATAAGGAATATCCTGCACCTCTATATGTTAAGGCTATGGATATGTCTTTGTTCAAGACAGAGGCTGATCTCCAAATTTTACATGCCATAATAGATCGAGTAGGTGACGTTAGCATATGATAAAAGTGTCTCGGGTTGGCTATATGTGACTTTAGATGGTATGTACATATATATTTACACATTTGAAATTTTGATAACAGCCAGTGATGTTACAAAGCATTGAGTAAACAAAAAGAAGCCAGGATGAAAGAGTTGGGAATGCCTATTGATGTTTTGAGCGAGCCCAGTTGGTATTGCCATCTTGGCGGAATGCGGTGTGTCAACACAGGTCAATGTTTTCGTCATGCTGCCAATGGTTGATTAGATATCAGATATTGTTAGCGTCATAGACGCTAACATGTAGCATATCATTGCCATTCTTTGATAGGAATGTCTAAGTGGCCAGCCGTCTCACCTCATGTTATGCCATCCCACAAAATCTGCATACCGAATGTTTCTGAGGTGACACAATACAGGGACGTGGGACGTCGTTAGGCTTGTCACTGAGAACAAAGCGGGAACAACATGCTCCTATTGACGGAAAAGACATCAAATGGGGTTTCCTATTTGGAGGATATCTTGCGTTGGTGAGTTAGTGCTGGTAAGTGGCTTTATGGCGATGTTAATCGGGAAGGTCATGTGATATCGTTGTTGCTCAAGATGAAGAACAAGGAGAGTAGACATAGGGCTATCATCTAAACAAGACGTTATATTATACTGTCAAGTGCGGAATCAAAGTCAAAGATTGGGCACAAGAGAAGAACTGTATCTCTGATATTCCCCAGTATTCTGCCCTGTCCAATGCTCATTCTTCAAACTGGCCTCCAACCCCATTCAGCCATAGCCCTATATCTTTTGATCGACCAGGTCGACGTTCTTAGATAATTTGACAGAAATCAAATCAGTAATTTGTCCTCAAAGAGGCAAGATTGGCATTTTCTTTTTTCCCCGCAAGTGAAATAAGTAATGTTCACATGCCTTGTCCCCAACTTGGACCAAAGGGATACTTCTTCGTTGTTGTTATTGTTGTTGTTCTTCGTCTTATTTTGCGTCTTTTGTCTTCAGGAACCTTCCAACATTTGTCCACATGCGAATTAGATGAACGATGTGATAGGAACCTTTTATGCCATTGGCAGACAAAGAAATATGGTTGAAAAAGTGTCTAGTTGTGATGTCGGCGACCACAGAGATGAGAAAGTTGGGGCCGAATCGGTATTTAAGAGTCCGAAGATGAGTGAAAGAAAAAAAAAGGTACAAAGATAAAGGCAGCTGAGAACACACAATATGCAAGATTAGCGGGTTGTCTATTCTGGGGTTAGTCTAAAGGGGTATTGAATTTGCCGTAGCTAGTATGTGCAACTAGGTCCAGCTTGTCCGACAGTGAACCAGACAATCGCAAAGCACAAGAATAGATTGACTTGGGGTCGTAGGATTTACGTCTCGGGTATGACAAATCGTGTAAATGGCCAGGGTTAGCAGGAAAAGTGGGTCTTCTTTGACAAGTCGATGGAGCGACTCCCTGATTATGTTGGCAGAGGACATGATGATGAAAAGTATAATGTTTTTGTTGTTATTCCAGATAATCCTTGTAGAATGAAGAGTGGTGAAAAAGATACGGACGAAGAAAAGGAAATAAAATAAAATAAAACCAAATGACAGATAACACTGCAAAGTTTGGTACGCTAAAGGAACTGTCAATTCAATCACAATCACATTCTCATTCTCATTTTTATTCTCGCTCACTCTCTCACTCCTAGTTAGCTACTGCTATGGAACGTGGCTCTCACCAATCTACACACCATTTGTTCAGCACTTGACAGAATGCATGATGGTGGGGGAGTCAAGCTTACTAAACAAGGTCCAGAACATGGCTGCGTCAGCCGATGCTAGGGTCTTCCGGGGAAGCGTGTTTGATAGGCCCAAGATGTTGTAAGCACTTGTACAAATTGTGTTAGGTTAGAGAGACAAAATAAATAACTTCCGCTAAGAAAAATCTCCATCGCAAAGCTATAAAGCCACCGGTGCACCCGCCTCTTCCCCCCATCTGATCCTCATCTCTCATACTTCCTCGCCACTCCCAACGAATCTTCCCTATCTATATTTTAGTTTCCATTCTTCTTCTTCTCTTCTTACCACTCATCTATATTTCCATCCCCATCCTTTCTATATCCTCCCATTCACCCGCCATGCTCTCCTCCACCCTCAAACTCCTCACCTCACCACCCAGGAAGCCCCAGGCCTCGCCACCTACAGGGAAGTCCATATCCACAGACGGACCGTGACAGCATCCATGTATGCCTACGAGCTGCCGGCAGTGACAGTCGCGAATATGGTTCTGATGGGCATCGGGGGTGGAACTGGCACCGTTACTGGAACCGGGACTAGCATTTGAACTGGAACTGAGATTGTTGCGGCGACGGAAACTGAGACTGGGACTGCGATTATTGTTGTCCCTGAGACCACTTTGACTGTGTCTTCTTCTTTTTCTTCTTTTGATCCGTCTTACACCATCTCCTCTTCTGCTTCCCCTTCTTCTTTTTCAGATGTTGAAGCAACCTCAGAGGGAACTGCAGCATCCACCGACAGTCTCATCTCGCCCATTAGCAGCGCCTATACCAATGAAACGGCCGCTGCTACTTCTACGCCTTCCATCCCCTTTGGCACCGCTACTGCCAATACATTGTCCTTCTTCTTCGTCATCCTGATTATTGGGGGCCCGTACGTCAACGATACCTCGGCCATCGGGATCTCCCCCTCCTTCGCCTTCTCCTCCATCGGCACCACTCCGTCACCGTCTACTACTTCCTCCACCTCTATCTCGTTCTCCCCCTCTATCACTCTGGCCCTCTGCACTACCCTCTCCTCCGCCCACCGCTACTTCGGCCTTGAATACGCTACTGAATGCTGGTGCGGTGACACCATCGCTCCCACCGACTGCTCCACCATGCCCTGTCCTGGCGACCCCTCTGCCTTCCCATCTACGGGCCCACCAAATTCTCGCAGGCGACCCTTTCCGATGTCAGTCCCTTTTTCTACGTCAGCAGTTACTCGGACACTGGGATTCCTGGCTGTTCGCTGACGATATGACGCTGGAGAACTGTGCAGGGTTCTGAAAAGGATACGCCTACTTCTGCGTCGAATGTTATTGCAGTAACGCGCTCTCCTAGGGCACAAAATACCCTCTCAGCCACCTGCGCCACCCTGTGCGCTGGCGACTTGTCTTAGCTTTTGGTGGACAGTATCACAGTGGTTGTTGCCGATAGAGAGTAGATTAGGGTTTGTGGGCCCTAGGCGGTAGGTATATTAAGTAGTTGTTCTTTTAGGGTGTTTTCTTTTGTATGTTTGATTTAAATATGTAGAGTGTTGTTTTGATAATAAACTGCGAGTATCTCTGAAATTTCCTACTAAACCATAAAATCATGACACTTGCTTCATTCACATTGCATACTCTACAAGTAAACGCATATACCAACCATAACCAAAAACCATCCATTATTAATTACATAAATAGATACACAAAGCCCCCCTTGATCCTCTCTCTAAATTATTGCCGCAATCGCCGCTAAAACCGCCGCACCCCCCACAACCATCTTCTTCTCCGCTCCCGACTCCGATGACGCCGTCGCCGCTGAAACCTCGGTGCCTGTTGCAGTGCCAGAGGCTGAAGCAGAGGCCGTCGCCGCCGAGGTCGATGCGGCTACGGAGGAGGCGGTGGAGCCGGAGGCGCTCGAGGTGACGGAAGCGGTGAGGGAGGATTGGGCGGAGGCGGCGCCGCAGTAGGAAGTGACTTGGTTTTGAACAGAGGGGGCGCGGGAGTCGTTGGGGCAGTTGTTGTAGCAGCTGTGGGGGGAAGCGTTAATTTATGTAAGTTATTGGGGTTTATAAACCCTAATGATTTACTGTGGTATAATATTGCATATACGAGGGTTGAATGCGTGACCCGATAAAAAACAAAGAAAACTTACGTTAGGACATCGGTATAGGAAGTGCAAAGGCAGGACCAGTCATTGGCACTGCAGGCAGACACCTTGGCCTGGGTGGACTCGAGGCAGGCCTCGACAATGTACTCGGCATCGCAAGAGTCATCCTGGGCGGTGACGAAGGCAATGGAGCTAGCAAGGATGACAGAGGAGTAGATGAACTTCATTATGATTAAGTATGTGTGTGTGTGTGTATGATTGTAGATATTAAGAAGTAAGAGTGTAAAAGAACGAAAGAGCGAGTGTAATGAGTGGATGGTTGGTTGGATGGAGGATGAAGACGAAGAAGAAGAAGAAGAAAAGACGAGGCAGGATATAAGAAAGATTATATGGGGAAGAGTTGGTTGTTTATATAGGATGGCATGGACGGACAGACAGGCGGGAATGCGTAGTAGTATGGGGATTAGGGGACTAGGGGATTGGGGGATTGGGAGGAGCTGTGGTGACAGGTTGCTGGATGCTTCTTGGCAGTTGGGCGGGAATTGGGGAGATGGACAGATAGACAGGGGACCGATATGAGATGAGGACGTGAGGTGATCAGTTGTACTTTTTTGTTTCTCTCTGTCTGTTTGTGCGAGTGTAGATGTGGTGGGCGAGGCTTGTCGATGGCTATTTCCTGGGGGAGATGAGATGGTGGCAGGTTGGTCAAGGTGATCGCGAGACAAAGACACTGGCAGTTAGTGTTTGTTTAGATAAATATTTACATATACTTGTCTAGCGAGAAGATCATCCACTCATTGTCTCGCTGAATACGATATCAATATCTCTATATTCCCAGCATGGTACAGCAATCACGATGCGTTGGCAACGTCTGTTCGGTATCATTAACGTTTTTTTTTGTTATGACTTCGAACCAGGTCCCCCTGACCGCTGACAAACTCTAACGGGCGTTCGTTAATGAACACACACACACACACACACACAAAGCGTGTTGTTGTTGATTATTGGGTTCATTGACCGTGGATGCTGTGCTGCCGGGTAAACAATGGAAGGAAAATCTAGGGGTCCGAGGACAGCAACAATAGCAGCGATTTGTTTACATTTGCATTTTGGTGGTGACAGGCGTATAGTAAGAATTTTGGGTTTTTTTTATTAGGATAAATGTTGATATATTTAAATCTGTGTAAATATATATTTGGGATACATAGCGATACAAGTCATGATGACATCGATCGGCAATGTAAATCCCTTTAAATCCATAAACTTAAACCTTATTTTCTATGTTCTCTAAATAAAAAATCCTAATATTTAAGCCAACTTTAACTGAGTTCTCCCAACTTCCTGCCAAAAAAATTTGCCATCCATTCAACCAATCAACAACATTTCTCTATAAGGCAAAGTCCTTAGGCCATTTTTTCATGTGGCACAATAGGAAATCACCATGGTAATAAATTTACGTTTGGGGTGGGACTTGGGTTTGGTCTGGGCCGCGGGGGCGCAGATGCGAGGGGCGACATCAAAACAGCATCAAATGTGAACATTAAACATTTATATATTATAAAGATATTTAGTGTTAAATATCTAGGGATGAGGGATGAGTGGTTCATGAGGATGACTATGTAAATATTTACAAGAATCTATACCAACATCTCAGATCCAGATCTCACCAGATATCTACGTGATAGTTCCTATCTACTACAAACCGTCTTCAAGACCTCAATATCTGCTTTATCCATCCCGACTCTTTCTCCAATCATCGATGCACACACCAGGGACAACACCCATTCATTCATTCCTACATCTCTGCATTTCTGCCCCAAGTCCGTGCCCCGCAGTCCGACTTCAGCATGACCGACATGACGTAGTGTTTGGGTTAGGGTTTTTCTTTTCCCTTTCCTAGATGATCCCATCAGCACATCATCAACCAGAAAGAGTAATCAAATAGAGCCCAATCCTCATATTCGATGATCACAAGGCCTACATGCAAATCACCAGTTCACTGCATCTTAGCCTATATTCATACCATCACAATCCGTAATTTATTTATATAACCTCCCATCTCACAGATCGTCGAACCAATACTCAGGAACCCACCACTCATCATTCCGCCATTGGCCACTCAAGACCAGAAAGAAAATCAACAAACTGTGCAGTACAGGTGCAACCACCACGGTGAAACTTGTATTGGCCCCGGTTATCCAACGTTACCCACAATCACTAACTCTAACTCCAACACATACAAACCCCAAAAACACCAACCCCCGCCTTGGCACTGACCACGGAAGTCCGCAGACGCCACAAAACGAGCATGAGGCAGAGACGGGCAACATACTTGACATTTCTAGTTTCACTTCTGCAGTGAAACGCACACAAATGAAAGCCAAAAAGGTCCCCAAGGTACTTGTATATCAATAACGTGTTTTCATACAGACATATGTACAATGCAAAAACGCTCCGTGTGGAGATAATGTGATATTAACTGGGAACAAAATCTAAACAACCCATCAAACGCTAAAACAAACGAACAAGAAAAAGGACTTCCAGCACAGCCTATCCCATTCCATCCCAAACATCATCAGACCAAAAACTACCACCTCCTTCAATACGGCGCAAACCCCCCTCCCCTCCCCCGATACCCTCCCCGATACCCCCCACGGAAACCCCCCCTAAACCCCCCTCGGAACCCTCCGCGACCTCGTCCCCGGAAACCACCGCGGGCCATCCCAGGCATATTAGTGCGTTTGGGAGTCACCTTAAGATTACGGCCCTTGAACATGCTCTCGTTCAGCACAAGCGCCGCGGCAACCATGCTCGGCTCAGCAAATTCAACGTAAGCGTAGCTGTCAGAACATGTTAGTAAGTAACAAGACCAAAACAACTTCCTCCTCCACCAAACTTACCCCTTGGGCGACCCCGTAAACTTATCCAACAGAATTGTCACCCTGTTGATAATCCCACACTCGCCAAAATGCTCCTGGAGCTCCTCAGGACTCGCCGAGTAATCCACATTCCCTACAAAGACACTCCGCGAGTCCACATCCTGCCGACTCTCGTGGACATCCGCGCTCTTTTGCGCCAGCGTTGCTTGCATCTCCCGCAGCTTGCTCGCCTCCGCCTCCATTTCCGCCACACGTGCTTTCATCGCGTTGATCTCTTCTTCCTAGTCGGCGTAAGTAATGGTGTTCTGAAAGGGAACCTCGGAGATGATTGTGTATGTCTCTTTCTTCCATGCGCCACATGGAGCACGAAAGGAAGAGTGGGTGTATTTTTAGGTTGGAGATTTGCGCACCTCCTCTGTGGTCTCTTTGTCTTGCGCCGGCTCATCGACTATCGGCTCATTCTTCATCGCAAGGTCCTCTTCGACCCTTTCCGTCTTAATATTATCCGACATTGTTCGAGTGATCGGTTCACTTCGCTTCGTAGTCAACCTGTTCCAACAATCAATTAACCTCTGTCCATGTCATCTTGCGATATATCTCATCTTGCATGTCACAAATCATAAACCGCAACCACGCGCCTTTGACCTTTGATAGCTAATCCTTCAGTCTAACAAACTTAACATACCTTTCAAAAAAGAATAAGAAAAAAAAACCACAATACCAATCAAAACCCCAACCATAGGTTATCCCCCTAAAAAAACAGTCTTTTCTTTGACTAGCAGACAAAAAAATGGAATAAATGCAACAATAAAAAAAGTTGGAACACGCGGATCGCTTGCTTGTCGTTGGCTGTTGGGTGGGCGCGCAAATGGCGAGGCTGAGGATTTTTAGGGTGGGTTGTTGTAGGTGCTCTCTTGGTCTTGTTCCTGAGTTCCTTTGTGATGTAATGCATGGGGGTTGTAGTTCAAGCAAATGCACTTTTTGCCGAGGATTTGCCTCGGTGAATTGGTGGGTTGGGTAAACTCCAATGATTAAGGGAAATTAATGATCCTAACATTACAATGAAAACTTAGATTGATTTCTGTGGACGGTAATTGCACATTGTGACAATAGTCATTTCTGCCATTATTTACAGATGACATTACCAACTGTACTGCTGCAATACTATTTTATGTTAGGTTGCCTCTTTTCACTGCCACCATTTAACTTTCTGCCTTACAGTATGTCACTTATGGTAACTGTGCCTAGTATCATGGTTAAGACTCGACATATTGAACTAGAGACCAAACATTGGATTGGCTACCAACTGTGTTTTCATATTTCGATAAAGTGATAGAAAAGCGAAGATTATGTATGGGGTCATGAACTGGTGTCCGTTCTAGAAGGTACCAACCAACCAGTACGAGGATTCAACGGGTATCACGGAACTGATGGAAACATGATGTCAATTGATCGTCATGTTGCCATATACAAGCAGGACATGAGAACCTAGCCTTGGCTTCTCTCTCGTGACGCCAAAACTGCAATAACTTCTATCCATTTAGATCGGGATTCTAAACAATATAACATCCTAATCCTGTAAGTATTCCCGATTGAGACCTCGTATGGAAACCGAGTCAGCCTAGGGATCGTTGGAGTCTCAAGGTTCTCTTGCTGCGGCGATCTACGAACTGTCTCCACTCACCACCTAGCCGGACTGAGCCACTGCTGTGCAGGCTTCTGGAATGCTGGGAATGCAGAGGAATCAACAGCAGCTGTCAACGCAAGATTTTTGACGAAATCGATCTCACGACTGAAGGAAGGATTACACTTTCACTGTAGACGGTCATTTCATTAAGGAGTATGACCTCCACCAAAAAAACCAGGGCATAAGCCGACTCTTTTAAACGTCTGGACTTGATAATCATCGTGATCAAAGCCAAAGGCGGACCTCTGCATCCTAAGACAAGAGCAATGGTATATATATAATGTCCGACTTCTCATTGTCCCCCTTTTGGTACACAATCTCTATAAACATGATTCATGATTATGATTGTATTTCCAGACGCTTCCAAGCGTGAACACCTAGGGCCGCTCGGCGGCCTCACGGGCAACCCCATTGTAGGGGCATGGAGACGCCGTTGTAGTACTAAAGGATTATCAAAGAACAAAGCTCTCGACAGACCAAACCTACTTTCTGCCACATTGACTGGGACGAGCTTTATATGTATGTAGAAGAAACTGAAGTGACAGAACAATCGTAAATATGTATATAGCTTGCCAAGTGACCAGAGTTAGAGCTTTGGCATTCCGCGACGCCCACTGCATTGGTCATGCGGAACTGAAACAGAGGGAAAGGGGACAAGACTAGAAATAGCTTAAGGAGAATAAATACAGATGAGAACCCAAAAAAAGTTGGTATTATCAACTCGTTCACGATGAGGTTCTTTTTTTTCTTGTAGCCCGATACGAGAGCTTGATCGTAGTATCCCACCAAAAGGATACGCGGCACCTCCAGCCAAATCAGATCACACACTTACCAGGTTCGACTGCTGTCCCCATCCGGTCATCTATTGAAGCAACAGAAACGGAATACATATATAGACGTGAGTTAAGAATAAAGTTTCCAGAGCCAGAGCCAGAGGGCAAAAGCTCCTCTCACCTGTGCATCCGTGTCAAATTCGAGCCGAGTATCTCTTTCTCCTTTACTCTCGTACAAGAAAACGAGACAGGAGGTCCATGGCCCTTCTCTCGCTCCAGAAGAGAGTCTGGTTCCAAAAGTCAAAGCACAGCGTTGTCAAATTGAGCGTTAAAATAAAGGAAACAAGAAACAAGGCGGAGGAATTGTGTGAAGTTTTTGGAAACACCCGGGTATCGTAGTTGCCTTGATGATGCAGATTTTTTTGGTTCTTTTGCCGCTTGCCGTTAGAGGGGGGTTGACGGCGGCATTGCGCGAAACACAACCTGAGAGAGACGTGTGCTGTTTTTAGGTACTCCGGGTTTGTGGTGGTCGTCAACATAGAGCAAATTGCAGCGTTAATCATCTGGTTGAGTTGTTCCTTTTCTGCGACTGATGTACGCATACTTGTAATGTTGAGTTTTTTTCCCTTTTTCAATTACCAGCACATCATATACAGGATCGTGATCTCACATGCGTCGAACTACTATATAGTTTTCATTGGTTAGGTTAGTTACAGTGACCTGACTCACTGTATTTGGGTTACTTACAGGCCACGCAGCCAGTCCTGCAAATATCTCCCCTCTTTTTTTGCTAGGAAAGGCTCGTCTTGTTCCCCTCCCTTCGGATTTTCTCTTCTCTCGTCCTGCCAGAGTCCATTCATCACTGATCACTGTGCCCTCCGTAAGCATCAGTCCGTCAGTCCGTCAGTCAATCAATCATTCAGTTGCTCACGATATCGTCTCCATTCTATCCTGCTTTGCAAGCTCGTTCAACATCATTGATCTTCACAAGGCTACGCTGGTTTTGTACTCGGACCTCGAATTTTTTCTCAACTGGTATTGATTACAGGCTACTACTGCTCGAGTTCTTATTCTTTTTTTTCTTTGTCAGCAAAAGTCTAGCCAGTAGCTCGCGTTACCGACGTCAGTTTGGTCCAGCTGCCGCCACTTATTCATTCCCTACAACCACTCACTATAGCGCTAGCTAAAGAATATCGCCTACGAACCCTCAGTCCCGCCATCCCGATTGCGCCTCACCAACTTTGGGCCCATTGCTGTTCACCCCCCCCCCCCCCCNACGAGCTAAGAATTATCATCTTCAATAGTTCGTTTAGTTGGTATTTCAAAGCCGAGTAACAAAAGAGACATTCGACCCCCCCCAAAAAAAAAAAAGAAACCCAGCAATTCAATAGCCTGCCGTGCAGCATTCTGTTTCTAGTCTTGCATCAATCTCTTCCTTTTCTCCTACAAGTTCGACCCGTTCACTTCCGGCATCATCCTATATTTCCGTCTTGACTTCACAAAACCCCGCAACTCGACGCTGTCGACACTCGCCCACTCCTACCCCGTCACATATATTGAATCCCTCCCACGGTCGCTTCTGGATCGCCGGCATACCGATCGTGTTACCTGCCGACTGACTCCCTCCAGTCTGATCTCTTATTTTTCTCTGCCTCGCTTCGAATCCCCGTGGCTTGTGGTCCTCGTTGTCTTTTGCCCAGCGCAACATTGAGACATAATCGCAAGTCCCTATTTATAGCGCCCTCTGGAGCTTAAACTCACCAATTGCCTGTCCGCGTGAGCCGCTGATCCGCTAAAGTCGGTTCACTTGCTTTTTGTCTCTTGACCCGGTCTTGACAATTACTACATTGAACCTGTTGCGTTAGATCAACCCTATATCTCCATCAGACCGTAATCGATACGCCGTGGGTTACTTAGCGTTACCATCTTCTTTCGCCATCAACTTTTGCTTTCCTTGGTCATCGTCCCGTCTAAACATCATCGACAGCGCTTAGTTGTATCATCGGCCTATATCACGGGATTCCTGCATACACCCGCCGACTTGTTGCATAACAGCCTCCTGCTGCTTCCTCCGCACCACACCCACGCTGCTAGATTACCGATTGCTTGCTTTTTTTTTCTGCGCTACAGAATTTTCAGCTGGCTCTTCATCTGCCATCAACCGCTATCCACCATTGATTCCAGCATCGTGCTGGTCTCTTTACACCCTCGTGCTGTCTAATCTTGCAATCGCAGCATAATGGCTGCCCGTTCAGATGCACCTCCGCAAGGGTAAGTTCTTGGCCTCATTAATTGGCGGTACTATACACTAGAACCAATCATGTCCTTAAAAACCTAGTTAGCTAACCTCATGTGTCCACAGAACTATGAACCTGCGCATCACAGGTGTGTAACTGATCTGGCACATTCAATAAGAAAGTCTGCGGCGCATCGATTGATCGTCTTACTAACTAAATCCAGTGATTGCTGCCGATGGTCTTTACAAGCGCGATGTCTTCCGTATGTTCCTTCCCCCCCACCCATGTCAACTGGCTACCCCGCCGGCCCCCAACATCTAGCGCTGTAATCTAACCAAGATCACCTCTTTCGCAGGCTTCCCTGACCCATTCGCCGTAGTCACTCTTAATGGCGAGCAGACCAAGACAACCGGTGTCTGCAAACGCACCTTGAACCCCTATTGGAACGAGAGCTTCGACTTGTACGTAATTGGAGTATCCATTTCATGCGACGATGATGATGACGACGATCACCATACTTACTCATTAATTTAGCCGCGCAACGGAGGATAGCATCCTGGCGGTGCAAGTATTCGACCAAAAAAAGTTCAAGAAGAAGGATCAAGGTTTCCTTGGTGTCATCAATGTCCGCATTGGTGATGTCATAAACCTTGGCCCTGACTCTGGTGGTAAGTTTTGATCGGCATCTTGATATGCGCATCACCGCATTCGCAAATGCGATTCCCCGCATTGGGCCACGAATTAACCCCGCATCTTCGTCCACAATAGACCAAATGATTACTCGCGATCTCAAAAAGGCGAACGACAACTTGGTAGTCAACGGCAAAATCATCCTTAACTTGTCTTTGAACCTCAAGAGCCCAGTGACCCGGAACAACGCCATTCACCCTAATCTCCAGAATGCTGGCTCCACCAGCCGCACGTCGCTTCCCACTAGCGCCGCTAGCATGAGCGGCGATGGTGCTTCTATGTCTCACGCCGCCAGTGCCATGACGCTTGCGCACCGTCCCGCACCTTCGAACTCATCCGCCACCTCTGTTGGCCCCTCCGCGCCCCATATTGGCCAGAACACCGCCGACAACGCTGCTGCCAGACCTACGACTCAGCTGAGTCCGTTCGAGGACGCCCAGGGTCGTCTTCCTTCAGGTTGGGAGCGCCGCGAGGACAATCTTGGCCGTACTTATTACGTTGATCACAACACCCGTACCACCAGCTGGAATCGTCCCAATGCTTCTGGTGTGGTAGTACCTCAAGCTGAGCGCGATGCTCATACCCAAGTCGAGAGACAGCGTCACCAGAACCGCACTCTTCCCGAAGGCACCGGTGCTAACTCACCCACGCTTGCGGAGCAACAAGGCGCCTCAAATGCCAGTGCTGTTCCCAATACCGGTAACTCAGCGGTTGCGAACAACATGCTCATGACTAATACAACTCAGGCTGGAACTGGTGAACTGCCTCCTGGTTGGGAAGAGAGACGCACGCCGGAAGGTCGCCAGTACTACGTCGACCACAACACTCGTACCACCACGTGGGTCGATCCCCGCAGACAGCAGTACATCCGGGTCTATAACCCCCAGAACACTGCTGGTAGTGTACAGCAGCAACCTGTCTCTCAGTTGGGTCCTCTTCCTAGTGGTTGGGAAATGCGTCTCACTAACACTGCCCGCGTTTACTTTGTCGATCACAATACAAAAACGACTACTTGGGACGATCCCAGATTACCTTCGTCTTTGGACCAGAACGTGCCCCAGTACAAGCGTGACTTCCGTCGGAAGCTTATTTACTTCAGGTCCCAGCCCGCTATGCGGATAACATCCGGGCAGTGCCACATCAAGATTCGCCGTTCGCACATCTTTGAAGACTCATTTGCTGAGATTCAACGGCAAACTCCACAGGATCTCAAGAAGCGTTTGATGATCAAGTTTGATGGTGAAGATGGTTTGGATTACGGTGGTCTGTCTCGTGAATTCTTCTTCTTGCTTTCACACGAGATGTTCAATCCTTTCTACTGTCTCTTCGAGTACTCGGCTCATGACAACTACACTCTTCAGATCAACCCTCATTCAGGTATTAACCCTGAGCATCTGAACTACTTCAAGTTCATTGGCCGCGTGGTTGGGCTGGCTATTTTCCATCGTCGCTTCCTCGACGCCTTCTTTATTGGTGCATTGTACAAGATGATTCTCAACAAGCCCGTTACTTTGGCCGACATGGAGGGTGTCGATGCTGACTTCCACCGTTCCCTGCAATGGATTCTGGACAATGATATCTCTGATGGTATCCTGGAGCAGACCTTCTCCACTGAAGATGAGCGCTTCGGTACCATTGTCGTTGAGGATCTTAAGCCTGGTGGTCGTGACATTGAGGTTACCAACGAGAACAAGAAGGAGTATGTCGATCTCATGGTTAAGTGGCGCATCGAAAAGCGTATCGAGGCCCAGTTCAAAGCCTTCAAAGAGGGCTTCCAGGAGCTCATTCCTCAAGAACTTATCAATGTCTTCGACGAACGTGAACTCGAGCTGCTCATTGGTGGTATCGCCGAGATCGATGTCGACGACTGGAAGAAGCACACTGACTATCGTGGATACACTGAAAACGACGAGGTCATTCAGTTCTTCTGGCAAACCATTAGACAGTGGGATGGAGAGCAGAAGTCACGTTTGTTGCAGTTTGCCACAGGTACTTCTCGTATTCCAGTCAATGGTTTTAAGGATCTTCAGGGTTCCGATGGTCCAAGAAGATTTACTATTGAGAAAGCCGGCGACATGAACAACTTGCCCAAGGCTCACACTTGGTATGTACTTATTTTATTTTTCCATCTCGTCATTGATACTTTACTAACACGTTTTACAGCTTCAACCGTCTGGATTTGCCTCCGTATAAGTCTCTGGAAATGCTCCAGCAAAAGTTGACGATTGCTGTTGAAGAGACCATGGGCTTCGGGCAAGAGTAAGCCTTAGTAAAAGTTGGATGTTGGGAAGTTAGAAAGGGGTGGGATGTTTCATGACCTATCGTGTAGTGTATATCGAGGGTTTGTGATGGTTACGCGAGCTGCTCGGATGCAGTTATGAGGATGTTCTCTTTCTCTGTGCTATTCTTTTTTTGTTCGACATTGTTTGTATAGGGCTGGAGTTGTGTTACTTCTTTTTGGTTGGTAGTTGATGTTATGATTACCCAGTTATCTGTACTACATTTTGGTTTGTACCAATAGTGTTTGCTTTGCATGTGTAGAAAAGGTATCTCGCTTATCTAAGTTGTGATGTGGGTGAACAGGTGTATTTACTAAGGAACTGTCTCATCCTATGACTAGATGAGCGTATGTCTGTTTCTTGTGTTTCTGTATCTGTACTGTGTCCGGCGTCAAGTCCATCGCGGCATCTGTGATCCTGTGCTAATTGTCGTCTGCCTGTATCAGACTCTGAAACCACCCATGGAACTGGCTATATTATATCCGTCCACTCTCCATTTCTTCATACTCTCCGACGTTCCGAATTCCCACTCAAAGGGACAACCGCATCCAGTCCCTTTGTCATTTTTTTGTTCTTCTCAGGTCCCCCGAAACGCCAATTGGGAAACCCCCAACTTCTTTCACTTCCGGTACCACATGCGCGTAATCTTGGTATTCCTCATCTTCCTCTGCAACTGAAAAACCCCATACATCAACGCCTCCGGCGTCGGTGGGCACCCTGGCACATACACATCCACCGGCACCACCCGATCACACCCCCTCACCACACTATACGAATAATGATAGTACCCGCCCCCATTCGCACAGCTGCCCATGGAAATCACCCAACGCGGATCGGGCATCTGGTCGTAGACTTGGCGGAGGGCCGGCGCCATTTTGTTGGTGAGGGTGCCGGCGACAATCATGATGTCGGATTGACGGGGGGATGCGCGGAAAATGATGCCGAGGCGGTCTTGGTCGTAGCGAGGGGTGGAGAGGTGCATCATTTCGACGGCGCAGCAGGCGAGGCCGAAGGTCATGGGCCAGAAGGAGCTTTGGCGACCCCAGTTGGCAATGACGTCGAGAGTGGTGCTGGAGAGAAGATGGTTAATTGTTGAGTTCTTCTAGTAATAGAGGCGGACAAAGATGGAGATGGAGGGGATCGGCATCTTGAAGCTAGATCCTGGTGTTATCGTGGGGCAACGGATCGACGGGATGGGTAATGGACTTACAGGGCCCATTGAACGACACTCTTGGGCTTCTCCTCACTCGGCAGCGGGACCTCTTTACGGGGCTTACCCAACCGGTAACTCTTCTGCTCAGTCGTTAACGAGGATGCCGCACGCAACTGGGCCATCGGAACCAACGCGACCGGGGGCCGGACTGAACTAATTGTCAGCGGGGTTGTTTATTTTTCTTGTATGGCGGGCGAGGTGGGGGCAGAGGGATAGCTTACGCTGGAGCGCTAGGCGGGCGGGGTGGAGTGCGAGGGTCATTGTGAGCAAAGAGGACGACTGTATTTGATAAAAGATCAATCGAAGTTGTTATTGGGTGGATTCTGGGTTATCGTCGGGGCGAATCCGGGTGGGGCGTGGAATAAGTGGATTGTGAGTGGATTTGCAGGCCTGGGCTGGCATGATGGCGATTGGATGGCGACTAGAGAAATTCGGATGCTGTGATTGGTCATAACGATGACTAAGCTCATTAGTCAAACTGGATGTTGCTTGTGTTAGGGTCCTTTTAGGGTATACCGTTGGCCAGAGGTCGATGCAAGACTGTAGCGAGCCGGCTGGAAAGAAGCGAAGCCCCCTTTCACAACATATAACCATCACGACACCACCAAACACTACCATCTTAACATCATCCACCTCTCTTAAGACTTTATCCACCAGCCAACTCTTCCCTCCCGACTTGACTGGCACTTCAGCTTAAAATCAACCAATCTCACTTTTTTTTCCCTTAACCTATCCCAAACCCTCATTTCATAACCAAACAAATCCTCAGCACATTGCAAATCGCCAGCTCTCCATCTCCATCTCCATCTCCATCTAGCCTCTGTTGCGCAAACAAAGTGAAGATTGCACTCGTAGGGGAGGGAATGTTCATCTCCTTTATGCAGGTGGCGGCAGTAAGATGGCTGGTTATGGAGTTGTGAAGTTGGGAGGTGTGTAAAGGTGAAGGGCAACGTAAGCGGTGGAGGCGGTGATGAGGGTGGCCGGGATGAAGAATAACAGCATGTGGGTTTTGCCGGTTTGTAACAGCGTTTCTTAGATAATAGAGGAGAACCGCCATTTTTGTATGAACTGCGTTTTGTCGGTGAGGCTATGAATGTATTTAGATATCAACACACACAAAAGAATATGAAATGAAATCCCTTGCTTGGACTTATTCTCCGTGATCTTCGGGGTTCAATGGGGAGCTGGTGGCCCTTGGATGTGCCAAAGGTGCTTATTCTTGCTGATCTGTTTATTCACGGGCACCAGCTTCTTCACTTGACTGAGTCGATCACTAATCCGCAGAGATATCAGGTGTATATTTACATATATCTACATTGACCCCGAGGCCAGCAAAAAAAGAATCACGACCGAGCCCCTCTTTCACTTTCAAGAGCGTGATGCAAATCAAATCGGCTAGTTCCCGCAAGCAAAGAAACTATTCACGATGAGATTTGAAGCCACAGGGTTGACCAATTTGGCCATATATCGGCACCACACCGGAGCGAGTTATATAAATATCTACCAGCCACCACTAATGAATAACTGGCTCGTCCTCCGAAGCCCTCACGGGAGGGGTAATCCCAAGAAAAGGATTCCAGCATAGAACCTGCCCTCCCTTTCCCAACATGAGACAAGGTTTATCGCCACACCATTTCTTTCATTCAATCAATCAAGTGCGTGCCAGCCTCATTTTTCGAACTCAAATTGATCAGGGATTTGTGATAGTATAGAGCCAACAAGTCTTTATACAATGTGTCAGAGTTGGACCAATGAAATTTGCAGCTTCCAGCATTGTCAAGCCCTCGTTTGGAATTCGTTGATTGTGATCAACGATGTCTTTCTAAAATTAGTGGGGCTGTGTTTCTTTCTCAAAAAAAAAAAAAAAAAAAACGCCGTATCATGTTCATGTAAATGCCCCGTAAAATCGCACGGTTCATTTCTCATCATTCAAACAACAGATCTTGTTGTTTATTGGGCCCCAGGTTTTGTGTATGTCTTGGTTTCATTATTGCTATTCCAGCCAAGTCAATCCATCAACACACATCAGACCAACAATTCCCATGTGAATTAATAAAACTGAAAACAAAAATGCCCGCCACATAAATTCATACATTATTCAACCTATACTATCGTCTTTCCCACCACCTGTCTGGCGGCAACGGTGGCGCCGGCGGAATATTTTGCCGCCTCCACACCACCCATTTATCTCCGTCATAATATCCACACTGCCCATTCCTCTTCACCAACTCCACAATCCCCACCTTCCCCTGATACGTCCGCCTGTAGATCTCCGCCAGCCGCAACACACACCATTGGCTCACGGGCACCTCAAACCCATTGTGATCCAACGCCTCGCACTCCTCCGTAGTCATCGGTACCCCGTCCCGCTGCCGCTCCACCATGTACTTAACAATTGCTATAGCATCTCCTGTATCATTCCTCAGCCGCTCCGTCTCCCTCCCGTACTCGAGCCGTCGCAACTTCATTTCCAGCGCCGACTTCAAATCCGCCGCGTAAACTGTCAGAAACCGTCCTTGAAACACCACAATGTTCTGGTCCATCGACCGGAAAAATGCTTGTTCCGGCCGCCGAAAGAAGACGCCAAACTGGTCGTTGATCCAATGTCGGGGCAAGTCAGCGCCGTGTACCGGGTCGGCGGCTGCCGCTATCGCGTTACGAATCTCCTGCTGGTAGGTGGAGTCGATCCAGACGTGTGGGTCGATCATTATGTCGAGGTCTTTAGTGGCTTCACGGTTGCGAAAGAGGCAGACGGCAAGGAAGCCGCCGATAGCAACCATACGGATAGGGGCTACAGCTTCGATGAATTCGTTTTGGCCAAAGGCTCGGTCAAGGGCGGTGAGACCTGGGAAGAGAACAGATTTTTAGGTTAGATATTGACTATAGCAACGGTTATCTTAGCGTATACTATAAGTGTGTGATGCTATGAGACGGTATTGGCCGGGTAGGGGCCGCTGGTGGCTTTTTCCAAGTCATCTCTCCACACCAACTTTGCGTGCAAGTGACCATGGGGATAACTTCTTTTCTTACATCTGGATCTTATCCACGTCAGATGTTCCGGGTCCAGATGCCAGCCCGCTGATCATGCTTGTGTCTACTTAGACCCAAGATATCGCTTTCAGTCACTTGAAAGTCTAGATGTCTACGCATGATTAATAGTAGATGGCTGAAGTGGTGTGACAGAGTCATTCAGCATTTAGAGACCAGCAGTCTTCCTCTTCAGGGTCATGAAGCAGTAGTGTTGTTTTATAGCATATTCGTCTTACGCATTAAGAGGCTATAGATAGATTTGTGACTAAGCGGTTGTGTCGGAGGGTCGGCCACTAATGATTACTCGGCGGTGGGCTATTGAAGCTAGCGTTTGATAACAGTGACCAAGTCCATCATGCGGAAAGAGAGGCTCCATATCATCAATTCGTATAGATAACTAGATAACTTTTGAGATCTAGATTCTAGCACTTGGGTTATACCCGGCAAACTTTGATTATGATGGGCTAATCGCGCCCTGCTATGTGATGTCTCAGGAATGTCGACAGAGTAAATACAGTTTCGTCGAGGCTGCTGTAGGTGGTTTTTGGTTATGGATGTTATGGATATTATGGTATATGTTTAATCCACATATAGGCATGAATACTTTGTGATCATTACTGGGACTTTTGGTCTGTGAGTCAATCCAAGGCTGTCTGGGTGATGATGTCATTACGTCGCAAATTGACAAAGACATCACTCCGGTGTATCAAGAAGGAAGTTTTTTCTTTTGAATGGCCATGTCTCAGAACTTGGGGGATGTGAGGCGCCATAGAATCCCTTTTAGTAGGTCAATAATTTCAACAGTGGGGTACAGATCAAGACAACCAGACACCAAACCCTTTGAAAGGCTATGTGTATAACTTGGCAGATTCAAAATGGCATCGGAACTATCCATGGCAAGGAAAAAGAAATGAGAGAAAAAAAAAATCAAGAGCAATAAAAAAGTAGTTATTGTGGAGATATAAGGACAAAATATACACTTCACTTACCACGTTGGATATTATCATAAGTCATATAAGGTGGTACTGAACCCAACGAACGAGCCGAGACGGCCGAGCCCGGACGTTCGGGTGGTGGTGAGGATGGTGTGGTCCATGGCGTTGACATGCCCCCAGTCGATCCTGACGAGTGAGACGATCCTGACATTGGTGGTATAAATAAAATATACAAATGTGGTGTATGGATAGATATTATGGTGATTTTGAGATGCGGTGATTAGATAAATACCCGGGGCTTAATTAGCCAAGATAACAGACGGTGGTAAGTGGGTTGAAGGGGGCGATGGGGGATTTTTTGATATTCGTTTATCGGAGGGTGGGGGGGAGGGGGGAGGAGGGAGGAGGGGAAAGGCCCCAAGACTAACTAGATGTAGCGCGCAAGATTCTAGAGATAAGGGGTGGTATATAAATAAATCGTCAAAGAGTCAATCATAGGAGATGGCGAAAGGGAAAGAGAGGGAGAGCTAGAGGGAGGCTATTTAACCAGATGGGCTAGCCGAACAAGGTGGCGACGATATCCAGGAGAAAACAAGATAGACAATGAGAGCACATTAAGCCTTCTCTCAAGGCCGTGGTACAAATCACAACCGGAAACAATCAAAGCGGAACAAGAAAAATGCGCTAGCGTAATTGTGTGAAACCGAAGGAGGAGAGAGGAAGGAAAGTTTGAAAGCGGCCGTTAGTGCGGTATAGTGAGTAGATCGAGGTAGTCCAAGGTGGGGGTTGCTGGTCCGGGTGGGTTGTAGGTTTGGTCTGACCCAAAATGCGAGGGGCAGTAAGGACAAAGGGGAGTGTAACGTGTGAGATGAGTAACTAAGTAAATAAGTAGTTGACAATGTCTTGCCAGACTGGATTTTGCGGGGGATCAAAACGACCGGAGATGGAAGCTGATGTGCATGTTCAAGACCAAGTCCCAAGGACCAGGAAGACTTTTGAAGAAAAAAAAAAAAAAAAAAAAAAAAAAAAAGAAATAACAGATGAGTCTCGTGAGTTCAAGAGTATATATATAAACACAAGATCTGATGAGGCCGGTTCTGTGGTTCTTAGGCTCAGATATGCAGGCTACCGAGTTAGTCAAATGCCAAGATACTAATGTGACAGCTGCGTAATATGAGAGACGTAATATCGTGAGAAATTCCAGTCAGGAAAACAGGCGGTATGACCAAGAAGATAAATAAAATCTTGAGTGAACAGCAATCAGGAGGAAACAGGAGAATAGAGGGGGGAGAGTGGATCGGAACGGAGATAGGCACACTGGGGAGAGGGGGAATTAAAAGGGCCAGGAAGGGGGAACCAGAACGAAAAACCCAAAAGGCAGGTTGTCGAGACCTATATATATATATATATATATATCTCCAATGGCGGAATAGTGTGATGCGACACGATGGGATTCAACGTCAGAGAATCAGACAACAAGCACCAGCTTCTCTTAGGTCAAGAAATCAGCTGGTCTTCCATTCGTCAGTGAAGCTTTCTGAGTGCCGAAGTGGGGGGAGGAGGGGGCATGGATAGATGGCTGCCCATACAAATTGAGGGGGCTGCAGCAGCTTTATTAGGCAGGAAAAAAAAGCAGATCGTTCGTGTTCTAGAACAGTGCGCTTCAGAGACCCTTCTTCCTCCGGGCCGTTAATTCGGTATCAATATTTCGTGGGCCAGAAGTGAAGCCATATTTGTTGGCGCTAAGCTAGAACTGGAGGTGACGAACCTGTTCAATTGGCGTATTGACATTCGTTTCTCGCGAAATGGGTGTGTGTGAAGGGCGTAGCTCATTTATCTGTCTCTGCAGATTTTTTTTTCTCTTGGCCGTCTCTGGTCATAGTGTCGAAAAACAAAAGTCATATTTAGTATGGATGATCTGTATCTGTAGTGATTTTGCTACAAAACTTGTATATCCTCCCCGGTTCTGTGATGATGTTTGTTCTCTCTACTCTACCTGCTCCGTCTCCATCTGAAAAATTTGTAACCATCTTGATAACAATTGATAACAGAAAGACAACTATTTGTATAGTTTTATGGTCTGAACAACGGGTCCAATATGTTGTTTCTTTCCTTCTATCGTCTCTTTAGTCCCACTACATAGATTTTTTAATCTCACTCATTCTCTTTTCTCTCACACCATGCCCCAATATCCCAATTCCGGTCTTCTGACCTTAGCACTTGCATTCGGAGCACTTGCATTCGGTCTTCACCTACTCAGTGCCTGATTCCCAGTAGCCACTAATAATAACTTGGAAGCTTGTCGCTTAGTTTGTTTCTCCTCATGGGACAAGCAGCCCCGATAACTTGTAAATAACATATTCCATCCATAATTAAATAGATGCATAGAGAAATAGACGCCCAACATCCAAAGAAGATTGAAAAGAGAGAAATCTGGAGACAACTATAAGGGATAAAGAAGAAACATGGAGAGAAAAGACGCGGTCCAGCCCAATTAATGCTCTGAAGACTGAGTAAAGGCCAATTCTGCATAGACGCTCCTTTCATCTTGTCGTCTTCTCCCTCAGTGTAGACGACGGTCTGAATCGGTCACTCGAGTACATTGGGATAACTAAATATACATAAGTGGATGATTTTTCAAGGTTTGTAAACTCATGGGCCGAATTCTAGTTGCCCTGTGATAGGTTCGGTAGTGACAGTGACTAGTGATCCTATAGTGTTGCTGCTTGTCAATTGTTTTCTCGGTTGGGCTGCTGGTGGGAAAAAGAGAAGGGGGGCATAACCACTGCATAATTGATTGGGAGAGGAATTGTTGTGTTTGGATATTCCGTAAAGAGATCTAAGAGAAAAGCATGTAATTTATCAATACCTTTTGAGCATCCAGCAAGCAGCCCACTCGAAATTTTCGGTCTGTTTGGCCTAAACGCTTTACAGCTGGATGTAAATGTTGGTAACATAACTCGTCAATTACTATAGTCAATATCACGATAATATAGAATGTATCATCTATGACTTCATACTGCATTGGACATCAAAGACCACGGTCTAGACTTTGGTAGGGCAGGCACAGATGCTCCTTGGATCAGATGGAGTCCATTTTCTAGTCATTCATAGACTATAAATGAGAGAAGATGGATTGTTTGCATGAGGGGACTTTTAATTCATATTCCGTCAAAGTCATTGGCTTTCTCTGACCGACATCTGGACCGACATATGTTAGGGTTTATCCTTCAAAAGAGATGAAGACCCTTATAATTATAAGAAGATC
Source organism: Ambrosiella xylebori (assembly GCA_002778035.1). NCBI lineage: Eukaryota > Fungi > Ascomycota > Sordariomycetes > Microascales > Ceratocystidaceae > Ambrosiella > Ambrosiella xylebori. The sequence continues at coordinate 821,153 of PCDO01000003.1, forward strand.
ACATGATGTCTTTGTATATGGGTTTACGTAGAACTCCGATTAAATTAGGGTCTGTCGTTTCAAAACGCCTGGCAAAGACGCAATCTGAAACGCAAGATCGCTACTAACGCCGTAAATGCCCATTCCCTGTTACCAAACTCGGCATCAAATTGATTCGCACACCCCGTAAAATCATTGTCATCCATCAGGCCCTTTTGTTTTCCGCAGCCGGCTTCTCCCCAAGCGACTCCTCCGCATCTCTTGGCCTGTCGTCGATCCCAAGCTATACAAGCGGTTACGTGGATATCATTTTCTGTCTGCCTCCCCCCCCCCCCCCCCTAAAAAAAAGTCTTTTGATGGGTGAATTTAAAGAGAAGGTTGTATCCAGAGTCGATGTGACCGAAGCTTTGATAGACGACATACCAGCGGACAGAAGAAGAAGAAGCGACGGCATACGGCAAACGGGAATGTGACTTCCGACCGAGGGCGCGGAATCCATTTTCTCCGCGCGCTCCAGATTTGTTTCGTAGTTAAAAATATTTACGCCGCCGCTGGGGATGATCATGAAATCTTGGCGGGAAGTGGAGTAGAGAAGAAAATGAAATACGCCAACCCACAAAGCATTTTTTTTTATTATAGATACAAGAACAATTTTGTTTACTGGATAGACATGAATGAATTTATTTACATGTAAATTAAGGCATGTTGTTATAGAATGAATTTGTATGTATTGAGGCTAGTCAACCCTAATGATCACGAGCATTTGTTCATCGAATATTCTAAACAGAAGGATGTAGAAATGGCGCTAGGAACGGGAATAAGAACTAGAATTTTTTTTTTCGTTATTTTCTGTCATATTTTACTGTATTTATATACGTCACATAAAACAAACTATGAAAAATCAATTTAGGAACACAAGCCGCACATTTAGACTTCAGTGCTTTTAGTTAATCTACATTGATCGCAAGTCTCTTACATAAATCTATCGCCACCAAATCATCTTCGAGCTGTAGAAAGGGGAAAAAAGAAGAGAAAAAGAAAACAGGGGGAGAGACCTTCCTTCAGGTCCTCTGGGATTCTTTGTTTGCCCAAATACTCACTGCCGCAACGCTCAGGAAGCCCGTCGCTATATTCTCCATTACTTGCTCGCTTTGTAATCCCCAAAGCTTGCGAAAGAAACCTATATTGACGTTTACATCTATATATTGTTTACTTGGTGTTACAGAACACTTCATAGACAATTGAATAATCGTTCCCAATGCCTCTCAATCCATGAACTAGATTGGGCTTTGTTCCACTTATGTATACACATTGTACAAGACCCGTACGGGAGTGATCCAGGCGCCGTCAGAGCTCGTCTCACAGCCAGAATTGAGCCGCGAAGTTCGATATATTTATTTATTCAGGGCCTGTGCTGTTTTTTTTTTTTGTTTAGGACAAGTTGTGGGGTGGCAAGCGAAGGGGGGGCCTTGACTGATGGATGGGTGGACGGACAGATAGGTTCACTGCCTTCGGTTGCAACGGCGGTAGCTGTGGGCGATATCACTAAGAGAGCTTAGCCTGGCTTGCCACGCGGACATTGGGACATTTAAACCATTGATGCGATTATCTGAAGACTTGGGGCTGATTGGTATGGGAGAGGGAAACATTACAACCGGGAACGGGAGTTGGACGCGCTCGTTGGTGGATATGTGGTTGAACGGACGGGTCGCGGACTTGCTTTGCTTCTTGTTTTGATTATCAGTGCATGAATGTGTGTATGTGTTGGTTATTTACCATACCGTGCTAGATTAGACGGTATACCGTTACGGTGACGGGACAAATAAAATAAAGCCTGGCATTGTTAACGAAAGTTACTGATGAAGCACCTGAGAGTGACTGATGCTTGGCTTGCCGGCTGGTATCAAATCTAATTCACCCCTATTTTAGCCTCGGGTGTCTCTGCGACTTGCACATCACCACCAGCATCTTCCAGCAAAGAAAGAACAACCGAAAAAAAAAAATCATAACAGGTTCAAGTTCTCTTGTCTCCAAACCATTGCGTTGACATGTTCCGCGATTTCTCGGTTCATGACAGGACTTGGGATGGCCGCCGTCCATTTTCTAGGGAATCGGCTCACAAACGCTGCCAAGGGCGTCGTCATAGGTTTGGCGGGCAAGGAGGGGGCGTGGCAATATACATGGGTTGCGCCGTAAGAAGGGGATTCTGGAGGGTTTTAGCAGGTACGAGATTTCTATAATGGGCAATAGGGCAATAGTGGGATATGGTTCCACTTCTGGGGGAGTTTCGCGGGGCAAGATTGACAGTCAGGTAGTTTCCAATATTCTCATATCAGCATTATAGAAGCGACATTGAAAATACAAATCTTTCCCACCTGAATGGAGAACACAGATACTTTGTGGAAACAACGGGCCGTAAATAACGAAAAAAAAAGAGAAGTTGCTGATTTTTCTCTTTCTCTGCTCGATTCTTCCTGGTATCCATACTTATACCAAAGAGGTAAGAAGAAAGAAGGAAACCACAAAGTATCGGATCCATAGTCCTTGGTGGCTTACTCAGAATTATTTGAGAAGACATTCGTGAGCGCCGCTATTACAACGCCAGGAGAACTCGGATATGTACAATTTGCCAATTACTGAGCCATTGGCGGCTGTGTAGTGTTTATTACTTTACTCAACTTTACTGTACTTGGAGGTTATTTAACTTTGTGCTAGAAGAAACGAGGGTTTCTTGCTATTCTCAGTTTGGAAGTCGTCGCAAGCCTACTCACTTCGCAGGATGGGGGATTGTTATAGATACACACCCTCCATTATATTGGGTCCCGCTCCATTCTTCCATAGCCATATAATCCGTCAACAATTGTACACGGAAAACACTATCAAACATCCGGCTTGGACAGAACTCTAGACTAACTGTAATGATGATGGTGTGGTCGATGTCTCATTGTGTGACTGTCATCACTATGAGACCTAACATCGCGAAAAAGCCAGACAAAAATCCAATCAAAAAATTTCATACAAGACGTAACAAGCAGTCTCATGAAGTTTGCTCATGAATGCCATGGGGAAAGCACTGACTGATTGCACAGCCAGGTCTAGCCGGGTTCCTTCCCTCGCTGTGGAAGGGGTTATGGGATGGAGGGAAGGGCGTGTGTTCTATCGACGATTTGTGGGAAGGGAAAGAGACACGACGTGCGTCAAACCCACAAAGTAATAGCCAACAACAACTGCAACAACAGTCAACAGAAAACAGAAAGAGCAATTACAAACCCAGACCCCAGGGAGTGCAAAATCGCCAGACATATTTACATTGCGCTACTTCCGCCTTCTTTCTCTTCTGATTCTTTTCCGATTTCTTCTTGTTTTTAATTTTTTTTTTCCAGCATAGCTACTTTTTTTGTGCAATACTCACCTTTGTCAATCTACTCGCGCTTGTTCTCAAGTCCGAGTAACCTCTAATCTGACTCTCTCGTTGTTGGATATTTTTTCTTTTTCTCTTTCTTCATCCGACCCTAATTGCTTTTTTACATAACAGGTCCATCACTCTCTCTGGACCTTTTTTCAACTACGTCAACTATTGTCGCCCGTTTGAGCTTTTAAGTCGTTTTTGCAAAGTTATACACACCAAACCGCCATCATGAAGCACTCTGTCGTTCTCGTTGCTGCTGCTGGCATGGCCTCCGCCTCCATCTCCCCCTCTCTGACCGAGAAGGACCTCCCCCGTCGTGCCTCTACCTCTCTTCCTACAGTCACCGTCTCTGGTAATGGTAAGAGATTCTTGTTCTCATCCTGGGAATAAATCCAGGATGACTTGCGACTCGTATCTGGGCAAGAGTCTGCATAATATCCCTGTGTTTCCGAGCCGTCCGCATTTTTGAAGCTGAGCTAGCTTACTGCGCCCTGTCACCAATTATGCGGATACGAGCCGTAGGATTGCCGCGCCATACCCCTAATACGATGTTCGCCCGACGAAGTATTCAGAACATCAAAGCTGACCAGACATAATTTGTAGCCTTCTACGCCGGTTCCGACCGGTTCTTTATCCGTGGTATCGACTACCAGCCCGGTGGTTCCTCCGCCGAGGTCGACCCTCTCTCTGACGAGTCCATCTGCAGCCGTGACATTAAGGAGTTCTCCAAGCTCGGTGTCAACACCATCCGTGTCTACACTGTTGACAACTCGGCCAATCACGACACTTGCATGCAGGCTCTTGCCGATGCCGGTATCTACCTGGTTTTGGATGTCAACACTCCCGGTTACTCCCTGAACCGTGCCGAGCCTGCCACTTCCTATAATGCTGCCTACCTGCAGAATGTCTTCGCCACCATTGACGCTTTTGCTAACTACACAAACGTCCTGGCTTTCTTCTCGGGTAACGAGGTCATCAACGATGAGGAGGGCACTACTAAGGCCGCTCCTTACGTCAAGGCCGTCACCCGTGACATGCGTGCCTACATGAGCGCTCGCTCCTACCGTGCTATTCCTGTTGGGTACTCTGCTGCGGATGTCAGCTCTAACCGCATGCAGACTGCTCACTATATGAACTGCGGTCAGGATGACATTCGCTCTGACTTCTTCGCCTTTGTAAGTTCATTTCCTGCTGTTCCTTGTGTGCGTTGAAAGCTCTAATAACGCTAACTGATATCGCAGAACGACTACTCCTGGTGCACCTCCAACTTTATTGAGTCTGGCTGGGATGTCAAGGTCAAGAACTTTACCAACTATGGTATTCCCATTTTGTAAGTTTATCACGGCATTCTCACCACCGTAGTGAAACACATGTTAACAATTTACCAGCTTGTCGGAATACGGCTGTATCACTAACACTCGTAACTTCCACGAGCTGGAATCCCTGATGAGCGACAACATGACCAGCGTCTATTCTGGCGGTATTGTCTACGAGTACTCTATGGAAGACAACGGATACGGTATCGTCAATATGAGCTCGGTCTCTGCCTCATCTGTCGATGAACTTCCTGAGTTCACTTCGTATGCCGAGGCCCTGTCCTCGTTCACTGTCCCTACCAGTGCCCCTCCTGGCGCCACCAGCACCTTTGCTGTTGCCTGCCCCACTTCCGACTCTGTCTGGGAGGTCGACCCCTCTATCCTCCCCGTCATCCCCGATGAGGCCAAAGCCTACTTTACCAAGGGTGCCGGTTCCGGTCTCGGTTTCAACGGCGCTGGTTCCCAGACTGACACTGAATCCGGTGTCTCTACTTCCAACATCACCAACGCCAACCAGAACGGTACCTCTTCTGGTTCTTCTTCTAGCTCTTCCTCTAGCAAGTCTGGCTCCAAGTCTTCTGCTGGCAAGGTTGTCTCCAGCGGTGTCGCCGTCACTGGTGCCACTCTCCTGGTTACCCTTCTTGGTGCTATCATGCTGTAAATCTAAGGATACAAATGCTTGTATCTTTGGGTTTAGGGTGTGAATGATGTGGTTTTTTTTTTGGGGGGGGGGGTTATAGAATTTCGGTTATCCGGGCATCGTTGGTCTGCTGCTCACGCGCGGACGGCGCAGTGTTCGAACCGGTTAGATGAATGTGTATAAATTTCTCTCAATTTGAGCGTTGCTAAGAATGGTTATTTATTCTATAGTGTTTTGTTTCTTTGCTTTTTTTTTCTTAGTCTATTGATTTCTTTTTAAACTAAACGGATTGATTGTGTTATGTGTGTAAATATGTGAACTTGGTGGATACTTAGAGGCTACAGTGTTTGCAGCACATAGTTACATTTGTGTAAGTTGCAGGTCGTCTATTCGTTTGCCGCCAAGAAATCGTCAATGTAGGTGACCGCAGGTACTTTGTGGGGAGGGGAGCGCAGGATCGTAATCAGTTCATGCTTTTGAGAGGCATGACAGAAAGGAAGCAACGAGACAAGATCGCGAGCAGAGACACCAAGCGACTAATTTTTGTTTGTTTATAAATGTATAAATGTAAGCTGATGTTGAACAATTTATAATGATTGGATGGACTTTGTGCAACGGGGTGGCGAATTATCGAATCGTCGAATTATCTTAGTTATGGATGCAGTTTGGTGGGTGGTATTGGGTGCTTATAATGTGGATGGAGATGGGGTGATTATGTTAGCAACATAGGGTTTGCCCATGAAAACCCTAATCTTTTTCTATTGTGGTATAGAAAGAAAGCGGCGCGGGTTGCTTTTTTTCTCGAGGAATCCGGCCCTATATTCCTAACACCTCGGAAATCTTACATACCTACACCTCCAATTTCCTCGATAAATCATATCACCACTGTTCCAGCTCCAACGGGCGGCGCAGAATGACTAAAGTATTGCTGGCAAATTGGGGAAATACTGTGACGCTGCTGCGTCAACCGAGGCAGCACGGGCCCATAGTGGAGGGTTGTTATGTAACCATATGTGGGTTAGGATGTAACATGTGTCTACATAGCCCAGTGAAGAGTGCGGCGCGTACATATCTGCAAAAAGATAGTGACGACGAACAAGTACCGAGGATCTATTTATCAGCTATTTTGTCAGAAAGACAACCATTACTCCAAAACTGCCTTTTTCACTCGGGGGTTGAAAATTTCTATAAAAAAACTACAATTTTAGTCAAAATCTCGTGATTTCTTATAAACGAGACGCGACAAGTCGACGTCTGCCCTAGTGTAATGCTGTCAGCATACTCGCTACCGGAAACACGGAAACTAACAGAACCACCCTCAGATCAACCCAAACAATGTCCTCACCACCCGATTCCCGCTTGCCTCCTACCCCCTCGAACCCATCATTCCCCACATCAACACTACCACAAGCATCATCATTATCATCATCATCATCATCATCACCATCACCACCATTATCTACAATGCCTGTTCCCGCGAATGGACCCACTCAGGCTCAACCCCCGCCGCTAGCCCCAATTAACCTGACCGAACCAAACGGAGCCCCTCTCCAACCCATCCACCAGCAAACAACGACAACAGTCCACCAAAAATTCCCCCACAATAACCTGCAGCAACAGCCTCACCACCACCACCACCTCTCCCATCACCACCACCAAGGACATGCTCCGCCGCTGCCCCGCCAGCCCACGCCGCCACCCTCAGTGCACACGCAGGCCCCACGGTTCCCCGGGTATGAAGACTACCAATTTTTCATTGTGACACACCCTGCCCAATACGTCGCACACGTTGAAATCCATCGCCCGGAAAAACTCAACGCCTTTTCTGAGCCTGTCTGGCTCGAATTCGGCTCTCTCTTCCGCCGCATTGCCCGCGACTCGTCGATCCGCGCCGTTGTCCTATCCGGCGCCGGTCGCGCCTTTACCTCGGGCATGGATGTAAAGGAAGCTACGAATGGTGTCCTGGGGTCCTCGTCGTCGACTGATGGGCAGGATGTTGTGAGGACGGCGGCGGCGCTCCGGAGGTACATTGGGGAGTTCCAGAATTGCATTTCGGCGATGGACTCGGCGGGGAAGCCGGTGGTGGCGGCGATCCACGGACTGTGCATTGGGTTGGGTGTGGACATTGCGTGCTGTGCGGACGTCCGGTTTACGAGCGTAGATGCGCGGTTTGCCGTCAAGGAGGTGGACATTGGGATGGCGGCGGACATTGGCTCGCTGGCGCGGCTGCCCAAGATTGTCGGGAACCAGAGCTGGGTGCGCGAGGTGTGCTATACGGCGCGGGTGTGGGGGGCTGCGGAGGCGGAGAGGATGGGGTTTGTCAGTAAGGTGTGCATGAGCAAGGATGAGACATTGGCGCAAGCGATTGGGCTGGCAAGCATCATGGCAGAGAAGAGCCCGGTGGCGGTGCAGGGGACCAAGGAGATTCTGCTGCATGCGAGGGACCATTCGGTTGAGGACAGTAAGTTTGATGATGATGGGCCGGTGGTAGGGTGGGATGAAGAGGAGACGGAGGTGGGCGAGGAGGCGGGGAGGATGGCGGCGGCGGCGGTGGCGGCGGGAGGATATGGGCCGCTGCGGAATAACAGAAGAGTGCTAACTGATGGTGCAGATTTGCGGTTTACAGCGGTTTGGAATGGGGTGGCGCTGCAGTCGGCGGATTTCAAGTCGGCGTTGTTGTCGGGATTTAGTAAGCGGAAGCCTAAGTTTGAGAAGCTGTGAGTGGAGGAGGGAGAGACTGAAAGTTGGAAATATACTGGTGAATATCTGACTGGATGAGGTCTGTACTTATGACATTTTAATTTTATTTTCTTTAAATCTTGTTGCTTTACGTTTGGTACTCTTATAGCTTGGATATAATTTATTAAAAAGTAAACATTCCGCAAAATCCTCCCTTCTTTGTTTATCTCCAGGTTCTGTCTTCCCTTCTTTTATTCGCTTACTCTTCTGATCCCGAATCATCAATCTGCTGCTGAGTCTCCTTAAGCCGCTATCCCACAAAGTCCGCCGGTTAGCCTCGCCAAATATTCTCCTCTCGAAATCCCCTTACCTGATTAAGCTTCTCTTTCAACTGTACAACCATATTCTCCTTAACAACTACACGGTTTTCGTCGAGGTCCTCAATGATGATGTCGTGGCGGGCACTGTCAATGTTGACGATGATTGTCTTTATGGACGGGTCGCATTCGACCAGGACGCCTATTTTGGGGTTGTCAGTTGTCAATTTGCCACCTATGGGGCTTTTTTTGTTAATAATACCTTTGATGGCACGCGGCATGATGGGGGATTGTCTTTGGGGAGATCTCTGAATAGTCTCTGGGTAAGTGGACGGATAACCATTGACGTTCAGCCTTGTCTCCACTTTTAGGATGGCAGGAGGCAGATTGCGCGCTTATATATATGCAAGGGCGGGCGCTTGGTTCTATTTATACATTACATAAGTGAGGTGCCGCAGCTAGGGTTAACTTATACAGCGATCCACATTTTACTTCAGTTAAAGACATGGACATCGGAAGTTTTCAGAATACTTGGATAATAGAAAAAATGACTTTGATTCTATTAGGGAGGGGGGGGGGTATCTATAATGGTCATTTTAGTCCTCCTAAGGACGAAGAAAAAAAGGATATGGCAATAGTCATGACGACTCGCAAGACTGCTCCCCAGCCTCGTTCTTAGGCTTCTTCTCTTCCTCTTCCTCCATCTCCTCCGTCTCTGGCACCTCCGTCTCCTCACCCCTGGCAATATTCTCATACAACGGCGGTCGCCCCTCCACATACGGTGCCGGTTCCATCTCTGTATACTCCGGGGCATCCTCCCACTCCCGTGTCACTTGCAAATATCTCTCGACGCTCTCGACCCGGCCGGCCAGCGGTGACCGCCTGTTGTATCCTACGAGCACCATCCTTTCCCCGATGCGCAAATTCCTAGTGTACGCTGGGACGGCATCGTTGGGGGCGTTCTCGTTTAGCTGGCCGTCGCCCGTGCGCGCATATGTCTCGACATTAACCTGGTCCTGGTCCTGGTCCCAGCCACTGTCACCCACATGGGCTATGGGCGGCACCGTAACAGCGGTATCTGGCATCGTGGCCGACCCAGATCTGGCAGGACAAGAGCGCCACTGCGGATCATCAAGCGAGAATATATTGTCATTCCGCGATGCAATGCGCGGATACTGCTGTGCACGCTCGCGTTGGCGGTCTTCGCGCTCGTGGGAGTCTTGCACCATTCGTTTGCGTTCGTTGTGGGATTGAAGAAATTTGTTAATGTAGTGGCAGAGGATGCAGAGGAGGCTAATGAGGGCGATGGAGAGGGCAAGGCCGATGGTGAGGAAGCCGAAGATGTCGTCGGCGATGGTGGGCTTACCGAGAAGGTTTAGGGGGATGGAGGGTTCCGAGGTGGGTGCTGGGAACATTTTAAGTTTGGTGGCTGTAGTTGGTGATGTGATTTAGGTTTTGATGATAATGATGTTTATAATCAAATTAAAAGTGAGTTGAAAACTGGATGTTGATCTCGAGATTGAAGTAGAAATAAAAAAGAAAACGAAAAAGAAATCCAAAGCAAAAAATTCATTGGACAAGCGGGAGGTCCATGACTATTTGTACCTGCCTCCGCTTCTCCAATGTTTTTCCGCAAATGGCAATTCACTAGAAATTTTACTTCAAGAGCTTTATTGACAACCTTGATAACCAATGGCACGGCATTAGTCGTTAAGTGGATTTGCGGGTTGGCTTAGTCTGATTATAGGGTTCCCGCTTGCGATTTCGCGCTCCGGATCGGGGTTAAAGCAGTTGCGTGATTGGTTAATTTGGGCGGTGGGAAAGACGAAATAGGCCGGATTACTGATAGGCTATGAGAGAACGGGTGATTGGTTTATTCATAAATTGAGTTTAGGTTAAGGGTATCTTTGGTCAATGGATAAATGATGGGTAGATGGCGGAGGCTTGAGATAAGTAGGTCCTAATGTCAGATCCGGCATTTTGAAAAAAAAAAGAACAGGCAGCAATCTCAAGTGAAGAAAAGACTGGGTAAAGACACTTTCTATACAGTTTGGCAAGTATCTCACTGTCATTGGTAAGACAGCCGCTCTGTTCTACAAGGCCAACGATATATAAGTCCTCTGCCAACCACTTTTGCCGTTCAGGAATGTAACATTGAATACTGACTTATATATCCACCCAGGGATCTCTTCAAATTACCAAAGGCCCTCCTCCCTCTGACAGGAGCCATCGAACCCCGAGACTATTCATTACATTATAAAACAGGAATATCAGGGTGACAGATCAGACATTAACAAGACACTATATATTTATTTGCCTTTTGCACGGCAGATAAACGAGGGACAAAGCTAAATAGCTGGGTGGCCATATTGGATCCCTTGTGTCACCATGTCTTTAGCGCACAAAACAACCAAGCAAATATTGTCTCGAGCTTGTGCACAGGTCGGTTACTTAGGTTTTGGTTACTGGAAGAAAGCTGGGAAAGGCACCTATGATAGCAGAAAAGAGGGTTGAATAAAGGAGCAGGATTAAGAAGTAATTGCGTGCTGTTGTCATGTGATGTACCAACACAAACCCTAACTCCATTGTGTAAGTTACAAGACCATAGCTAAGACAATAAGCTAAGTTCACCTAAACAACTTCAGGCTATACAACATCAATTCTCTTTGGAACTAAACTGTCACACTAAGCTACCTTAACCTAGAACCCCCCCCTTCCTTACGCCACTGGAAACACCCCTCCGTCCCCCCGCGGATCACTCCCCCCACTCCAAACGCCCGCCCGCTCAGCCTCATCCCACCCCCACCTCACAATTTGTCCCCGCCCAAACACCTCCCTCTCAAACCCCCTCACAACCCTAACCTTATGCCCCAACTCCTTTAACCCCTCCACCACCTCCTCGCGAATCCCTTCCTCCACCTTGACCTCCCACTCCACCCGACCGTTCTTCTTGACCCCGGCGTCAATCGACACTCTCGGCGCATCTAGTGCCGCCTGCGGCGACAGGCCCGCAACTACCTGCCCTAAGAACACTTGCACGTGCCCCTGCGGCTGCATGAACCCACCCATCACCCCAAACACCGAATGCAACCTGCCGCCGACGCCGCCATCCCGCACTGCCTCCGTCACCAGCCCCGGGATAATCGTATGATATGGCCTCTTCCGCCCCGCCACCACGTTCGGGTGCCCTTCCTCCAGCGAAAAGTTTGCCCCGCGATTCTGCAGCGTAAACCCGCAACCCGCCGGGACAATCCCCGTCCCGAAGCCCCCATAGTTACTATTGATGAATGACGCGGCATTCCCATCTCTATCTGTCACCGAAAAATACACCGTATCCGCCGACTGCAGCGCCGGCGACACCGTCGCCTTCCCCTGCGGCTTCCCGTGCACCAGCTTCTCTTCACCCAAGGCACGCCCCGGGTCGAACAGCCGCGCGCGCTCCTGCAGATACTCCGCCTCTAGCAATCCGTCAATTGGCATCTCGACCGCCTCCGGATCCGCTACCCACCACGTGCCGTCGGCAAACGCCAGACGCAGAGCCTCAATCACCGCATGCAGATAACCCACCCCGTTGTGATCTTCCTTGGTCCACCGCGGTACCTTGCCCATCTTCTCGGCCTCCCGGAGGATCCCGAGCGCCAGCAGCGCGATGATGCCCTGGCTATTGGGCGGATGTTCCCACACATCGAGGGCCCTAGATTCGCCGAGGCCCTGGCCATCAAAGGTGAGTTTGATGGGCGGCGGCATGTCGGCGGGGCGCGAGAGGTGGTCTTCGAGGTCCTCGAGCGTCAGGAGGCCGCCGAGGGAGGAGGTGACGAGGACGATTTGCTGGGCAATGCGCCCGCGATAGAAGCCGGCGGCTCCGTGAGCTGCAATGGCGCGGAAAGTCTGCGCCAGTGTCGGGTTCCGGAAGATTTCGCCGGCCTTGGGGGCCCGCACACAGTCCAGGGCCATCGGGTCATCTTTCAAGACCTCCCGGAAATTCAATGAGGCCTTCCGGAGCTCTGGCTCCGCTTTATTCCACTAAATAATAACATAAAAATAGTTACTATCAAATACTACCATCGTCAGGCTTCAAGTGCTTACATATCTTGCCGTCACTTCCGACACCGGAAACCCCTCCTCTGCCAACCGTATTGCCGGCCCCAAAATCTCCTCCATTGTCAATCGCCCGCTCCCCAACTCTTTCACTGCATCCACCCACCCCTTTGCCGCCCCCGGCACCGTCACCGCCTGCACACTTGTCATCGGGATTGTCTTGCCGTCCACCGGACCCGTCTCGGGCAGCCCGAGGTTCCGCCGGACATTAGGCAGTGTTGCGGCGAGCGGCGAGCGGCCGGAGCCATTGAGCGCGTAGACGGAGCGGGCGTTGTAGGAAAGGAGGAACATGTCGCCGCCGATGCCGGTAGAGGAGGGCTCGGTGACATTGAGGGCGGCAGCTGGTATGGTGGTTGTTGTTAGCAGATGGTCTTTTTCTTTTCTTTCCTTTTTTCTTTTTCGGAAGCTTGGCAACGGAAACTTACCAACAGCAACAGCGGCATCCTATAAATAGACAAAAATTCATTCACTCGGTTAGCCAGATACTCACACATAATGACATCTTCCCAACCCGGGTCCACTCAAACCCCGGTCTCCACGTTAACTCACTACTGCATTTCCCCCCATCTTCAAGACTTCCACCCCGCACTGTGCCGCCAGCGGCTGCGTACAAGCCACCATCCCCTCCGTACTATGCACCACACTCCTCCTCGAGCCAAAGGTAAACGGCCCGTCGGTGGGCGTGATGTCTGTAACGGGAATTGGCATCGTGATGGCCAATTTCTTATCTGAGTTAAAATATAAACGTTCCAAGTGTAAATTTCGACTGAAATGATGCCCAAAACTACTTGAAAACAACAAAGTGTTATAAATTATCAAAAAGAAAATGGTGGGAACTGCGTGATTTTATGCTCAAATTTCGGAGGGTAATAATGCATCAAGCCAAGCCAGCCAGTTATCCGGCGACGGCTACTTATACTCAGCCGGTGTACCCTAACCCTAACCACATATTATCCATCTCCAACTTTAATCTCATCAACTTCATTCTCAGCTTTATCCCCTGCTTACACTAATATATACTCTTGGAGGGGAAAAAGGCCTTACTTTCAACTCCTAAAAATATACATCATTCATATAAGAAAAATATCAAAAAAAACAAAAGGTATACTGTACAACACAACCTCCCCAAAAAAGAAAAGAAATTCCAAATAACCACATCACCTCTCCTAACGTCTCTTCACAGTGATGAAGGGAACATCAACATCCTCCCCGCTGGTATCCTCCGCCACCATCTCAATCAGAATCTCATTCTGGTGCTCCGGAATAGGCGTCTTGGAGATAAACTCAACTAGCTGCGACAACTTCATCGGCAGTTTCTCCTGGAGCTTGCTTGACTGCTGGAACGACGCATACAGCAGACTGACGCCTGAGCTCAGCATCGAAATGCTAAGACCCTTGGCCTCAAAATGGTCGAGAAGCTCCTGCAGCGTAATGTCCTCTACCTCGAAGCGATCCCAAATCTTGTCCAGAGTAACCTTGCCGTCCTTGCTCTGGTACTCAACCTTGGGCGACGCAATGGGTTCCGAGAAGCCAAAGAAGGGTAGAGCTAGGTTGATGAATCCGTTCTTGTACTTCTCAATGTCATTCTGCTCACCGATAATCTTGTACAGCTCAAGAACCACGAGGCCAGTAACCAGAGCAGTGGTCGTGGCAATAGCAGGGATGATCTTGCCAGCAATGAACTTGGTCTGGTGACGGTCAATCGGCTCAATCTTGTAGTTCAATGCACGTAGGTTGCTGCAGGCAGTGATAAAGTCAATGTGGAAGTTGGTATCGTCGTCCTTCTCGAATTCGACAGGGATAAGCTGGAAACCGGATAGAGAAGCTGCCGGCGGAAGGCTGGCCGCAACCTTGGCAGCCTCATCCTCATCAGCAAAGGCGTTGGCGTTGGGATCTGCCTCATTCTCGTTGGCCTGGATCTTGACGTTGGCATCGGGCGAGAAATCCGGCACAATCACATTCTCAAGCTCCTTGACATAAAAGTCCCTGTCGACCTCGGGAACCTTGATGTCGTAGTTGAACGCGTGAAGGTTGGCACCAGCAATGACGAAGTTCAGGTGCGTCAGGTCGTTCACATCAAACTTGAGCGCATCGGGAGCACGCTTGGGAGCAGACCAGAAGGGAGCACCAGTAGAAGTAAGAGAGTCCTTGGGGAACGTGTACAAGAGCTGTTGGATGTCGTTGACAAACAGCTTTTCAAAGAACAGACGAGCCCAGGCAATGCAGTCCTCAAACGTGCGCGGGCGGTCAACCGTCAGGCTGTCGTGGATGCTCTTGAGAGTTGCAATCTGGTTGGTACCCTCCTTGAGAGCGTTCTCGACGTAGTTGGGCTGAGTCAGGTATTTGTTGACGTTCTGAGGACGCTCGACAAACGTCGCCTCAAAAATGTGGTTCTTGGCCCAGGCGATGGTGTGTTCGATGCGGTAAGGGAAGCTGCGAACAGTGCACATGGGGAAGCCCTGCTCCGGGGGATCGTGGGATGAGGCGTACGACTCGGTAATGTTGGGCAGCACAACCTGCGTGTTGCCCTTGGTTCCCAGAGTACCAGACTCCAAGAGGTGCTTGCGGAAAAAGACGCAGCGGCCATCAACATACCGGCGAGCATCGACATTGTCAAGAGCGTTGGTGATACCGTCAAGATTGTTCCAGAACTCCTCGTTGAAGATGTGCTCTGTGTCCTTGCCAACAGAATCCTTGTGGGATTGGATGTGCCCGTTGAGCTCGGGGTTCATGAGCTGGACAGCCTTGGCCGCAGAGTCCGACTTCATGTTACCGACATCATGGGCACGGAACAGAAACTGACGGTTCAGGTTGCTGCGCTCAATGGAATCCATGTCCGTAATCCACAACTTGCCCTCGGGGCCCGTACCCAGACCAATCATGGCCCAGTTCTTGAGCATCTCACAACCAATGGCACCGGCGCCAACCAGGAATTCCTTGGTGTTGGCCAGCTTCTCCTGGAACTCCTTGCCAAAGACGGCAATCTGGCCATCGTAACGAGTGCCGGTGGGGTTGCACGTCTCGGCGTTACGGGTGACATTGGTGGGCAGCGACTCGATAGAGTCAAAATACAACCACTGCTTTATGGGGTGGAACTTGCCAGAAACAGCCTTGAGAACCTCCTGCGCCGCGATACCACCGAGTAAGGCTGCCATAGGGCTGAGATCACCGAGAGCCTGATAAGAAAGCTCCTTGACCAAATCCGTCTTGAGGCCATCGGGGTTCTTGGAAACTTCTTTAGCATAGGATATAACAGCCTGAGCATCCTCCTCGTTGAAAGGCTCGGGCAAGCGGCCCTTCTCCTCACGGAATTTGCTGAGGGCCTGGAAACCGGTGTGGAGAGCATCGGGGTGGTCAAACTTGGCAAAGTCGGCAATGAGATATTCAGGCTCTACCAGAGCCTCCGAATAGCTCTTGAACTCGACAGTTTTGGGCATCTTGACCTGGTGCCATAAACCACGTTTCTTGTACTCGCCCAAGCCACTAACATCACCAATAGAGAAGTTGTAGGGGCCCTTGGTGGTGATTTTGCGCGGTTCGGCGTTGTTCAAGGCCTCCATACCCTCAATCTCAGTGAAGGTAACGTAGTCGCCATCCTCAAGACCATGGCGTGTCTCATCAAGCGAAGAGACGAGACCAGTCTCGTCAACGTTGACAACGATACCAGTAAGAGCAGCCTCACCAGTGACGTCACTGACCACAAACTTGTCGCCAAAATCGCAGAAGATGGAACCAAACAAACCAAAGGTATTGGCAAAGACAACATAGACGCCGTTCTTGTGGCAGAAGTCGCCAATGGTACGCTGCTGCAAAGTAGAGGTGTTGGTAAAAACAACGACCTGGAACTGCTTTAACTTGTCCAGATTCGCCGCATCCTCAAGAGGACCGCTAGACTCAAGAACGCTGACGGGAACATAGGTATTGAGCTCCGCCAGTCTCGGCGCCGTGACAACATCACGCGACTTCCCGATATCCTCCTGGCGCAGGAAAAACTGGGAAGAGAGATCAGCAATCTTGGCCTCCTCAGGATCGTATACAGTCAAACTCTTGACACCGGCCAGAGCGATGTTCTTGGCAATTTCAACACCGAGACCCTTGAGACCAACAACGAGAACATTGGAAGCGCCCATGCGCTTCATGGCCTCGTGACCAAGCACATAGAGCTGACGACTGTAGAGAGACTCATCAATCTCGGCAACGGGAGGAGCCGAGTCCTTCATTTCGACCTCAGCCATCTTAGCGTCCTTGTGAAGAGAGAATAATAATGTTAGTGACGGAATTCAAAAAAAAAAAAGTCTTTGGGCTTAAGCGGAAGAAAGTCTTGATTGGAGAGGTGAGCACAATGGTACGGATTTGAAGGCGGGCTTACAGTCAATGGACGTTTTTGGGATACTATCAAGTCCCCGTGGGAGATCTTGCGCTTCCCCAGTTTGGACTGACTTTGCAAGATTATCACGCAGTGTATTAGAGATCACTGAGCAGTCCGGAAGCTAGACTGCTTTTAGATTGACTGGTAGGGAATAATCGAGGTATAATTGTCAAATAGGTAAGCTGGAGTGTGACACTAGAATAAAAGCCACAATCGAGCAGATGATGGCTGGTCTGTTATCGTAGGAAATGGCAGATAGTTTGCTGGGATGATGACTTTTTAAAAGAAAAAAATATATCCCGTCTTCCAAAACCACAAGACAAAAAAATGCAGAATGTCAAATCATGGAGCTTAACGGAATGCGCGCGAAGTTTGGCCTTGCTTTCCAATCCATCCAAGGAAGGGTTCTTTATTGCAACAGGCAGAGCTCGGAGTGGGGTTTCTAAAAAAGACAAGCGGGGCTAAGCCTTGTCTATTTAGGGTTGGGGTTGTAGTGGATTATAAATGACATCACAGAGTATTGGAAATGAGGTGCGGCTGAGCATTACGTGATGAATACCCGTTTCACGAGTGTGCTGATGAGTAACGTCATAAGTCATTTTTATGAGGAACACGTTTCAGGGCATGCATCAACGCTAAAGCTACTTCAAACCAGAGCATGAGGGGAGAAATTCTAGGAAGGGCTCATAGCTTTTCCTCCCACTATATGGATGTAGCGGAATCTGTTGTCTTCTAGCATATTAAACAGCTATACAAACTTTGACTAAGACATATACATATGGATGTCAATAACTACAATGTTTCAACAGTCAACATCTATCTATCACAAGCATTCGAGTACCTCAACCTCAGCTTGACTCAGCACAATCCCCGGTTCGGGAAGCACACACTACATCATAAACATTCACCAAGCACATCATCAAATGATCTGTTTACTGTTTATTTCATAAATCAAGTCGATCCTTAGCCAATCCAGCAAGACGCTTACTGGATGTTCTTCAGGTAGACATCAAAGATGAGAGAGGAGTTGGGAGGAATGGCACCGGGGAAGCCACGGGCACCGTAGCCGTAGTCGGGGGTGATGTCAAGAGTGGCCTTCTCGCCGAGCTTCATTTGGGTAACGCCTTCATCCCAGCCTACAATGACGTCGTTAGTACATCACGTACAACGAAACAACAAATTACCAAACAAAAACTTACCTTTGATGACCATGCCAACGCCGATGCGGGTAACGAAGTCGCCGCGGCCGACAGAGCTGTCGAACCTGTTGTATGGATGTCAGTACAACCCACATCGCCAAAAAAAAAAAAAAAAAAAAGCCCCACCCAAATACATCCAACAACAAAAAGACAAAAAATGCATAAAAAGGGAAAAAACACTTACTGGGAGCCCTTGGAGCCATCGGGGTTCTTGATCCAGCCAGTGTACTCAATAGTAACAGACTGGCCAACCTTGGGGGTCTCGCCGTGACCCTCCTCACGAACAGTCTTGGTAACACCCATCTTGATCTGGTTGTAAATGCGAGAAACGGAAAAGTTGCGAGTGAAGATGCGGTTCATCATTTGGAGGGAAAGGAATCAAAAGCGAGCGACGAGAAGAAGGAGGGGGGAGGGGGGTTCCTTTTTGTACGCGGGAGGGTGGAGGTGTGTGGGGGGGGGAAAGGTAAGTATCGGTTTAGGTAGGTAGGTACGCAATAGTTTTTTTTTCCTTTTGTCTAGGGACCAGAAGGAGGGGTGAGATAGGCCAGAGACGGGGAAGGTGCACGGCGGGGTGGTACTTGGAGGGTACTTTATCCAGTGCGGGATTTTGCATGTCAATGTATGTACCATCTGGGTACTCTAAGTAGGTTGCCTTGTCGTCATTGTGTGGATCTGGGCTGCAGCAAGCCTGTGGTTCAAAGGCGGGGCAAACAGTAACAACTGACTGCCGGTCTATTCATCATATCTTCAGCATACCAGTGTATAGTTGATAGTTGGTATGGTTGATCCTAAACTGAGAAGAATAAATACAATAAAATTAACCCCTTTCAACCCCACAACCGATCATCCGTTCCCTGAATTCAATTCCTAAAATATTCAGCCATGCCAACCATAGTCTATATGATTATCTTCAAAGAAAGCCTCACCACAGTAGACCAACCAGCCATCTTCCAATTGTTTCTATTCCCAACAAGGCCCCCAAAATGGCACCTGCCATGTAGAAGGATGTGGGGCTCTTCAGAGCTCTCGACAGCTACTAAATATGTAGCTTATATATACTAATCCAACAACTGAATATCGGGTTGAGTAAGCGGGGGCAACTTGAGCTGTCAGCTTCCACATTGGGAACAGAGCTTACAGGCTTAGTCAATGGGCACGTTTTAAAGCCATGATAATGGTAGCGTAGACAATTAAT
This sequence comes from Ambrosiella xylebori, assembly GCA_002778035.1. Lineage (NCBI taxonomy): Eukaryota > Fungi > Ascomycota > Sordariomycetes > Microascales > Ceratocystidaceae > Ambrosiella > Ambrosiella xylebori. Next base: position 840,354 of record PCDO01000003.1, read on the forward strand.
TAGTCTTAGTATGTGATGATAGGTTGCCAAGTAGTTCTAGGTGGAATTGATGACTGATTGCTTGTGAGTCGCTTGTCTTGAACCGTCTTGGCGATCTGCCATATTGTGCCGACCACCCACAGCTTCTAAAATACACATATGCACACAATTGGATACAAGCTTATTTATCGCTTGATTCTCTGCTGAAATGCACATATTCCAAAATTGCATACAGTTTGCTCATTCATTCATTCGGGTTAAATGTAAAGAAGCTCGGAACTTTAATGAAGCAAATGCGTGACACATGACGTGATGGGTGGATTTCCCAGTCCGTCAACCCACCATCCCTTTCAACTATGGCATCTTGCCTGTGGTAATACTTATGAACCAATTTCAACGTAAACGTAAAAAAACAAAAGAGTAAGCAAAAGATGATGTGTTTAGGGTTGGTGTAACTAACCCATATGCATATCCGAAAATAGTAGCTAATATTAAAAATCTCAAAACCGTAATGACTTTTAGCGTTACGGATAAGATAATGCAAAGCAATAATATATTATCAGATCTTTGCATATTAACGGAGCCCTCATGTGGATCGAACTTGTACAACTGGCAACACTGTGGAAATATCGATATTCTATATAGTTCGACATGCCTCCGCCTTGAAGTTCTGGCCTTCCTTAGTACATATGCACATTATACGCCACTCCTCACTCACAAGTTCTCATTTCACAACTCACATCGACTGGCAACTTGAGAGTTAGAGTCTCTGTCGATCGTATAAAGTTTATGATATGACTAATGACTATGGAGAAGTCCTTGAACGCCATAATCTAGCTACGCGTCAGATATTTCCAAGGAGATGAATCAGTAAAAGGACAAAGTTCAAGTGAGTTTGCCAGAAGCTTTGCTATTATGGACGGTATGTTTAGATCTATCCAGGGAGATATGGTTCATTGATTATACCACTTATGTAAACTATATCAGAAAAGAGACTATCAAGTGAGTCTGATGGAAGAAGTAGTCTATTCTTATAAAATCTGGAATACTTGTGCAGGACATACTCTTCTAGGCAGATATGTAATTCCAGTCAGTGGTAGTTTAATTCAGAATCCAGACATTCATAGCCCATCTTGATACGATACTTAAAGTATTTAGTAAAAGCACATCCATGAGCATCTCCCTCATCGCACTGTAGTACTTGGAATTGTCGTCTCCTGTCTCAAAATAACATCAATATACAATTCTATCGACGTAACCGCCGATTCAAGGCCAACAAATGCTCAATAATTCTCATTAACAGTAACGAGAATCATTCTGTCAACATACAGACACATCTGTACATACGTATACAAGAGCATGCTCGAACAAACAATTCCCAATCCCCATCTGACTAATCCCAAACATCGCTACCACCTATATACCAATCAACTTCATCCTTACTTACACACCAACCCAACACGGAAGTTACCAGAACATCCTCAAGGCGAACCAAAATTCATCCATTATATATTCTCGATATTTTCTTTCATCTACCTCCACTATTTACACAAAACACCCCATTATTGGAATCAACGTTCTCCAAACCGTCCCTCTTCAAAAAATAAAGAGGGAAAAAAAAGAAAAGAAAACCCACACAAAAATCCGAAAAAGAACCCCCAATCAGTAATAATAAACAATAAATAGAATCAGAGAAAAAAAAGATTTCATTGCCAAGAAGAAAAAAAAAACAGAAAAAAGAAAAGAACCGCTACCTCCAAGTCAACGATTTTCAAACAAAAGAGTTCAAAAACTGCTAATCATTCATCAATCTTCTTTCTTTCTGTACAGGATATGTGTGAGAGATAGAGAAAAAAAAAACTTTACAGAGGCATCATGATACTTTCATAACACCGTGGCCAATGACAATCTTCTCTTAATTCCACCCCAGCGAGTTCTCCGCTGCAACAGGCGGTGAGATCCCCGCCGTCCTAACCGACTGACCCGCCGAGCGACCGGACCCGTGGGATTCCCGACCACCCGCAGTCATGGCGCCATACGACGAAAAGTCTCGGCTCATAAGCGCGCCGTTCATCATAGGCGGAGACCCGGGAGATCCCATGTCAGAGTACGCCACGTCGGAGGAACCGCCCGAGATGGACGAGGCGCGGCGGTGAGCCTGCTTCTTGGACTTGTAACGGCGGGCAACGACAAACATGGCGGCTCCGTAGCCGGCAGCAACAAAGACGGCACCGACGGCAATACCGACAGTAGCACCCTTCTGCTTAGAGGACTGAGAAGAGGAGTCCGAAGAGCCAGAGCCGAAGAGCGAGCCGCTGTCAGAAGAGTCGGAGGAGTCCGAGCTGGAGGAAGAGGAAGAGGAAGAGGAAGACGAGCTGGTGAGACCCTCGTCGTTGCCGGGGTAGATGCTGATGTCAGGGTTGATGGCCTGGGCCAGAGCGTGGGCGAGGCCGTCGTCCTCGTTCTTGTAAATGGCCGACGAGGCCAGCGAGACATCGTTGGAGAGCGAAGAGACAATGCTCGAAGGGACGTACATGTGAGCGCAGGTAGTGATGTAACCCAGAGAGTTCTTAGTCTGCAGGGGAACCAGGCTTAGGACGTCAACCTTATCCTTGCTAACACTCTCGGCATTGGCGACAATGGTGGGGACTTTGGCGAATATCTGCTGGGCAGAGGTGTAGTTCTTGCTGACGAACTCATAACGGAGGCTAGACTTGAAGCAGACGCGGACCAGGGTGGTGTCGACGGGCTGAGTGACGTCATTTCCAGAGTCGATGGATGAGGGCAGGTCAGTGGCCACAGGCTCCGTCGTGGTGGGCGCGGCGATCTCAGAGTTGCTAGTGAGGGTGGCAGTGTCCTGGTATAGCTGGGTACCAAGCCACTCCTGAGAGCTGACGTAGGAAACGACAGCAATGGACGTGACCTGGATCTGCGAAGTGGTCGAAGGCTTGGAAGTGGTGGTGGCAGCGACAGTAGTTTCGGCAATAGTAGACGAAACGATGGAGCCTGTGCCGGCAGCAGTGCCGTTGTTGGCAGTTGGAATAGCAATCAGAGTAGTGGACTCCTGCTCAGCAGTGGTAGAGACGCTAGACTCGGGAGACAGGACAGTAGGAGTACCAGTCGAAGCAACCGAGGTAACAGCGGGAGCGGTGCCGTCAGTGCCATTGGTGACGGGAGCATCAGGAGTGACTAGAGTCTCAGGAGCAGAACTAGTTGGGCTACCCGATGAGGTAGGGTTGACGGGGCTTACAGTAATCAGGGTCTCAGCACCAGTGGTCGGGACACCAGCGGAAGATCCAATGACAGAGGAAGTGGGGATAGCAACGTCAGAGGTGGTCAGAGGCAGCTCAGACTCGATGGTGGTAGCGTTAGCGGTGGAGCCGGTAGGAGCAGCAATGCTGGTTAGAATATCAGAGATGGATTCGATCAGACCAGTGGAGGAAGCGGCTTCAGTGGAGGTGCTGCTCTCGGGAGCAATGACAATACCATCAGTGGAAGAAGCAGTCTCGGTAGGAATAACTGTGCCGCTAGAGACGCCAGTTGAAGGGCCAGAGAAAGCCGAGGTAATCAAAGATCCCAGACCCGACAGCAAATCACCAGAGGAAGAGGTAGTGGCCTCGGCAGCGGCAGCGGCAGTGGTAGTGACGCCAGTGGCCGGTCCAGAAATGGCCGAAGTAATCAGAGTCTCGGTCTCAGAGGATGCAGCATCAGTAGCAGTAGCAACATCGCTAGAGACATCAGTAGAAGGGCTAGAGAAGGCAGAGGTTATCAGGGACCCTAAACCAGAAAGAAGACCACCAGAAGAAGAGGTGGTAGTCTCAGCGGCGTCGGAAGTACTGGTGCCGGTAGCTACGCCGGAAATAGCAGAAGTGACCAGAGTCTCAGTTGAACTGGAAGAAGCAGCATCCGTAGTAGAGGTCGCCTCGGTAGATGAAGTGGTGGAGTCGCCAAAGATTTGCGAGATGATGCCGCTAGGACCCAGGAGAAGGCCACCGGCAGAAGTAGAAGAAGAGGCAGTCTCCTCAGTGCTCGAGGCAGTCTCGGTAGTGGAGGGGCTGGGAATGGTTTCGGTCAAGTAAGGTGAAGACGAACTGTCGCTAGAGCCGACAGCGGTTTCAATGGATCCGGTGGCATCGGTAGTGGTAGTAGCCTCCTCAGAGTCGTTGGTGGAAGTTGTCTCAGCATTGGCAGAGGAAGTCTCAGAAGCGTCAACGTTGGAGGCGGCAGAGGTGGTGACCGCGAGGCCGGTGCTGGTAGTGATGTCGGTGTTTCCCAGTTGGCCCAGCAGGGACGAAAGCCAGTCACTCTCTGATTGGCTAGAGGTCGAGGCATCGGAAGAGGTAGTGGAGGAAGTCGAAGAAGTGGACTCGTCCGGGGTTGTGGAAGCGGGCGTTGAAAACTCCGAGTTGTCACTGTTGGAGCTGTGAGTAAAGATTGATGAAGAGGAAGAGGAGGCTTCGTCACTGGAAGTAGAGGTCTCGGTGGTCTGGCTTGAGGAAAAGAGTTCCGGCTGGGTGGAAGTAGCGTTGGTGTACTGACGCTTGACTTGGCGAGGGAAGTAAATGCGCGGGCGAAGCTCCGCAGACGCGGCCGTGGAGGCCATGGCCAGGGCAGTGCCCAGGACAACGGCCTTGACCTGCATTTTGTATTTCTATGGTGTCGGTCTGACGGTGGGTGTGAGTTTTTTATTTTTGGTGGTTGTAGTGGTGATAGTTGGTGTAGTTTGCTGTGTATAAGCTATTCTATCCTGTAAGGGAGGGCAACAAGAAAAAAGGAGAGGCTACAGTTAGACCCGCGATTCACAGAGTACACGCACCAAATGGTGCAAGAAGCAACAAAGAAAGCAAAAAAAAACGAATGGACGACGATCTCGTGAGTGAGGTCAGAGAAGGGTGGGGAGGGAAAGGAACCAGAATAGAAGGGAGGACAAGCTTCCGGGAAAAGCAGTAGTGGGCGCAGCTTACTTTGTATACTTGAGTGCTTGGGGTAGGTGGATGCAAGGAGGGTGGTAACGAATAGGCGAGTTTGATGGGGACATGCCAGGGTCATGGTCGGGGGGGGGGGGGGGGTTAACGAGAGTCTGTGAGCAGGGCATCCTGGATGGGCTTAGTGTTAGTCTGGCAAGGGAACAATGGGAAGATGAGGGAAGAGACATTGAGAAAAAGCAGGAGAAGCAGGAGAAGAAAGAGGAGCGTTTTGTGGTAATGAATAGATCGGACGATGAGAACGACAACAAGTGACAGAGGTACGCAATGCAGTTCGTGTATCAGGTCCAACAATGTGTCTGGTGTCGAGACCTGGCGACGAGAATGACATTCTTTGGTCATCACAAGTAATCTCTCACTCTCACTCTCTATAGCAGATATCCACTCTTCTATGAGCACAACACACAGAAAATATAATATATAAAACACCTTGCGCCCAGCGCACTGGCCCAGTTCTGGCCCAGTCAGGCCCTTGGTGGCCTTTCTTAATCCAGTCGGACAGTTAATGCACCAGCAACTTGGCAGTATTGCGATCGTCGGTTGTTCAGCGGTGATGATCAGAGTCTGGGGGGGGGGCTAGTAAGAGTGCTGTATTTTGGCGTGCTTTAGTGTACTTTGGTTCGGTGGGCTCAGCATTGTGGTATGGCAAGAGTGACAATGACAACAAGCAAGTGATGGCCATGCTAAGTATGTGCTACACTGTTATGAAGCGAGAACCAGGGGTAAACTAAGACGACTGAAGCAGAGACAACATAACGACGTCGCGAGATTACACACGACAGACTTGAACGCTAGTTGATGATGTCAAGTAGGCTTCGAGGATTGGGCCTTGGGTATAGGAGCTTCTGTATGATAGGGCATATGTTTAACTTACAGGTTCTAGGGTATGTTTATGTACAGCTGCTCCAGTCCGGGTACAAAAGAAAAATAAATTAAATTAAATTAAATTTAAAATATAACGAGTGGTATAGGTGCGTAGACAGCACGTATAGATGAAGATGTGGAATTCAAAGCGTCAAGGAAACCAAATGAGTAACTTTAGTAATGAGTAACAAAGTCAAAAGAAAGTGAGTGAGTGAGATTTTGTTTGCCCAGCATTTATGAGAATGACGCAGACCGTATGATATCAAATCGATGAGCATCACACGAGAACCGAGTTACCAGCCGCATCTATAGTGGGAACAGCATAACTTTAGTTTGGCTATTGTTCTCTCGAGAAACATAAGGACAATATTTGTCGACAACCATATAAGATCATGCTGTGTAAACAGCATCTACATAAACTTTCTGCTCTTAATTTTTTTGCAACTTTTGATAAATCTTTGAAGGTCCAGATTTAGTGAATAAATGAGCGACTGAGAAGCAGAATGAATGGACAATGGAATCTTCAAGAGTTCATGAAGTAGGCAAGAAAATAAAAATAAAAAAATAAAAATAAAAAAGGGAAATACATTGCTGTCAAGCAAGAACACAATAGACAAAGCCGAGCGAGAGAGTGAAAAGCTTATTCTGATGAACGAGAGTTTCCCCTAAAGTTGTTGGTGATAGACTTCTTGGCTGGGATCTAGAGCCTGGCGGAGTTGGCGAATGGGTACCAAAGTTGACTTGATCAATGTTTGAACCAAGCAGTACCAAGCAAATCTCTAATACAAAAGAAAAACTGCGAGTATAAAATAAATGCAATTAAAAAAAAAAGGACGCATAGGTCGGTCTAGATCACGTCGTACGTAGTAGCGGTCGTCGTCGACGTAAAATACCGATGGCTGTAATAATTAAAGAATCCGAGCTTCTGACGTCCAGAACACAAAGCAAGAAAAAGAAGAAAAACAAAAAAGTCAAGCCGGTGCCAAGACAGAGACAACAGGGGATTGCTAGACAGACGAGAGAGCTTCTTCGTCAGTTCGTCAGGGGTTCCGGCTTGAGGCAGTGTTGTGTTTGCTGCTATGGATGGTTGCTGTTGCTATTAAGATTGCAGATAGATATGGACGTGTAGATTATAGGTAGATGGTGACAGCCGAATATTGATGACTATTTCGATACCACTGGGAAGTCCACACAATAGTTAATCGTGATTTAGATTGATTACAGGAAGAAACACAGTGTTGCCTTCCAAAGCATAAATAAGACCCTTTTTCTTTCTTTTCTTTCGTTCTGCTGACGGATAGGCGAAAGGAGTTTCGTGTGTTATTTTGTGTGATATTGGCTAGTTGATCTCTGATCTATCATCTAGAGAAAAAAGAAAGAAAAAAAAGTGAGGAGGGGGGGGGGGGACAGCTGAATCAAGTGATAGTGACGGACGATATTGTCGTGATTCGGCGTCGATGGCAAATGAGGGACGGGTAAGCAACAACAAAGAT